>OV121138.1:2972065-3375243 GCA_921294245.1 Brassicogethes aeneus | reverse complement strand
CGCCTAATTAACTTAAAAGTTTCTAAGGATTCAACCCCTTTATACCCTTGTACTACATTTTTAAGATGTTCGAAGATAAACAATTTCGTAATAGGAATTGAAAATCTTTACTTTTTCGATCGTATGGAATCAAATGTTTAAAAAATCATATTGTTATATGTATAAAACTATGCAACTAAAATGCCGTTATACGGCTTTTTATTTACTTTCCCACTAGGAACATGGAATTTATTTTAACAATAGAGATAATTCGTATACACATATTATGTAAACTAAACTAAATTTATTTAGTTTATACACTTGAAAGTAAATAAGAAATAAAATTTCTCGAGAGCTATATTAATGCTGAAAAAAGATAAATTAACATTTATTTGATTGAAGTTGTAGCGTTATTTCTGAACCACTTACATACATTAGTTACCTTGAATGTGCTGCCGGGTATAAAAAAATGATAAACACAGATTTCATGTTTTAACGAAAAAAAAACGTGATTGAATGTATGGAGGAAGTAGGTCAGAAATTATGCAAGGATGATCAAAATACCCTAAATATGTGTACATAAGCATGAAATCAATTTCATATATTTACGAGGCTATACGTTCAGTCAATAAAATTACTATTTATAGGTACATTAACGAAGTACCTACGTTTTTAGGTGAATCTACTCCCACCTTTAAAACGCCCTTTATCGTACATGTTTCCATGACATTTTAAATACACATTGATAAGTTGTGGCTTTACGGCGCTTTAGTCACGGCCTAAAGTTAGCAACAGGTTTTTAGTCACGGGCTGGAGTTAGTTTTAAGTTAGTTGACAGTTGTCAAATGTCATACAATCGTTAAAATAAAGTGCCTTTCTTGTAAAATAATAATAAATGTGAAAATTATTTTATTATCTCAATACAAAAATACAAAAGTATTAAATAGTTTCTCACTATAACTTAAATTCGTGCACGGACTCCACTGTAAAGTGCTTATAAAACATTTTCTTTACTTTCACTGTGAAAAACTGTCAATTTTCAAGAAATACATTTCGATTTATAACCTTTGTAATCTGTGTTTATAAAATAAAAAAATGTGACATTTGACGGTGACACACAGTTTCCCCTATTGTTTCATAGATGGCGCTCTATACAAATTTTTGATTTAAATCATTTCAAGATAATAATAAGTATTTGACGTAGAAAAAGTATAGTATGCACCTCGTTTATAAACTTTTCTATACACTCATTAATTTAAGCACTCGCTCGCAAGCTCGGTGGTGCCTAAATTAAATTCGTGTATAAAATGGCGTTTGTCAAACTTGATACATAATATACTATTTTCTACTCCCACCTTTAAAACGCCTATTATCGTACTTGTTTCCATGACATTAAGTGACCTTTTAAATACGCATTGACAACTTGTGGCTTTATGGTGTTTTAGCCACGGGCTGAAGTTAGCAACAGGTTTTTAGTCACGGGCTGAAGTTAGTTTTAAGTTTGTTGACAGTTGTGACATGTCATAAAATCGTTAGAATACAAAAATACAAGTGCCTATAACTTTAACTGTGAAAAAAAGATTCCCAAGTTACTAGCTCAAACTTTTAGACACTCATTTAATTAAACACTTGCGTGGCTTATTAAAACTAATTAAAATGGCGTTTATCAAACTTGATACATAATCTACTATTTTAATGTCGCTTGTAAAATAATTTTGCGTAATGGGGTCGGCAAGTTTTGCCGGAAATTCTTTTACCTTTACTTACTGTTTTGATTTAAAACCATTCAATCTGGTCTGGTGAATGGCATTTTTGATTATTAATTAATTCAAGAATTTTCGATGATTTTAATATTCGTATGGGAAAGTTTATTTATTGCTATAGCTGTCTTTATATCATACTTTCCGGTCCGGTTTGCTACTTTTAACAGCATACTAGTAAAATAATATTTTGCATATTGGTTATAATATTTTTAGCATTTTTCTAGTTTTTACGAGACTTTTCTGGCAATAAATTTTGTTTAACACCAAAGAAAATCCTTTTTTTCTTCTTTAACATTAGCAGCCGCTTATTGTAAATAAGTAAATTAAGGACGCCATGGCGAATCGATTTTGACATTAACCCAATGACTGTGATACCAACTATCTAAAGTAAAATTCGACCAAATTAAATATGAGGTAAAGTTCTTTTTTTTATCTGGACTGCATAACGTTGCAAATTTAGGGTTTTGGCTGGTAAATACTAAAGTGACCAGATTCTGTCAAAAAATAACGGGACATTTTGTGTAAATTAGCCTTAATTACAAAAATGACACAATCAACAATAATTAAGTAACGTCAAATTTACAATTTGCATTGTATCATTGTGTCAATTTTGTAATTAAGGTAAATTCATACAAAATGTCCCTCTATTTTTTGACAGAATCTGGTCACTTTAGTAAATACAGTTGTCAAGTTGGTCGCATTGATTAAAACAAACTAAGCTAGTTATAAATCTAATTGTGGTTATGTATAAATTATTGTAGTTGTCAAGTTGAGTTGTCGAAATTCGTAGTTAAAAATGCAATTAATTTGGCTTTGGTGGTGCTTGGATGAGTAAAATCATATAAAAAAGTAGTTAAATATAAGTTGCTTTACGGCCCAGAAGAGAAAGTATTCCTAGGGGATAATAATCTTGGCTTTGAAAAGAATTTATATAAAAGAAATTAAAATTTTTTGTGAACGTAAATGTTGTCCAGTGGTGAATAATGTGAAAATAATGTGTGATGTAATATTTATAAAACCAAATTCGTTACTTTTTTACTCCAAAATTGCCCATAAGGCGATGTACTTTTTCTTCCATTGTGGCATTTGGCATAATTTCATCAAAATTAAGTTTTGTCCCAAAAGGGCTTTTACATTCGAATTCGTTGCTATTATTTTTGGAATAATTATCTTTTTATTTATAATTGACAAGTAAATTATCAATAATAAATATTATTGTCAATTTGACAGTGTCAAAGTATTTAATTAAATTCTTTAGCAGAAGTACCATTTTTAAATACTAAAAATACTAAGTCAACCAACTTAACAAAAAAACCAGTCCAGATAAAAAAAGAACTGTATAAAATTAATTTTTTATAAAATTTTTGCAAAATAGATATATATATATTTATATATATATATATATATCAAATAAATCAAATTTGCGTCACTTTTAAAACCAATTTCCACCTACAGCAGAAAGTAAATATTTCCGAAAAAATCGAACCAAGCCCCCGAGGCTTGAATCTCGTTTAGCCGCCCAGGCCCAAATTAGCAGTTATGTAAATTTTCGAAATATTTTCCTCGATCGCCAGTGTGGTCATAATTAATTTGACCGGTGCCCCGTTTCGTTTTAAATCGCATTGAACCGTTAGCCGCGTACAATGTATAGAGGAAAAAAATGCGCGAGAGATTGGTATTTATTAAATTTATTAAACGCCTACTCCGTTTAATTATTTTTTTTTTCACGCTACGCCGATTTCAAACTTTTATGTACCATGAAAATTGAGGAGTACATAACATTATTATATATACAGAGTGTTTCATTTTAAATGGCGACAAAAAAATTGCCATATGTCATTTCCATGGCTCTCTATGATTAATAGAAGGACTCCAAAGTTTCATATTATGAACTTTTGTAATACTTTTTATACTACAATAAAAATAAACTTAATATTATTTAATTGATTATATCGTAAAATAGGTCATAGGTATACACCAATAGTTCATCCACCAAGAATCGATTTAATTAACGTTATTTGCTCTAATTTTTTATTGTATGTAAAATATCATAAATTTTAAATTACGTAATTTGATAAGATAATGAAAATTGGTACATTTTTTAATTAAGATTTCTGAGTATATTTTAGTGATAAAAAATAAAAGGAATTTGTAATTAAATTATTATTATCTTAAAATGATTTAAATCAAATATTTGTATAGAGCGCCATCTATGAAACAATAGGGGAATCTTGTGTGTCACCGTCAAATGTCAAATTTTTATATTTTATAAACACAGATTATAAAGGTTATAAATCGAAATGTATTTCTTGAAAATTGACAGTTTTTTACAGTGAAAGTAAAGAAAATGTTTTATGAGCACTTAACTGTGAAGTCCGTGCCCGAATTTAAGTTATAGTTTACTGCCGGCGAAATTAAAAGGTCAGTACAATGTTCATATAAACTTTTCAAATATTGGCATTGAGAAACTATTTAATACTTTTGTATTTTTGTATTGAGATAATAAAATAATTTTCACATTTAGTATTATTTTACAAGAAAGGCACTTTATTTTAACGATTGTATGACATTTGACAACTGTCAACTAACTTAAAACTAACTTCAGCCCGTGCCTAAAAAGCTGTTGCTAACTTCAGCCCGTGACTAAAACTCCGTAAAGCCACAGCTTGTCAAATGTGTATTTAAAAGGTCACTTAGTGTCATGGAAACATGTACGAAAATGGTTTTTTTAAAGGTGGGAAAAACATTTTGCTAACTTCAGGTCACTTATTTTAGTTTCTAAAAATCCATAATATTTAGATTGATGATTTTTTCGACGGACTTTCGAAATATTGTATCAATTTGTATACATTTTAAATTAACCTTAAAAATGCCTCTTATATACAAAACATACATCAGAGGGAATATTCTGCTTTTGAATTGCAAGGAGTCAGAACTAAAGAATTCAGGACGAATATCAACGTCATAGGTACGAAAGAAAAGAGTCAACCATCTGAAAAAAAGTTGTTCCAGGGACAAAAAATAACTAGAGCCTAAAAGGTACTTCTCATATTACCTATAATACTTCTGTGCTGCACAAAAATAGTTTTTTTTCTTTTTTGTTACATTTATACATTTTTTAAAATCGTAATCCAAATCCGGTCTTTAACGATATGTGTTCGTTAATCCAGACAAATCACATTTTAATCTATTACATTTATTATCGGTCAGTTGCCGACTCAAAGCAAGCAAGGCGAACACGAAACGCATAGAAATAATACTATTATTATTATTCCTAAGACGAAACGGCACTACATCGCTCCTAGCACCAATAGGAAGACCACACAGTGGTCTGAGAGGTAAATTTACGCGGCAAAAACCCAATTTTTTAAAAACGCATTTTGATGCCTACTTATAATATATTGTTCTTGACAGATTATTACCCAAGATTTTAAACTGCGAAATAGAAGTTACGCGTATGCGTTGCGTTATAACAAAAGGGCGAATCTCACGCGATTTTTTAATTTAATTAATAAAATTTATTAAACAACATTTTATGAAAGGGTCCAATCGACCTCCGCAACGGTGCTTTTTTTAATATTATTTAGTTGCTGCTGAGGAGCAGTAGACACATCTTAAAATGTATAATACTCGTATAAAATCGGCAGTACTTTACTGCCGATTGTTGACTACTTTACTGCCGATTTCGGATAAAATTGGCTTTAAATTCTTCTTTGCGTTAGTTGTAGATAAAGTATAGTATGCAACTCGTTTTATAAACTTCTCTAGACACTCGTTTTTATTAAACACTCGCTTCCAAGCTTCGCTCGTGCCTAATAAAACTCGTAACTCAAATAGCGTTTATAAAACTTAATAGATAATTTAGGTACTATTAAAATATAATTCCTTATTTCAACTATTAAAAAAATACAAATATTGAAAAAAACATGTTATATAGACTTAGCTCCCCTCCCCTTCCATAATTATTATTATACTAAATATTAAAGATAAATTTAGCACCCTCAAACACATTAAAAAGTCACGTGCTGGGAAAAATCGAGAGAAAAACATTTAAAGAATAATTTCTCATTTCTCAGACCACTGTGCGCCACCCTTGCCGCTAACAGACCACTCCACGTTTAATTTTCTAAATTGCGCGTTCGTTAAATGTGCAATGGAAAAATTGTTATTAATGCGAAACCAGCAGACCGTTCTACTGTTGTAGCGAGTAATTACAAATTATCATATAATAGAAAGAGTTGCAGAGGTCGAGCAACAAGTGGCCATTGAGTATGATGCTCGACATGGCCAAGGGCTATAAATAAATGTCTTTTTATGAGTAATGGTAGGTAATGGGTAGATATATCTAGTATACTAGGTTGATATCTAGTATACTAGGTTGATAGCTCATACACTGAGAAAAAAATAGGACAAATAAACTGTGTAGCTAATACTTTTATTAATAGTGAATATATTGTTTATTACCTCTAAATAGTCGAAATAATAACGATAAATATACTTTAGTAAAACTTTATGTGTCGGGAATAAAAATATATTTAGGATAAATAAACTGTACCCTTGTCCCATATTTAAATATTTTTTTTATTTGGGAGCAATAAACTTTTTTCTCAGTGTAATCATAATTTAATAAAAGAGGTTTTTTAAACATTTAATTTTCTTAGTTTCTTTAAGAAACTTTCATGACCCATTACTAGAGATGCGACTTGAAAAAAAACGGTCCGTTTTTTTTGTTTTTTTTTCAGGTCTTTTTTCATTGTTTTTTTTTCAAATGGTTTTTTTTTCACATTTTAGGTTTTTTTCAAGATTAGTCCCATTTGCCTAATTTTTTATGTTTCCATGGACTAAAATTAGCCACTAAATCACAATTAGTAAATGAAAATACAGTCTCGCGCTATGCACGCGCCACCACCACCGAATAAGGGCCGCGCTTGTTTTGATTTGGTCCTAAAAAAAGTAACTACATATAATATTTTTGATTCAACGCTTGATTTTTCAAAAAGCTACCAAAAGCACTTTTTTCATGTTTTTCAAATTTATGTAGAGTATGGAAATTTTTTTTTCCAAAAAAACAATAGCAAATTCTTGTAGAACATTTATTCATTGGTGGTCAGAACATTCCGTGGACCGAAAAAGAAAGCAAAAAAAAATCGATTTTTTTTATTACGGTATTCGTTAGAATTGAGCGTTGCACGTTTATCATCTAAAAATCTCAAAACTATAAACTTCAAGCTTCAAATTGCTTTTTTAAAGAAATCAGATTTTTTTAGTCTTGGTCAAAATTTTCAATAATGAAAAATGTAATATATTCTACATTTTACTCAAAATTTTATTTTGAAAAAAAAACCAAAAAAAACCGTTTTTTTTTCTAGGTTTTTTTCATGTTTTTTTAACATCTGAAAAAAAAACCGTTTTTTACATCTCTACCCATTACTGGTAATATTCATTGAACCTACACCTCGCCAAAGTTTTTTCCACGTCGTTTGACGGTGTGGTTCTTACATCTCGCTTCTGTTGGCTTACCAACCGAGCATATAAGCTCTGGGAGTAATTTGTTGTGATTGTGTTCCACTACACCAAGTTGCTCGACACTGATGAAACCCAATACAGGTCGAATTTTGTCTTAAAGCTATTTCACTTGTTTCAGGTGCTTCTTTGGGATAATGTCGCATCACAGCGATGACAACATGCTGATAGCGACCAGCGAGTCGTTCTGGGAGCCGGGCAACTACAAGAAGACCACCAAGCGGATAGAGGACGGGTATCGGCTGTGCGCCGAGCTGATTAGCTTGGTGGCGGAGCGCGCCGAAATCGAGAAGAACTACGCCAAGTCGCTGAAAGCGTGGTCGAAGAAGTGGAACGACCTGATCGAGAAAGGGCCCGAGTACGGGACCACGGAGGCGGCGTGGAAGGGCGTGCTGGGGGAGGCGGACAGGCGGTGCGACCTGCACAACAAAGTCAGGGACTGCCTGACCAACGACGTCCTCAACAAGATCAAGGCGTGGCAGAAGGAAACGTACCACAAGGTAGTTATTGTTTCAATGCATAGTCCTTCGGAGGGGACTTTAAGCCCGCGGTCCGTTCCTACCCCTAACCCGCACAAGCCGTTCAGTTGGCTTATGGGACTTCTTAAGAAGTAAGGGTGGAACTAAAAAAACACTTTTGTATTTTGTATAATGGGGTAGTTAAATTTTTTCTGACCTATACTTTTTATGGTTTTATTCGAGGCGTTTTGTAATTTTAAACATTTCTGTGAAATCGGAATTTCGATTGAGTTTACCGTTTTCGAGATATTTACAAAAAAAAATCTCCTAATTACGTCACTAGGCCATTGACAACGTTGCCAGCTTTTTCTATGGTTGCCAGTGTGTTTAGTTTAAGATTCTTACGATAGATGGCGCCACGTTATAATATTTTAGTTTTAAAACCACTTGATCTATAATTTTAGTTGAGAAGAAGAAAAAGAATTGATTTTTTGACGTTTCTTTTTTTCGGGTTATGTTTTTTTTAAATTTAGATTATTGAAAATCAATGTTATTGTTATTAGTGGTCGAGAACTATCGAAGCACTATCGATAGTTTTCTGCAAAATATCGATAGTTTTCGATAGTAGTCACTAGAGGGCCCCATAGGTATACAAAGATTAAAACAATTATAATATAGTAATAATAATAATATTTTTAATTTTATTTAGTGTAGCCATATATTTTTTAACTAAACTACTTTGCAAGTTAAAATCTCAAAACTGGAACATAGTTAAAAACTATAAAGTTAATAACTTTATTTTAGTATTTGGAACGTTTATGGTACTAACCAAAACTACCGTAAAGTAAATTAAGGTGGAAAAAAACTTTAAAGTAGCGAAAACTACT
Source organism: Brassicogethes aeneus (assembly GCA_921294245.1). NCBI lineage: Eukaryota > Metazoa > Arthropoda > Insecta > Coleoptera > Nitidulidae > Brassicogethes > Brassicogethes aeneus. Next base: position 3,366,633 of record OV121138.1, on the reverse strand, counting down.
TCAAAGGAAAAATGCTCCTAATCGGCAATTTTTTACTGTACAGTACCACGTGGTATGTAGATAATGAATTATTTTAATTGTTTGTAAATGGTTGTTTACATTTTAATAAATAGTAATTTTGTTGGTAATAGACGGTATTAATAATTAAATAAAAAAATAATAATAAATATTAAGGTTTTTTATTTATAAACATTATTAAATAAATAATTTATTTATACTTAAATATTGATGAAGCGCATTTATTTTACAAAAACTAAATTCATAAGTTCAACAGTGAAATTTAAAGGGTTTATAAATTTACCTGCCTAATTAAACATTATTTTGTTATTCTGGAAGTTATAAACTACCAGTACATTTAATAAACGACAACATTGAAAAGCCAAGTCCGTAGTGGTTCCATTTAAAAAAGGAGGGATAGTATAATCTAATATAAGTTTGACAAAGACAGTTAATATAGCCCTAAGCAAAATAAATACAAAAATTATTCTATTCACCCCACCTGGTGAGTAAATAGAAAATCATCATAAACGTAGACATAAAAAAATTAATAGAAATTTGATCAAATAAATGTCACCTACATCTAAGTGGTGTGTGTTTAGAGGAAAGTTTAGTTTTCTTTTTTGCATAAAGAGAAAAATGCAGTTGGTTTATTTGTCTAGTGAAAGTGACAATCTACCGTTTTAGCAATTGTTATTCCAAGACTTGACGTGATGTGCCAAGAAATTTTATCAATGATACGCAAACAAAAGTAAAAGTTAGACTGCGAATATAAATAAATAAATGAACATGCGAGTTTAAATCAGCTTTTTAGGTGTTGCTGTTCTCCAACAGTGTTGCCAGTTTATAAGATAATTGCCAATGCAAACACGATATAATAAATCTCAAATTACCTCTATTTTGAACTAAAATAAGTAAGTAGATTATAAATAAATAAACAGTTATCCATTATTGATTTTTTGTTTTAATAAACCACTTACTTGGCTAAGTTATTTATACTTTTACTTTCGCACATTCGTAATGCCGGTGTTCGGAATAACAAATAACAAAACAATACGTAAATGAGAGAAAAAAACACAATCGAGTACAAGCCAATAAATAAATACCCATAAATTATGCAATAGGTACCGCACATACATTGGTAGCGTAATTTCTTTTTAATAGGAATTCAGAAAGGGGCGGCGTCAATTTCGATTGTTTTAAATGCCTTAACATATCAGATGTGAGAAACATTCAAATTTTTACTTTCATTTTTTTTGGTTCGAGAAAATTGCCATTAAGATTTAAACCTTTTTTAAATCCCCTCACTACATAGCCCAAACGGCGAGGGGTTAACGACTTTAAAATCACCGAGACCAATGTTTAACGTTAAATCAAAGATAAAATATACTAAATACACTAAGAAAAGTATATTTGGTTATATGGACGTTGTTTTCTGATTCTTTCTTATCAGTAGTTATCAATAAGGAGAACTGTTAAAAATTAAAAAAAATAGTCAAATTTTATATTTCTAGAATTTTACCTAGAATTTAAAAATGCGATATTTAAAAAAAGTTGATTTCAAAATTATTAAAAAAAAATAGTTAAAATTGCCTTATAATTGCTGAATAAGTTAGGTGAATCACCCGGTATATTTGTATATATTTTTTCTAGTCGATGATGAATATAAAGGAGAAAAAAGACATGGACGACAATTTCCGTAAAGCACAAAAACCTTGGTCGAAACTTTTGCAGAAAGTGGAAAAAGCCAAAAACGAGTATCACACGGCTTGCAAAACCGAAAAGTCAGCAGCCAATCAGGAGAGGAACGCCTCGGGAGACACGTCCATTTCGACTGATCAGGTCAGTACAAAAAAAACATCCTAAATTTTATTGTTTTTAAAAGTCCATGCTGGAGGTATTTGTGCAACTCCATTATAAAGCATTTCTAACCTAATGTTCTTGGGAATTTCGTTTATGACACCCTGTATAATAATAAGGAATAATTGAGGTTATGTATCTCAAGTCATTTAAACGCTAATTACCTCTTATTTTCCGACATTAATGCAAGTATTTTTGTTATATATTAAGACCACAAAATATATATGTATATTGTTATTTATTTTTAGAAAATAAGACTAAATTAAACTGACAGATACATAACCTCAATTATGTCAAAGTATATACAGGGTGTCCCAGAAGTCAACGATATCCTTTGGAGGACTGATAGACCAACTCATGACTAAGCAGAAAATCAAAATATGACCTTGGTAAAAAATCGTTAGTTTTTGAGATATACCTAGTCATTTTTATGAACTTTGTAAAACTTGACACCTTAGATCAGTTTTTCAAGTGTCACAGCTACAAAATCTCCTATTAATTTAATTTTGAATTGTAATTAATAGTAGTCCTATTTAGGGTTACGCAAAATTGTATGTGTTAAGTTTCACAAAATTCATAAAAATGCCAATATCTTAAAAACTAATGATTTTTGGGACACCCTGTATTTACATTTTGTAATTTTCAATTATTTTGGCAATACTTTTTTTGAAAATATTTTTTACGGGTCTGTCATTTTCAAAAATTCGATTTTTAACTTGAACAACATCAGGCTTGGACATTAATTATTACAGTGTTTTTTATGGAAATCTTAATAAGCACTTTTAAAAATGTCATTTTAATTTCGTGCTTCCAACTTAAGAAACAGAAAAATATGACAGTTTTAAATCTTAATTTTGCCATTATAGCAACAAATTAGCAATTTACATTTTTTCTTATTAACCTTTTTCTGCTCCCACCCTTAAAACACCCATTATCGTACATGTTTCCATGACACACATCGTCCCCAAATTCACGAAGTGGCGTATATGAAGATTTAAGTTATACAAAAAAGCAATTTTCTGAAATAAACGTTTAGCATTTTAAACGTTTATTCCAGAAAATTGGTTTTTTTTGCATAACACAACCGTATCGGAAGATTTGTGTTATGCAAAAAAGCAAATTTCTGGAATAAGTGTTTAGTATGCTAAACTTTTATTTCAAAAAATTGCTTTTTTGCATAACTTAAATCTTCATATACGCCACTTCGTAAATTTGGTGACGACATGATCTTTAAAATTAAGTGCCTTTCTTGTAAAATATTACTAAATGTAAAAATTATTTTATTTACTACAAAAATACAAAAGTAGATATTAAATAGATATTTGAAAAGATTATATAAACGTTTGTAATGACCTTTTGATTTGGCCGTAGTAGTGCAGTTAACTAGATTTAACTGATAAAGCGTTAATAATTTTTTGTATAGTGCCCATAAAACATTCTCTTCTCTTTTACTGTGAAAAACGCTTTTATAATGATTGTCTATTTTCAAAGTATAAATTTTGATTCACTCAAAAAAAATTTAGATTTTAACGCCGGTAGACTTTTTGTACCTTTAACATTTCCCCTTGTTGGAATTTTTAATACTTTGTAATAATATTTTGCTATTATTGTAATAAAAAAATCAATCGAAGTTTTTTTAATATTTTATTAATTAATAATTGTTTAGTTTAATTAAAATAATAGCGGGCAATGTTAATGGTGAAAATAACGTAAAAATGTTTATTGGGATGGTTACTTTATTTTCGTATTTATACAAATATTTATTTTAAATCATTTTTTAGATAATATTAAGTATTTGTTGTAAAAACTTTTTTAGGCACTCATTTAATTAAGCACTCGCTCGCAAGCTCGCTCGTGCCTAAATTAAATTCGTGACTAAAATGGCGGTTATCAAACTTGTTACATAATATATTATTATGTTGTTTTCAGTTTTTAATGGTACTTTAATTTGCAATTAAGTAGTAATTTGTTCATTAAAATACGTTTTATTTTTTACTACGTTGGCACCGCTGAATTTGCTGTAACGGCCTACTGTTATTCATTTATCAAACTCTTCAAATAGATGTGCTACCTTAAAACGATTTTTTTAAGTTTTTTAGAACTTTTGATACTTTTAAAAATTAATATCTACAAATTAAACTTGTTTTAATTTATACCTGTTTGTAAGTTGTAATACCTACCTATATTTATTTTATTTTTTATCTAATCAGAAGAATGTGGTGGTAAGTTTTTACATAAAATAGGCATCCAATTAAATAAAACCTTTAGTATTATCGCTATACCTACCTATATATACTTTACTAGGCTTGCTATGCATTTCTACAATTTTGTTATTTAAGTATATTTTATAAAAAAAACCTTATTTTATAAGTGTATTTAAAATTAAAATAGGTTAATTTATGCATTTTTATAGCATGCCAAAAAATAGTAACATGGCATTTTCTTAAAAGTAACTTTCTGTTTAGGTGAAAAAAATGCAAGACCGCGTGATAAAAACCAAAGAGGACGTGCAAAAGTGCAAGGAAAAATACGAGGCGGCGCTGCAGGAAATCAACCAGTACAACCCGAAATACATGGAGGACATGACCGTCGTTTTTGACAAGTGTCAAGAGATGGAGCAGCAAAGGCTCAACTTCATCAAAAACATCCTTTTCGATATCCACAAGTATCTCAACATTTCCCAGGACCCACTGTAAAAAAATAATATTTAGCATTTTTTTTTTCATTACAAATATTTTTTTAGGCTGAACCAAATATACGAAGAACTCTACCACACGATAAACAACGCAGACTACGAGAAAGACTTGAAATGGTGGTCTAACAACTACGGAGTAAACATGGCGATGAACTGGCCGCAGTTCGAGGTAAATTTTGCGCATTTTCGTTGGCATGACGGGTTTTCGTGTTTTGTTTCGTTTTCAACATTTGTTTTCGCATGTTTTTCGCCAACAGGAGTACACCGAAGAGTTCAGGGACATCCACAGGGGCAAGGTCAAGGAAACGGCGCCCTCTGGCGGCATTATGCTCATTAACCAGCGCCCGGTCAGCGAGGATTTGCATGTAGGCTTCATTTTTGTTTTATTATTTTTTAACGTTTTTGGCACAAATCAGTTCATTTTTTTTTTTCGTAAAACTTGCTGCATTTTTGATGTAGCTATAATTAATTCGTGGATATATTGCATTTTTCGAAAAAAAAAACATTTTTTGGTGTCTTTTAGGATTTCTCTGTGAATAAGTCGGTAAAAACGAAATCTGCGGCAGCTAAACCGGTGACGGCGAGTCCGCCTGCGCATGCGCCCGAAACGCGACCTCCCGCCGAGAGAACCGAGAAAAAAGTCGAAAGTCCTGTCAACAGAAATTCAACGATAACGTAAGTTTTTTAAATAATTTGTTTTGTTATTTTTTTTAATGAAAAAATACACTTTTAACTAACTATTTTTTGCCTAAACGACATCTTTTATTTAAATATTAATTTAAATAATTAATTTTTAAATCAATAATAATAAAAAAAATTAAATCAATTAAGTATTAAAAAATTTTGAAAGTTAAGAAATTGAACTCAAAATATTGATAATTTTAAAAAACTTTGGAAAATTTATCAATTTCAAAAATCTTAGAGATTGGAATTTAGAAAATTTAAAAAATATGGACACTCTTAAGATTTATTAAGTTTTGAAATTTTTTAATATTATAGAAATATTGACTATTTTTGAGGTTTTCTTAACTTTTTATTAAAAAAAATACACCAATTACTATTTTTTGCCTAAACATCTTCTCTTTAAGGATTACCGGATTAATTTAAATAATTAATTTTTAAATCAACATCAATTGACAAAAACTATCAAAATACATGTGGCAACTGCGCATTTTTAGTGTGGTAAATGGAAAAATTTAGTTTTGAAAAGTTTTAAAAATTTGAAAATAAAATTTATTAAAAATTTGCACTAAAAGCATTGACTAAGGACTACTTTACTCAACGCTAAAAGTATTGATAATTTTAAAAAACGACATCTTTTATTTAAAGAATAATTTAAATAATTAATGTTTAAATCAACATTGACAAAAAACTACCACTTGCTCATTTTTTGAATGATAACTAGAATTTTTTTTAATGTTTTGTAAATTTTAAAAAAATTATAAATTAAATATATTAAGTTTAAAAAAAATTGAAAATTAAAAAAAAATTGATCTCAAAATATAAAATTATGAAAATTTATCAATTTTAAAAGTCTTAAAGTTTTATTAAAATTAAGAAAATTTGAATTTAAATTTTTTTGGGAAATTTAAGTTTTGAGAAATTCGAAAAACTTAAAATCAAAATATTTTTAAAATTTTGGAAATTTTAAAAGTATTGTTAAAATTTAAAATTTTAGGAATTTAGAAATCAAATAAATTAAAATTGTTGTCAAAGGGCCAAATATGAGGTTTTCTTAATTATTATTTATAAAAAAATACACTTAACTAATTAATATTTTTTTTCTAAACATCCTTTATTTATATATATAAGATTAATTTTAATAATTTTTAAATTAACATTGACAAAAAACTATTAAAAGACATTTGGCAACTGCGCATTTTTATTGTGGTAAATATAAAAAAAAATGAGTTTTGAAAATTAAACCAAATAAAAATTACAAAAAAATTTAAGACTAAAAATATTGATAACTTTAAAAACTAGGAAATTTGTAAATTTTGGAAATTTGGCGATTTTAAGCGCGCAAACGCACGAATTACAAAACTAAAAAACAAAATTGTAGATAATTTATTACAAAATAATGTGGCATCAAAATTGTCAAAAATATTTTTTTTTATTAAGCTAACCTATACATTAAATAAAAAAACGCAAGAAATATTTTATAAAAGTATAGATAATTTTAAAAATTGAATTGAAAGGTGTGGACGGAACAAAAAAAAATTTTTTGATGCAAAATAATAAATTACCTACAATTTTTTTTATAAAAACAGTTTTGTGATTTTTCGCATGCTTAAAATGGCCGAATTTTGATTACTTCGAATAATTTTAAAAGTTCGAGAATTTTGATAATTTTGATATAAAAAAAAATTGAAAACATTTGTAAATGTTGAAAAAGCATTTTAATTTTTAAAACCTTTGGATTTTTTTGTTTTGAAAATTTTGTCATTTGAAAAAGTAGGATTTTTAGGTAAAATTTGTTTAAAAATTTTGTAAATTTGATTATGTCGAAAAATTGAAGATTAATAATTTTTTAAATTTTGTAAAATTTTCAAATATTAAACATTTTAAAAATTAAATTAAATTCTTAAAATGTGGGAAGTATTAAAAATTATAAAAATCCTCACAATTTTAAAAATTTTGAAATTTTAATATTTTGGAAACCAAATAAATTGAAATTGGTGTAAATTTTTTTAAATTTGAAACAGCATAATGCATACATTTTTTTTTACTTCACTTTCTAAATAAACCACTTACTGTATTTATTTTTTAACAAGTCTTTGACAAATTTCGGCCAATGGACACAAAAACGCCCCATTTTCCCTCTTACTAACCCAAATTTTTGATATCCACGACAAGTATCAAGATCGAAAACTCGAGCGTATGTTTGAACTATTGCAGGAACGGAAGCAGTCAAAATAGTCAGAACAACCAGGAGCAAAACCCATTCGACGAGGAGGACTGGGAGGAAAGTGAAACGTTGGTGGACAATGGAGAAGCCGGCGTGCCCGTCAAGGCGCTCTACGATTACGATGGCGCCGAAAGCGACGAGCTGACCTTCAAAACCGGTAAGTTGGTTTGATCATTTCGAAAAATTTAGAAATTTTGAATTTGAGAATTTTTAAAACTTCGGAAATTTGAAAAAAAAAATAATTTTTGAAAGCTTTGAAAATTTTGTTAAATGAATTTTATTAAAATTTTAAAAACTTTAGAAAATCTGATAATTTTAAATTTTTGGAAAATCCGAAAATATAATTTCTAAAAATTTTGACAATTTTAAAAAATAAAATTTTTTGGAAAATTCATCACGAAAAATTATCCTAAACTCTTGAGTTTCAAATAACAAAATTTGATTTGATTAACCTTGATTTTTTGAAATTTTGGAAATTTTATAATTTGGAATTTTTGGAAAAGTTTTTGTTAAATGTTTTTTAAAAGTTGGGAAATGTTGAAAATTTTGGAAAATTTCAATGTTTGAAAATTTTAAAAATGTTAGGATATTTAAAAAAAAATAATAATAATAATTAAATAATTTGAATTTTGAAAAATTTTGAAATTTTGGGAATTTTGATAAATTCGAATAATTTGAAACGTTTAAATTTCATGGTTTGAAAATTTGAAATATTTTTGAAAAAAATTTTGAAATAATTCGAATTTTGAACAATTTGGAAATTTTGGGAATTTTGATAATTTCGAATAATTTGAAACGTTCAAGAATTTTTTAAATTTTGGTAATTTTGATATCAAAAAAAAATGGAAAACTTGGAAATTTGTGTATTTTTAAAACAGGTAAGTTTAAAAATTTTGTGAAATTTGATAATTTCGAAAAATTTTTTGGAAAATGTGATATTTTCGAAAGTTTTAGAGATTTATAAAAATTTGTAAATTTTAAAAATTTCAAACGATAGTTTTTGAGAAATTCAAAAATTTCGGAATTTCTAAAAACTTGAATATTTTTAAAATTTCAGTGAATTTAAAAATTCGTAAAATTTTGGAAGCTTTGAAAATTTTAGAAATCTAGAAATCAAATAAATTTAAAATTGTAAATTTTTAATTTAATTTTAAAGTTTTTGGGATATTTGAGTTTAAAAATTTCAAGTTTTAAACACTAAAAATTTGAATATTTTTAAAATTTTTGATGTTTTAACAATTTTAGAAATTTTAAGTCTAGAAGAAATCAAATAAATTAAAATTGTACATTTTAGAATAATTTGGAAAGAATTTTTGAAATTTTGGTAAATTTAATATTGATCATAAAAATTGAAAATTCTTGAAAAATTTGAAAAAACATTTTAATTTTTGAAAGCTTTGGATTTTTGAATTTCAGTTAATTTGAAAATTCTTAAAATTTTGGAAATTTTAGAAATCTAGGAATCAAATAAAATAAAATTGTTAGTTTTGGAAAATTTGAATTAAATTGAAATTTTTGGTGTTGTGAAATTCAAAAATTCCTAATGTTAACGAATTAAACGAATTAGAAAATTTGGGATTTTTTTGAAACAGATTTCGAAAATTTGTAAATTTTTAAAAAATTTTAATTTTGGAGAATTTTTGAATCCCATCTTAGGGCGACGTCATGGATTAATTTTGTTCCATCTCTCTCCTACTTAAAATCGTTTAAAACCTATCCCGGGGTAGTATTACAGCAAAATAAACGATGTTTATTTTTTGTTGCAAAAACACGCACACATCTCGCAAGACTTCGTGCTCTCCTGATACGAGCGTTTAAAATCGTTTAAAAATCTAAAAATCTTTGATTTAACGCGAAATTTGAAATACTTGATTATTTTTACAAAATAAAAATAATGCATAATATTGTTATGTATTATTTTTATTTCAGGTGATGTATTTGAGAAGTTGGAGGATGAAGACGAGCAGGGTTGGTGCAAGGGTCGTTTCAAGGGCCGAGTGGGCCTCTACCCGGCCAATTACGTGGAGACCATTTAAGAAAAATCATTCTGTGTCAAAATTTGTTGATTTTTGTTGTTATTTTTGAGAGAAATATTTATGGGCTATTGCTCAAGTTACATAATAGATTATAGCTATAAATTAAAATTAAATTATAAACACTCTGTCTGATGTCTGATAAGTATGAATGTCTCTTTTTGTAGGATTGTACAAATTTTAAACAAAACAGTATAAAATACATTACGAGAGTACTTTTAGGCTATAGTTCAGAGTATTTAAAAATTAAGTATTTATTTATATTAAAAAACAAAAAAGGCAATAACTGTATTTATTCATCTGCTCCCCATTGCCAAAAACTTAATTTTTATTTACCCTGTATACAGGCCCAGTGTCCCCACGCTAGTAGTATTAAACGGGACACCCTGTATATTATAATTACTTGTAAGTTAATAAGTTTAAGTTTTAGGCCTACACTTTACATTTGTATTAATGTATATACATTGTGGAATAAATCAGAAATCTTCCAGTGGGTATACATACTATAGCTAGACACATAAATTAAAACAAAATCAGTGTAAATTATTATCATTATCTGGATGTTTTCATTTACTAATGTTGTGTATATACAATTAATAAGTAAAAAACCTGAAATGTTTATTTTAGAAATAAATACAGTGTTTTATTTTACACCTCTACTTTGAAGACCAAACACTTGCAATGAAAAGGTAAGAAAACTTTACAATTAAAGAATTAAGAGAAAATATTGCAAAAAGTAACTGCATAATAAACTTTTTTTCCAGCAAATAGAAAGACAGAATTTGTAATCAATTCAAAAGTCAAATTATTTTACTACGTACAATAATACAAATATTTTGATATTACAAAGGAAAAGTGGTTCCATCTATCGCATTTAGCTCGAAATCGGTGTAGGTAAATGTAAAATTACAGGTCACTGTAGAATAAATTAGTAATAGTAAGACTTCTGCCTTCCTTTTTTTGTGAAAAAACTACTTATTTATTTAAAAATTATAAATGTTATTAAATTATATAATTTAATTTAATAATGAATGTGGCTTTCTTAAATAAAAGCATTTTAATGTATAATCATATATTTTATAAAAATAAATAATTAATACTATTAATAATTAATAATTTGGTTATGAGTATAAAATTACTCGATTGCAGTACCAGCCCGGCCGAATTTGAAGAGTCCGCACTGATATTATTATACTTATTTATCAAATTAATTACATCGAAATTGACATATTCGTTAAGGTCGGTCGCCCACAAGAAATCCAAATGAGAAAATTGTCCATATTTAATTTTATTCATGCTGACAACGTTAGGAAGATCGTTGGCGAAACGTGTGACGTCCTAAAATAGCAAAAAAATTGATGAAGTACGTATTAAATTTTGGTGACTTATTTCTTACTTGAACAGCAGCAAAAACATCGTTTTCTGAGTAAAATAGAGCAACGGGTGCCTTGATGTTTGTAACATTGTAACTAGGTGGCGTTGATTGTTTATAGATTTTTCGGTTTTTTATTATACTGTAGTCGTACGCCCTAAAATGACCTAAAAGATAAAGAATTTATAAAGAAAATATTCCGACAGTTGTTTAAATATTGTAAAATTCGGTCTAGCGTAGTTAAGTTAATTCAAAAATAATAATACCGGTTTATGTGTATCGTGCTTAGAAGCACCCTTCTAATTATCAACTATACCTGAACGAAGTTCTTGAACATAGTGCATCATTTGTCTGTAGGATGTACCAGCAGGAGTATTGGACAAAAATACGGGCAGTAAATTCTAAAAAGACACAATACAATTGGATATTTTAAAAACATTGGTACTGTAGGTAGTTACTCTATTTAATTGAGGACTGCTTCCAGCAACTGCATAAATAATATCAGCACACAAAAACTGTAACGGCGAACCATCAGGACATATTTTTTTTCCCACAACCGTGAATAATTCAATGTGTGGCAAAATATCATAGAAGCGAATGGATTGAATTCCAAACTAAAAAAAATGTGTGTGTTAATCAATGGTGTTATGGTTGTTCTATGACAGTGTTACTAGATTTAAAAGTATTAGTCTTAATTACTTACTCCAATTATTAAATTGTTAATCGGATTTGACATCAGCCTTGGGACCCAATTCGTCATATCGTCCATGTAAGCAACTGGTGCCAAAGCCACCATCAAATTAATTTTTTCGTTGTATTCTGGTTTTAAAGCTGTTAGTGCAAAAAAGGCCGTAGTCCCTTGAGAGTGGCCTACGTATGTCAAATTGTTCACCCTAGTGGTCTCAAGAATGTGATCAATTAAGGCTGAGAGATCGTATTTTCCTATTTCGTGAAAACTAAAAGAAACATGTCATTACAATGGAAATATTATTCGATAAAATATACAAACCTAAAGTCCCAAAACCTCTTATCCTTAACACTTAAACTAGTGTGGTTTCTGGACCACGTATTGCCTCTATTATTCCCCAACCATACATCGTAGCCTGTATCGCTTAGCATAAGGCCCAAAGCCGACTCTGGACCAACATCTACCCAGTCCATGGAACTGGATTCCAGACCGTGCATAAGAAAAACTACAGGTTTTGGACCTTCTGCTCGGTTTCTGGGGGAACTTGTTATCCTGTGAAGGCCCAGAATGTAGCCATCTTCTGTCACCACACTGTGCTCTTCATGAGTGTAGTCATAGAGGTCCAAGAACTCAAACTAAAATCGATGTTATTTCAAAATATTATACTTCAACAGAAACCATACTTTAGGATTGCTTTGAGAATGGAAGATGAGATCTTTTAGATATAATGATTTATAATGGAATGTTGGTTACATGTATATTTTAATATGAAAATAAATACTTACAATATTTAACCCCGCACCTGCCGGTATGGGAAAATCATTCTTAATTGGATTGGAAAAAACACTTATAAAGATAACACAAAACAAAAACATGTGAGATTTCATCTTAAATTTTAGCAACCGCACGAAGTGATCGGAACCGAATGCCTATTTACCTATTTATACTCTCGTAGGTATAACTTTGTTTGTTTGATAGTAAATAATCAGGTGAGAAAATTTTTATTAATTAAAACCCCATTAAGGCTTGATTATCAATTGCTAGATCTGATAAGCAAAGCGCATAATATTGCTAGTATGTTTTTAAACCTTTTAAGTATATGTTTAATAATAATAATAATAATATTTCATAAAACTATTTATTTTTTCTACAGTGGTACATAACAATTTCATCTAGTAAACACTGTTTCCCTTGATGAAGTGCATAACAACTTCGTTGACCTTTTCGGCATTCTTGTTGAAGATCAAGTCCATGTTGTTGTACATGTCGTCGAACAAACGCTGGGCAAACACTTTGGGCAACTTGCTGATCAAAAATTTGACATCGTCGGCGTGGGCAAACTTGTCACGTGGAGTGTAGATCACACCCACTGGTACGGTGATCTTGGACAAGTCGTACTCTTGGACTCCAGATGCTCCTTGTTGTTTGGAAACGAAGTTTTCGTCGTATCTCTCAAAACGACCTAAAACGAGGAGTTTGAATTTGACTTTAACTTTAATAAAAATAAACATTTACCGGACTTTTTCAGTTGAACAAAGTGGAGCAAGTCTCTGACGGATCCGGTAGATGGAACCTTGGAGAGAACGCGTTCAATGGTGGTGGTGTTATAGTCGACGGAGTTGAAGCCGTTGTAAAGGAAGTAAACGTTTTCGCAAACACGTTGTTCGTATTTTTCGTTGATGCATTTAGTTCTCACTTCGTTGATGATTTCTTCGCTGGGAGTGAAGGTGCTGATACCCAAGTTCTTGTGGTACCACTGAAAATACAAGAAGATAGACTCTAAGCCTTATAAAGGGCATTTTTGTTTAAACAGCGGTGAGACTTACAGCTTTGTTGTTTCTCAAGGCCAAGTTGATGATTTCTTGTTCGGAGTTGACCATGTAGGCCATTGGTCCCAAGGAGACGAGACGTTCGATTTTTTGGTTGTATTCGGGTTTTTCGGAGAGGAAGACGTAGGAGGCGGATGTGCCTTCCATGTGAGCTACGAAGTGGATTTTGGAGCGTTTGGACACTTCCAAAACTTTGTCCACGATGGCTGGTAAGTCCTTGGTGCCGATATCGTGGAAGCTGAATCTCCAGAAAGCGGCGTCGGTCTTGGGGTTCAAGTGGATGTGTCTCATACCGTAGGTGGTGCCTCTGGCGTTGGCCAGGTAAACTTCGTAGCCTTGTTGGACGAGGTAGAAGGCCAAGGATTCGGCATCACCACCCATGGCGAATTCCTCGCAGTTGTAGAGGTACCCGTGGAATAGAAGGACGGCTTCTTTGTCGGATTGTTGTTTGCGGTTTTGGACATCGAACACGCGGTAGAGTTCCATTATGTAACCGTCTTCGGTTTGAACTTCGAAGCGTTCGTAGGCGTAGTTATTTTCTTTCACCAAGTTTTCCTAGAAATGTTTTTATGAAAAAGTCACCAAAATAAATAGTAATTTTTATATAAGTAACTTTTTTCTTTAAATAAGAGTCAAAATTCCTGAAGTGTAAAAATTAAAAGAACAATATATGAATATTTATTAGGTACCAATGCAACAATAATCTTCTTGTAAGTTCTAATAAAATGTATTACGTATGTATAATGTATAATTACTTATTTTTATAATGTATAATTACTTATTTTTACAATCTAACATTTTGGCGATATTCATTTTAAAAATTAATTACATCCTTGCACAATTCTTATCGAAGAATTTGATAAGGGTTACCTGAGCACCTGTCAGGTGTGTCCCGAGAATTACGATATCTAGTATGTGTATTATGTATAGTAGACTGGGCCAAAAATATCAACTATTTTTTTTTGAAAAGTATATCAAAAATATGGTTTGGGATGACAAAAAAAAATTATTGTGAAAGTTTGAGTCCATAATATTAATATTAAGAGGTCTATCATCGCAATTTTAATTTTTTTTTTCCTCAGCAAGTTTTTGTCTCAGAACTCCCAAACCATTGAGTTTAACAAAATTGACTCGAAAATATTTTTTTAAGAAAATTAAATGCTCTACAAAAAAGGTTAAAGTATAATTTTCCGTCAGATGAACCGTTTCTTTAAAATCATGCCTTAAAAATTGGTATAGTTTTACATTTTGATCTTTTAAATTGGAATTTTGTATTTCATGTAAAAATCAGTACCCATAAAAAACCGATAAATATTCTTATGAGAAATCAAATGCCTCTCAACATTTTTGGCTAAATTCACTCCATCAAAAGTTATTCAAGGTTAAAATTTAGTTTTGACTTCAAATTTAACCTTGAATAACTTTTGATGGAGTGAATTTAGCCAAAAATGATAAAAGACTTTTTTTGTAGAGCATTTGATTTCCCATAAAAATATTTATCGTTTTTTTTAAGGGTACTGATTTTTACTTGAATTACAAAATTCCAAAGTTAAAAGATCAAATTGTAAAACTATACTAATTTTTAAGGCATGATTGTAAGAAAAGGTTTCATCTGACGGGAAATTCCAATCAAACCTTTTTTGTAGAGCATTCAATTTTCTTCAAAAAATATTCTTAAGTCAATTTTGTTAAACTCAATGATTTGGGAGTTCTGAGACAAAAACTCGCTCAGGAAAAAAAAAATCTAAAATTGCGATGATAGACCTCTTAATATTAATATTATGGACTCAAACTTTCACAATAATTTTTTTTAGTCACCCCAAACCATATTTTCGATATACTTTTCAAAAAAAATAGTCGATTTTTTTGGTCCAGTCCAATAAATAATATACAATATATAAAAAAAATAAAATTCCAAAACTTAAAATAGTTTTGATATTGATATTAAAAATTAACATAAATTAAATTTTTTATTAAATCTCTTTTCTTGGATTATTTGCCCTTTTACGTTGTAATAAAGCAGTAATTTGTTTTACTACATTGGCACCGCTAAATTTGCTGTTATTTATAAAAACCTTTAACAATTTAATTTAAATAAAATTGTACTTACAATGTTTCCAAAGGAACCACTTCTGGTGAGAGTGGAACCAGCACAAAGAGCGATAAGGGCGAAGAAAATAGCAACCTTCATTTTCCAGCTGGGTCGAGTATACTTCTGTAACTAAGGCAATATTCGTTTTTCCATCAATTTATAGAACATTGAATTTAGATATTATTTCGCATCGGAAGCATTTTGTTTGGAATAAATTTGCTGATTTTGATTTGTTATTATCTAGACCTTCTTATTCTGCGATTTATTTAAAAAAATTGTATCAATAAAGTGTGACGTGTTTTCTTTATTTTATAATTAAAAATTATAATATATTACACGTGTTTATTAATTAATTAATCTAATACTAATTTTATTATTATTTTAGATAAAACTAAGTTGATCCAATTTTTAATTGTTTATTTTAAAACTAAAATTTTACTCTTATTATAATTAATAGCAAATAAGTGTTTGTAAATTCTTTAATGACAATAAATAATTAAATATTAAATTTCAATAGGCGAAGATATAAATATTTTAAATAAAACTGTTTTTAATAGTATATTATGTATCAAGTTTTATAACCCCCATTTTAGTTACGGATTTTATTAGGCAGGAGCGAAGCTTGCGAGCGAGTGTTTAATAAAAACGAGTGTCTAGAGAAGTTTATAAAACGAGTTGCATACTATACTTTATCTAACATAATTAAATATGTTAAATTTATTTATATTTTATTTATTTTACACAAAAAAGTGTTACTAACATATGTAAGTATAACTTTCTATTGATTTTACACAAATAACATGTCTTCATTTAATTATTTTAATTTCTTATTAACAATATTTTTGAATTAATTTTTACATTATTAATTGTTTATTTTTATTTATTTTAATAAAATATTTAAATTAATATAAGAATATTGGTTTTTGGACAAGAAATAAAACATGTAAGTTTTTAATAATAATTCTACAACATAATTTTTAAAAAACGCCATCAATGAAGCATTGGAATTCACTAAAATTGCAAAGTCCAGTCCTTTTTTTTTAATTCCAAAATAAAATACAAATCCATGCCATAGGATAAACGGTCTTCAAACATTTCTGGGGATACAAACGTTATGTAAGTAAAAAAAAAACATTACCTTTAAATTTTGTTAAACACAGGCTATATAAAAGCACACTTAACCTTACAATTAGGAACCTCTAATCGAATTACTATCATCAACCGACTAAACGCGGTTAGAAGACAAAGGGCCTTGCAGGGTACCGATTTTAATCGAAAGAAGGCGAAAATTAGCGAAAAAAAGAATAACATTTATATTTAAGTTGAATTGAATAAAAAAATACTCAATTATTTTAATTTGATTAAAAATTTTCTGTACTTAACAAATATTTGAGTTAGATTAATTAAGTGCACTTGTTTAGGAGTTATTTAATTATATTAAAATTAACATAATTTTCTCGTAAGATTAACTATATTATTATACTACAATGGACAAAACAATTATTATTTAACATTCTTATTTGTGTAGGACCAGGGGCGTAACTAGGCTGGGGCAGCCGGGGCACCGCCCCAGGGCCCCTGGGGTAGGGGCCCCCAAAACGTAAAAAAAATTAAATGTCTTACAGCAAAAAATAAAATCCTCAGGCAGCAGAAAAAATCCATTATATTATTCATAATCCTGATTAAGGGCCATCTTAGGCATGCGGACGGGACAAATCACAAAACTGTTTTTATAAAAAAAAATTGAAGGTGATTTATTATATAATATAATATTTTGGCACCAAAATTGTCAAAAATATTCTTCTTTTATTAAGCTATACATTAAATTAAAAAAACGCAAACAATATTTTATAAAAGTAGAGATAACTTTAATAATTGACAGGTGTGGACGAGACAAGAGAAATCTTTTTTTTGTCCCGTCCACACCCTTCAATTATAATTATTAAAATTATCTCTACTTTTATAAAATATTTCTTGCGTTTTTAATGTATAGCTTAATAAAAGAAGAATATTTTTTGACAATTTTGATGCCAAAATATTATATAAAAAATTATCTACAATTTTTTTTATTAAAACATTTTTGTAATTCGTGCGTTTCACGTGCCTGAAAACAATTTTAGATGATGTCAACCCATGAAGTTTAAAAAAATACCTATTATTACCTGTACACAATTTTACTCATTATTTTGTTAAAAAAAAGATTAAAATAAAGAAAAAAACATGTTTTAATGTTATTTTAAACAGTTTTTTTTTCAATTTTATCCATGGGCCCCAATTCACGTCCTTGCCCCGGGGCCCCCACATGCCTAGTTACGCCCCTGTGTAGGACCTTTTAACACATTAAAGTTTGTTAAATCTTTTGAAATTTTAAGATTTTAATTATTATAATTTTTGTATCGAGTAACATATATCATTTATGTTATAAACACTAGGAAGTTTATGAAAATTTTTACATATTTTATTTAACACAAATTTTATAAATTTTTACAGTGTAGTTTTTGGTTTTTAAGTTGTTATCAATATAATTTAAATATTAAGTAAATAAAACGTATTTTGATAATAATATTTTTTTTATTTTTTTAGTATTTATATCTAAATATTTTATCAATTTGAAGTTTTGTAAAAATTATTGATATTACAATCACAATACAATACAATTAATAATCAAGTACTCTTTAAATTAGTGGACTCGTGCTGCTTTTTATAATAATTTTATTAATTATTAATATTAATATTTAGAAAAATAAAGCATTTATTTGTAATAATTATTAAAACAACATATGATATTGAAAGATATAAAAATATATAATTTGTATTTCATCAAATCAAGCGTTGAAATAAAAATTAAAACCCTATTTAATGACTATTAAATATACTGATAACTTTGGGGTAGACGGTCTCCGAAGCGCTCATACCATACATGTAGTCTAAATGGTTAAAATCCTTATTGGGAACTACAAACTTCTCTTTGCAATTTCCCAATTTGTCGCACAATTTGCTGACGTCTTTCTCGGCAGCCAGCCAATCGTTGTGGCTGTACAGCAAGTACACTGGAGCAGTGACTTGAGCGAGCCTGTAGTCGGGTGGGAAGAAAGAATTGTAAACCCTCTTATTCCTAATCAAGCCGAAATCGTATTGCCTGAAGTGGCCGGACTTGATTTCCTGCGAGTAATGCAGCAGTTGCTTGGTGGAGGAACCAGCGGGGGTGTGACCCATTAAGGTTGGCAGCAATGTGGCGTTCATTTCTTTGTGGCTGAATCCGCAAACGACGAATAGGGCGTTCTTGCAGAGAATTTGCGTGATGGAATTGTCGCCACAAAGCACTTTTCCAACGTCGCTCGTTGGAAGGAACTCGTTCACGCCAATTAGGTTTAAAAGAACCTGTAACAAGTTTGTTGCACCTGAGTCATTCCAAATAAAATCACCGAATGGGGTGCGCTGCTTGATTTTTTATTTTGATAAAAAAAATTGAGGTATCAAAAATGAAAATCCGTTGCCGTTTTAATCCCTTTACTTTTAATCGGCACCCTTTAGAAATCTGAAATCGTGTCAATTTCTTACTCTCTTATAGTGGGCCAGAACTTTTTTTCTGTGATATTATCCAATTAGTTAATCTCACAAAAGAATGGTAAACCACTAAAGATTCATGATAATTTGCCCATTTTTGTGATTTTTGTCTGACTCCTGTGCCTATTCTACTAAATCTAGAAAGTTATCTTTTTTCAGGTATCAAGTACTTATACAATAGAAAACGTAACTATTATTTTAAGTTTCTAGACTATCATTTTCTTTATTAAAAAAATTATTGAAACTTGATCATTCTTAAAATTAGTCAATTTTGCCCTCAGAAATCATTATGTTGAGGAAAAAATAAAAATCTGAAACTTTCAGGAAATGTGGTCCCCACCTTCATCTTTTCAGTCCAGTTAGTCTTGTTTTGTTATTTTTATTCCTTTAAAAGTTATTTTAATTTTTTTAATGCCCGTTTAGTGGCGATGTTGTTAGTTTTATTTATAATTTAAAATTTAGATGACTTTCATGTTTGGTGGAGAAGTGTCAGAACTGACAAAAATATTTTATAAATATTATTTGTGCGTATTTCTTTGGTAAATTTTGTATATAACATAATATGTCATAATATGGTATATACAAAACTTTTTAAAATCTCCAAAGGAATACCACAAATAATAATTATGAAATATTTTGTAGTTATGATATATTTTATGTATTGTATAATCATATATATATATATATATATATATATATATATATATATGATTATATATTATATACATTATAATGAAGTATTTAATTGGCTAATTGGTGTTTAAAATGAAAAAATATATAATAAGTGAAATTAATAAAGAGTTAATTTAAACGTATAAAAAATGCGTTAAGCAGTTTTTTGTCGGTTTCTTTCAAAATTTAAACCAAGTTAGTCTTGTTCTATTATTTTGATCCCTTTAGTAAGGCACTGAATAGTTAACATATGTTATAAAGGGGTTTATTTAGGATATTTTTGGGTTTTTGCTTATTTTTAACAATTTAAAACTTCTCAGAACTTGAATATTTTCTATGAGAAAGAGCTACAAAATTATGATATGTTCTTGCATTTTTAATTGCAATTAAATTCATGAATCTCGAACACTGTCATTTATTACACTTGCAAACTTGCAAACTTTTTGAAATCACAAATACGCTCAAATAATATTTATGAAATATTTTTGACAGTTCTGACATTTCTCTACCAAACATGAATTGACTAAGTCAAAGCCATCTAAATTATAAATAAAACTAACAATATCGCTTCTTAACTGCATTAAAAAAATTATTATATCTTTTACATGGACAAAAATAACAAAACAAGAATAACTAGACTGAAAAGATGAAGGTAGTGACTACATTTCCTGAAAGTTTCAGATTTTTATTTTTTCCGCAACATAATGATTTCTGAGGGCAAAATTGGCTAATTTTGAAAATTATCAAGTTTCAATAATTTTTTTAATAAAGAAAATGATAGTCTAGAAACTTAAAATAATAGTTACGTTTTCTATTGTATAAATACTTGATACCTGAAAAAAGCAACTTTCTAGATTTAGCAGAATAGGCACAGGATTCCTGTGACAGGAACCAGACAAAAATCACAAAAATTGGCAAATTATTACAAATCTTTAGTGGTTTACTATTCTTTTATGAGATGAACTAATTAGATAATAATAATTAATATTGAAAACATACTTACTAGGCAGTAAAATAAAATTACAATCATTACAATAATTGCCACAGAAAAAAAGTGTTAGCCTCTTATAAGAGAGTAAGAAAATGACACGATTTCAGCTTTCTAAAGGGTGCCGATTAAAAATAAAGCAACTAAAAATTAAAACGGCAACTGTTTTTCATATATGATACCTAAAAGATCATCCTCAAATTTTTTCATTAAAATAAAAAATCATGCAGCGCACTTTTAAATTAATTTTTGGTGTTTTCATTTGGATTGACTCACCTTTCTTTTTTAAACTAATGAACAAAGATGTACATACCTCCATTGTGTTGGTAAAGAAGGCCAAAATTTTGAGCAAAGGACTTGTCATGTGTTTCATGAAACCGATTGGTGCCAAACTGACTTGCACCTTGATTTTCTTGTTGTATTCTGGTTTAAGGGATGTCATTACGTAAAAGCTGGTTGTTCCTTGTGAGTGGCCAGCGTAGTACACACTTGAAACTCCAGTTTTATTCAAGACAAAATCGATCATGGTTGGAAGATCGATGGCGCCGATTTGATGCCAGCTGAATTTCCAGAACTCAGACCCTTGATCTGGGTGTATTGTTATGTGGTTTCTCGAGTATTTGTTACCTCGTGCGTTGCCCATCCACACATCGTAACCCTCATCTGCCAAGGTGTAAGCTACACAGAAGAAAAACAATAATAATAATAATATCTTTATTGCCCAACAGAAAAGGTATTCCAATTACAGGACAATTATAATAATACAGAATATATAAACAAATACTATACTATATATAAATTCAAAATTAGTTTAGCTAACTTCAAAATAATTTATGGCCAACGTTGTAATATTTTCAATAGTGGCAACTACAACCACTCATGACAAATACTGGAGATTCAAAAGAACATTGGTTCTGGCATATGTATTATAGAAAGTTAAAATCGATCTAGCATTAATTCGTGGTACGTGAATGTTAAAGAGTGATATCAAAAAGGTACTGTCTATTTCATTACTGAACAGCCTGTACAGCAATTTAATACTTAATAAAAATCTTCTTCATTGCAAGGACCTAACATTAAATCTATTCAACAATAAAATATGTTCAGTACCTCTACCAGGATAAATATTGTCAAGCCTAAAAGCTAAAATTTTCAAAAATCGCCTTTGTACTCTTTCTAATTGATCAGAGTAGGCATAATAACATGGATACCAAACAAGAGAGCAGTAGGTACTCTAGCTTGGTACGAACCAATGAATAATACAAAACTTTCAATGCACCCTCACAATTCATTGATTGAGTATTTCTATTTATAAAACCAACCATTTTAAGAGCAGATTTTACAATACTAGTGATGTGGTCTGAAAATTATAATTTGGTATCAAAATATACTCCCAAGTCTCTGGTACCTGTACACCTTGATATGGAATCGTCATTAATTGTGTACTCAAAAATAATTGGATATTTAAAGTCAAAATAGCATTGAGATGCATACCTAAGGCTTTGGATGGGCCAGTGATGATCCAGTCGCATGAGGAAGACAGTAGGCCGTGTTGAAGAAAGGCGACTCTTCCGTTAGAATTCGTTGCGTTTTTTCCGAAGGGAATTCTGTGTAGGGTCAAGATGTAACCATCCTTGGTGGTGACTTTGTGGGTTTCGCTGACGTATCCTTCCATTTTGATCAAGTCAGGCTAAAAAAATCGATTAAATATAAAAAAAGAGGATAGTAAAAGTTTCATACCACGGTGAGTTTGGTTTTGGCCTCGATCTCCTGTAATGATACTCCTTCAAACTCTGGAAGAGCTTGAAGCTTTTTTAATTGGTTCTCATCGACACTTGCGTGCGTCAATGCAAAAAGTGCACAAAGTATAAAGTAATTCATCTTATGATTGTTGCATATACCATTCGGCGTTCCTATTTATACTTATTTTAACGCTAATTTTAAACCTCTAGATATGATATATCTTATTTATTTATTGTAAATTAATTCTTATAAAAGTGACCAGTGGCGGATCCAAGAAGAAGTGGGCCTCGGTGCAAGTCATACTTGTGGTACTTTTTTAAAATTACACAAATATTTGAATAATTCCAATTGAGGAGCATCCGTGCAAAACCGGCTATATCCACTTTAACAAAATGTTGGGAAAATGGCAAAAACTCTCGGATTCCTGGCCTTTACAGATAAAAGAAAAAGCAAACTTAAGTTTTGTGGGCTTTGTGGTACCTACTTGATTTATAAAACAAACTTTCGTTTTCAAAAACTTTATATTAAGGCCAAAATTTCAAGAAATGTTTTGTATATAGCCGGTTTTGCTCGAAAACCGAATAAAAAACGAATAAAATGTGAAAAAAAACCTTTATTATTCAAAAATATTAACAAAATAAATTTAGTACAAACATGATTCATGTATGCATTTAAAATTTGAGTTTATAGGATTTTATCCTCTACTCTGTAAGTGATAATAATAATAATAATAATGAAAAAACAGAACAAATTTTAGTAGTAGTATCGACATATCCAAGCCACAAATTATTATTTATTGGATATAGCCGGGTTTGCTATAAAAAAGTGGATTTGGCCGGTTTTTCTCCTAAAGCTACCTTTTAAATGTGATTTTAACATGGATATAGTTATATTATAGTCAGATTTAAACAGAATTATCTTGGTTGTCGATAGAAATGAACCCAAAGATGCGAAATCAAAAAAAAAACCAGAACTGAATAAAATGGATTTAGCCGGTTTTGCATGCATCCGTGCACGGATGCTCCTCAATTAAATAATTGAACATTTACAAAACTAAAAAGTTAACAATAAATTTGTTTTAAACGCTTAAACACATTGAGTTTGTGAATACCCATTATACCGGTATACCCATTTACAAATCGACATACTTAGGTATAAACAAAATATTTCAAAAATTGTTTTAAACTGTAAATAAATAATTTAATGAATGAAATGAATGAAATTCAGAAAAAATATTGTCCTCCGATATTATTTAAATGGTTTTACGAAAAAAAATACTTTTTTGTAAAGCATACAATTTCCTTAAAAAATATGTACATATTCTATATTGTTTCATGTCTATAAATTAAGGGTTATGAATATTTTCTTATGTCATTTAGGCATAAGTATTTCTATAAGGACTTATAAGTTTTATAATATAAAAATTATAGTAAGCTTGGAAAAAATATATTTTAAAAAAATTGTTTTAAGACAGCAAATATATAAGTTGAATAATTATTTCTTGTTAACAAGAAAAAAAACAACTTGGGAAATAAAAAAGTATTTTAAGACTTCTAAGAAAATTTTAGATAATATTTTTTATCTAAAATATTTCTTAGAAGTCTTAAAATATTTTGTTTATTTCCCAAGTTGTTTTTACCCTGATAGCAAAATTTGATTCTAAGAATATTCTAAGAAGATATGACCCGAAATAATGGAACCTTCCCTTGTTGCTAAGAATGTTCTTAGGGACTTTTAAAACATTCAATAGATACCCTTTTAATGATGCAATTAGATTCTTAAAACCTTCCTAAAAAGCATCCTAAGAACATTTTAAGAATACGTTTTTGGAATGTTCTTAGAAGGTTTCTTATGGAGCTTCTAGGAAGCTTTTGAGAATATTTCCAAATATGTCAGATACCCACGTTCTAATATGTTGGATTCTACATTCGTAAAATTCTTCAAGAGGCGACAAATACGCCTCACTGTCATAATATCAGCGCCGGATTTAGGGGGGTCTTTGGGGGTCTATAGACCCGGGGCGCAAGCTTACAGGGGGCGCAAAATTTTTGACTGGTAATTTTTGTTTTTTACTACAACCTAAAGGGTTTTCCCCTTTTTTTATTTTTCGTGTATTAATCAGTTTTAATAAAAAAATTATTTAAATTATAACCGTGATTGTTGCCATAGTATTATTATCTATGCATAGTATACGAAATATGTCATGTCACCCCAGTAAACACAGAACTCTCGGGAAACATTCGGCCAACATTCGGCACTATCGGGAGACTGGTGGCATAATTTGCCGTGTCCGGATCACTTACGGCCCGCATACAAACTCCCCAGTAGGCATTTTTCCAAATTCGGTTAAAATACGGCCCGATTTCGGCAAACCAGTAACCGGGATCCACCCTTCGCGCCCGAATGCTATCCGAAAAAGTATAGCTCATGAACGGGCTGGATTATTTGCTACTTTCGGGCCGTCTTCGTTAAGTACGCTGATACCCGCTCTCCTCATTTTAAGTCTTTGGCATTCGTAGTCCCAAACACAGATCATAGAGGTCGCAAACACTTTACTTTAGCATATACTTATAAGTATATGTACTTTAGTAGTTTAGCTGAACCACGTGAACGAAGTTTCAATGTTAGGTTATATTCCAGAAAAGCTTTTTAAGGATTGTTCAGGACAGTGTTATGTTGTTTTCCTTTAAAGAAAATAGTTTATAAATTATCCATATACTATAAACCACAATCCACATTGTGAATTGTGCTATAAACGATATAGGTACGTGTTTTGGTGCCGGTTTTTGTTTGAAAATTGTGTTTTTTGTGACAAACTAGTTTTGTGTGTAGTTTTAGGTTATATTATAGTTTGTATACACATAAAATGGCAAAATCAAGTGAAGAGTAAGTTGAAACAACATAATTTATTATATTTTGCATATTTTGCCATTTCACTGTTAGTCTTAGGTAGGTATTTGTTAAGGGTATTTTCAGGTTTATCGTTTATTTTTGAATTAGGATATTTCTTAAAAAAGTAAGCAAACGCCACAATTTTTTAAACGTCGTGTGCTTAGTGAACAAATAAAATGTTTAATTGAAGATTGTTTATTAACGGATGACAATTTAACAAATAATACATCGTTCCAATTACCTACAAGTTCTGTGTCTAGTAATAATGACCAACCTTCTTGTTCTAATAGTATAGACATATCAAGCAACACAGCTAGTAATATACCCGAGAATATACCCTTAAATATACCTAAAGTACTACCCAAAACTGATGGGTTTTCGGAGGGTTCTTATATAAATGTTATAGAAAAGGAGGTACCTGAAGTAGAGTGTAGTTTTGTTGATATTTTATTTTTGTTAAATTTTATTTTATTTTATCTGTTTTGTAGCGCAATACCATGTTAAGTTTAAATATATTTTTTTCGATTTTTATATTTTTCCATATTTTTTTAATTGTTTCCCTATCACTTCCCTACTAACCACAAGTGGCCCATTGTCGGTTAGAAAACGGCAAAAGGTATCAAAACCGAACGTTATCCGTATGATATACGCCAGCCATGCCGAAAGCATAGAAGCGGGTGGTGGTCCACCGAGTAACCCACTAGCTGATGCAGCGCCTGCATCCATATATCGGGAGAATCCGGCAGATTGGAAAACAAGTATTCTTGCCATCTCTGGCCCGCGAGTCTGTGTGTACTGGGCAATTTACTTATTAAGCAACGTATCGTAACCTTGCCGAAAGCACGGAAGCGGGTGGCGGGCCACCGAGTAACCCACTAGCTAATACCCGCTAATGACTCGGCTTTACGGTAAGTCGGCAGAAAGTCTGCCAGGCGGACATGCCCTACCTACACGCCGCGCCGGCAACCATGTTTCGGGCCGAATCCGGCAGTTCGGAAAAAAGTATTCTCGCCATCTCTGGCCCGCGAGTCCTGTGTTTACTGGGACGTATTACATAGGGCGCCCGACAAGTTGTTGGGCGACAAGAACTTTAGTTTGCAGAAATTGATTATTTCCACAGATGCGATGCGTATGGGCGTAAAGGTTTTTTAATATAAGAATATTTTATTACACTACGAACAACTATTAATTTAAATTAGTTTAAAACTATAGTTTTATACAGTATATGTATGTATACAGTATAGGTATTAGCCTATTGAAAGATGACGTCAATATTGCGATAAACAAATTTTCTTCTCTAAAAGCACGCAAAGTTGAATTGGCAAAATGTTAATTTTCTTATTTAGGTATTTGTTTTTTATATCGTTTTTGTTTATGTTTTTAGGGTGGCAATATTTTTTCGACATTTTTTTTTATTTCGGAGCTCACATGAAACAATTTAAGTATTCAAGTTTCAACTCAAAAAAAAATAAACGTCGCTCAAAAAAATCAACTAAATTGGAAAAATAGTAGTGGTCACAAGATCAAAATTATTTAAAAAATCAAGAAATGTATTTCAAAAATATTGAGCGACCAATAATATTTTGACTTAAAAATGTATGTTCCTATACGACCTACAAAAAAAATAGTGAGACGCCAAAGATTTTGAGAAAAAAGGTTGGTTTAAAAAAGTTTTGAGCGACGTCTAAAATTTTTTTATCTGTTGAAACTCAAATACTTTAGACTTATTTTTTTTATTTGATCTCCTAAATCAAAAAAAATTTGAAAAAATACTACAACCCTAATGTTTATGGTTAAATAAAATCCTTTTGTTAAGAAGTGACATTTCTTTGAATTTATTATATAGGGGCGGAAAATTTTTATTAGACCCGGGGCGCAAATTTTTATAATCCGGCGCTGCATAATATGAAAGTAAAATGTATTTGTCGCCCCCTTAAAAAAATTTGCGACATAATATATATTTATTTAAAAATATTAAATAAACAATTTGACCTCTAAACCATAAGTTGTATGACATTATTTCATAAAAAGTAAAATTGGAAAATTTTGTGGGATAAGTCAGATTAGATTGAAGTTGAAGATAGTTAGGATTATTATACATAAAAATATTAATTCAGAAATAAAAAATCGGTATACAAATTAATAAATAAAATATAAAAAAACAAAATATTTCCTTATAAAATAATTCTTTATAAAAGATAAAACCAAAAAGTTCTTCATAAAAAAAAACATTTTTCATTGTATTTAAGTTGGATAGAAGATTTTATGTAAAAGCCGGATAATTTAGATACCTATTATAGGTATCTAAATTATCCGGCTATAATACTGCCGTGCTTAATGAAAACGCCGTAAACAACAATTTTGCGATTTTTGGTTTACGGCATTTTCTACTAGAACAATTCATCCTGCGTCTATCACCGGTACTCAAAAAACCCTATCTATAGATATGAGATATAGTTTTTTGAGTACCGGGGATAGACGCAGGATGAATTGTTCTAGTAGAAAATGCCGTAAACCAAAAATCGCAAAATTGTTGGTTACGGCGTTTTCATTAAGCACGGCAGAATAGTAAAAGTATTTTTGTTATCGAATATTGTTTTAATTTGACAAATAACAATTAAAAAATATTTTGGGTTGTGTTTTTTACTTAGTATTTAATACTAAGTATAGGTACCTTTATACGTAGATTATGGTATATTTTACTATTATATAGGTACCTAACTGAACTGAATATGCTTAACAGAATGTTCCAGGAATATTCCTAAATGAACTTTCTGTAGCAATTACTGTCTCAACATTCTAAGCATATGTTTAGAGTGGATTAACTTTTACCACTAAACCTTGCACCTTCTAAGAACCTGCCTATAGGCCAGTTAGAATATTCTTATAAGATTATAGGATTATCCTCAGAGCTGTTCCGAGTACAATGAAAAAGTACTCGAGTACTGAATACAAGTACTCTTATATAAAAGTACTCGAGTACCAAGTACAAGTACAGTACCGTTGTACTCGAGTACCCATACGAGTACAAAGTATCGAGTACACTTTAGTTATGAAATGTTGGAAAAAATACTAGAGAAATGGGCCATTAAGAAATGAATTTAAAATGACTAGTGTAAAACTAAATACTAGCCGGCCTATTGCCTTCATCAAATATTGATATTTCGCTCTATGTTAATTATCAAGGCCGGCTAGTATCTTGTTTTACTTTGTCTTAGCTTTATTTTTTAATCTATCTATCTTTTTGAGAAATATTGTCACCTTATTTCTACCAAAGTATAAACAAAATTACATTTCACACATAAGTAAAAACCTTTTGTTTAATGCTCTTTCCTGTGTATTTTTATTTATTGATTGAGGCTGTCTGAGGCTGCATTGCCAAATTTTCAACACCCACGCACATATTTGCACATATGTGTCCACGCCAACCTCACCGCATAAAAATGTACTCATTGCATACTTTGGATGTACTCGAGTACACGTAAAAGTATTATTAATCTGTTATAATCCAAATGTTTTTACAAATTCAATAGAGTTTGATTAGTATGCTGTTTTTACTATGTATGTAGTGTTTTAATGATTTATTTATATATATTTATTTAATGATTTATTGAGTTAATATTCTGTGTGTCAATTATTTATATTTTGTTCTCGTTTGGGTTTCATGTTGACAGATTTATTGTCCTACACAGCTTTGGTGTATTACCTTCCATTGGGAAGTTTTGTTTGTCTTTTTTTTATTTTATGGTGTTTGGTTAGTATTGTCTTTCTAATGTTTCTATTGTTACTGTTGTTTATTGTTTTTTTTCTAGAGTTTAAGCAGTGTGCTTTTCTTAGGGTTTTAAAGATATCTGTCGTGTTTAATTTGCAAATTATGTGTTAGGTCATGCATATGCTTAAGGATACTTATCAATTTGCGGATGGCCACTTCCCCTCTTCTTTTGTTAGTCTAGTTTTATATTTTTTCTAAATTGTATATACCTTCAGTTATTTTAACTCCCAGTAAATATCTGTGTATTGAAAGTGCAAAAACATATTTAAAAAAATAATTATTTATTTGCTATATACATATTATATTGAAACATATAACGAATTAAAAAATAAAAACCTTATTTAATGCCTACTAAAAAGACTGATAACTTTGGGGTAGACGATCTTCGGAGCGCTCAAACCATACATAAAGTCCAAATGGTTGAAAGCCTCAATGGAAATCAAAAACATCCCCTTGCAATTTCCCAATTTGTCGCACAATCTGGTGACGTCTTTCTCGGCAGCCAGCCAATCGTTGTGGCTGTACAGCATGTAAACTGGAGCGGTGACTTGAGAGAGTTTGTAGTCTGGTGGCGAGTGAGTCTTGTAAACCTTCTCGTTCTCAATCAAGCCGAAATCGTATTGCCTGAAGTGGCCGGAGTTGATTTCCTGTCCGTAATGCATTATTTGCCTGGTGGAAGAACCGGCAGGAGTGTGAGCCATTAGGGTTGGCAGCAATGTAGCGTTCATTTCTTTGTTGCTGAACCCGCACAAGGCGAATAGGACGTTTTCGCACAGAATTTGGGTGATGGAATGGTCGCCACAGATGACACTTCCAAAGCTGTCCATAAATGCGTTGTTTGGAAGGAACTCGTCCACGCCAATTAGGTCCAAAAGAAGCTGTAACATGTTTGTTATAAGAGAAGGTTCATCAACTCAAATTTTATAGAAATTTGGATGAATTTCATAAATGACCGATTAATTCCTTATAGAAACCAATTGAAGTATTGGTTGGTATCAATATGTTTGGATTGGACTTACTACACAGCAAACGGAAAAATATAGAACTGTATAGGATGACTCCGCGTTTGAATATTAAATCTTAAAGTTTTATCAGAACTGTATTGAATCGTGCTTTGTTTTTATATTTTTCGACTCTATACCTATGCACGACTATTTTTAAAGTCAAACTCAATGGTGTCTTACAAGATACATTATTTTGATTTTCTATATTCAACAGAGAGGTAGAAACTCGACCCTGTCGAATGGTGCAGTCATTTATGTCTCTAGAAATTATTAAAAAAGGGTTCAGTCCAATGGTGCAGCAACTTCGGATTCCTATTCTCTTCAGAGACATAGAAACTCAAGCTTTTCGAATTTTACTTGCAATGATTTTAGTTAATGTCCCCGAGAATTATACAAAAACAGCGCAATGCAATATCGCAACGGTTTCGACTTCTCTTTACTCTACCAAATTATAGAAACTGGAGTCTCTCTAATACTGTTCTAGTCAATATTTCTGAGAGTATAAACAGAGGGTGTAATATTGCAAGAAGTTTTGATCTTTTGATGGATGTAAGTAGTTTGAATGTTCTCATTTCTGCATATGATTTTGTTGAAAATAGTTCCTTTCTTTGGTTCCTTTGTCTGATTTTTATTTACCGTAACAACTCAGGTATGTAAAGCACAGAGGATATGATGTTAAGTATATTTATGTATTATATAAAGTACCTATATTTGTATTAAAAATTTCAGAGGTTATGTTGAAAAAATTATCGATATGCTATTAAACTTTAATAATTTAGTAATGAGGTCTGTTGGTAGACCCTGCACTATCTCCACTGGTATATGTTAGTACAGCAATATTTAAATCTGGTTGATGAAAAAGTACACACCAGTGCAGGTTATTGTAGCATCTACGAACAAATGAATTAATGGCCCATTGGCAATTATTCCTTTAAGAAAAATATTCAACACAGCTTAATTAATTAATAAAATGAAAAAAATCACAATCATGTCGTATATAGTTTTTTTTAAGCATAAAATATTTTTTATATTAATACTAGTTCAAAAGTGAAATTACGACCTCTATACTGTGGAGAGTATTGAAACGCTCGACTGACGAATACAAATCTATACCGTGGGGAGATTTAGAAAACAATATTCAAACGTGGCGTCATCCTATACACTTCTATAATTTTCCGTTTGCTGTGTAGGTTAAATTGAGAGCGACATAAAACAGAAATTGGTTTTTAGTGGTTTCGATTGGTTAAAGCTACCAATAAGTAATTTCCTATTGAATTTAATTGGGCATTCCCAGTGTGAGATTCTAAAAAGGAATCTGCTAATTAATTATTCCCAATACTTTAAAATATCGCAAAACCAACGTACGCAGTCCTTGTTCAAATGGTTGAGACGCCATAATAAAGAAACAAACAAGTCTTTGGACGCTATTTAATGTCGTTAAGAGATTAACTGAAGAACATTTCTTGTTTTCTATGGTACAAGATAGCACCTATATTTCCTAAGTGAATGAAGAAAGATATACATACCCCAAGTGGTTTGCCCCAGAAGGCCAAAATTCTGAAGAAAGGACTGGTCATGTGGTTCATAAAACCGATTGGGGCCAAACTGACTTGCACCTTGATTTTCTCATTGTATTCTGGTTTAAAGGATGTCATTACAAAAAAGCTTGTTGTTCCTTGGGAGTGGCCGGCGTAGTACACACTTGGAACTCCAGTCTTTTCCAAGACAAAATCGATCATGGTTGGAAGATCGATGGCGCCGATTTGATGCCAGCTGAACTTCCAGAACTTTGAATCCTTGTCTGGGTTCAATGTTGTGTGGTTTCTCGAGTATCTGTTACCACGAGCGTTGCCCATCCACACATCGTAACCCTCATCTGCCAAGATGTAAGCTACGCAGAAGAAAAAAGTTGAATCCGCTAAGCAAAATAGCAGTGATATGCATACCTAATCCTTTGGATGAACCAGTGATGATCCAGTCACACGAGGAAGACAGAATGCCGTGTTGAAGGAAGGCCACTTTACCGTTGGATTTCTTCGCGTTTTTCCCCAAAGGAATTCTGT
Source organism: Brassicogethes aeneus (assembly GCA_921294245.1). NCBI lineage: Eukaryota > Metazoa > Arthropoda > Insecta > Coleoptera > Nitidulidae > Brassicogethes > Brassicogethes aeneus. The sequence goes on along the minus strand of OV121138.1, from coordinate 3,334,458 downwards.
GTAGGGTCAGGATGTACCCATCTTCGGTGGTGACTTCGTAGGTTTCGCTAGGGTATCCTTCACTCTCGATCAAGTCAGGCTAAAAAAGATTCAATACAACATAAAAAAGTTAAAAAAAGAAAACAGTAAAAGTTTCATACCACTGTAAGCCTGGTTTGAGCCTCGAGTTCTACTAGAGATACCCCTGCAAACTCTGGAAGAGCTTGAAGCTTTTTTAATTGGTTCACATCGACGTTTGCGTACGTCAATGCAAAAAGTGCGCAAAATACAAAGTATTTCATTTTGATGGTATTTAGAGATTTATGCAAACACAATACCTTAACAACTTTAGCGTTCCTATTTATACCTATTTTGACGCAAATTTTAAATGTCCAGATAAGATATATCTTAGGTATTTATAATAAGAAAAAAGTGACAAAAACAATCAAGCGTTAATTGATAGATTAATAAACAATCCTCTTTTACTATATTTACATTTTTATTTTTGGATTGTTGTTCATATACCTACCTACTTCAGTTTCAGAGGCGGGTTTATAGAGGCTCATATTTCTTTACCACTTTTAGGGAAATAATGTATTATTTTTTGTTTTTCCATTCAACAGTGAATTTTAAGGCTCACCCTTAAAACATTAAAATTAGTTTAATGTATTTTTTATAAGAAATTTGTTTAGGGGGGTAGATTTGTAAAAAATTCTGATGCGCCACTGTGTTCAATAAAAAATGATAAAAAATATTTAGGCACTTCAGATTTAAGTAGATATTTTAAATACAAAGGGTGCTACTAAGTGAGATACTTCACTCTATGAGTATCCAAGTTATTTTTTATTAACTTATTAGTCGCATTTTGTTGTATTTGTTCACGTGCCCACTGACCTCAAACCATGAAGCTCCTGATTTAACGAAATATGGTAAGGATCGTATTTATTTCGTTTTAATATTCTAATAACACTGCTCTGGGATATTCTGGAATCGCTGGTCTGCTTGCATGAGGGTTAGCAGTAACGGCTGCTAGCTAATACATTAATTTCATTATTTTCACAGGTGACTGTTGCTCGACGAACTATTTTTTTCGGTTGAACACTCCCGTTTGTAGTAAACTGCTTGACTGTACGGTGAAATGAAGTACGTGATCGAATTTTATCCGCAAAACGCTGAGCGTAGATATTAACAGCATCAAGATTTCTGCCTGCTTCTCCATATATCAAAACCATTTCTATTTTTTTTCACTGTTCAAAAATTATTATGTTCATGTACCTATAGCTAAAAATACAGGTCTTTTTGTTTGCAAATGAATCTTCGAACTAAATAAAATTTATTATAGTTGTTCTAAATTTCGTTTTTTGATCCTAGGAAAAAAGTAGCCAATTGCGCCTTGGCGCAGAAGTCATTTTAGTCTCAACACGAGGATAACAATAAATAACAAACAAAAACAAGAATTAAAAAATGACACCAGTTTTAAATGTAAAACTGATTAATCTTGATTAAATGAAATAACGTATAAAACGTTGTAGGGGAAGGTGGGGGAATTTTGCGCGGTGGGTAATTTTACGCATAAACAATTCTTCCAGATATGAAGTAAATAATACATTTTTTGAATGTTGCAAACTTGGAAATGTTGCTTTGGGTATACGGGGACTAAAGTGTACCGCAATTAAGCTTGTAGCTTTTAGCTAGTGACCATGGTCACTACATTGGCGGATCCAAGGGGGGGGCGATGGGGGCGATCGCCCCCCCCGGAAGTAAGTTATCAAGTTGAAATTGAACATAACTTTTTAAATTAATATAGAAAATAATAAAAAAATGGAATAACTTTAATTTCAACTTTCTTATTATTTACAAAAATTTTCAACTCCGCCCCCCCCAAGGACACATTCTAGATCCGCCCCTGGGTCACTAGCTAACTGTGATACATGTACTTTGATCTAAGAAATCCATGTCGTTTCCGCTACGAGTTAAGTTTAAATTTCTGTCCAATCGCTTAAATGTTTATAACACAACTTTATATGATCTTTCCTCGTAATCTGGTGTATGTTTAAATTTTTCTGGTTAACTTTTGGAAAGTTTTTTAGTATCACAATATTTTTCTTGCAATGGGGGTAATTTTACGCTGAAAAATTGGGGTAATTTTGCGCTGCAAAATTTGGCCAATATGGAAGCTTTGGTATACAGGAGCCTAGATTGTTCAGCATAAACAGTTCCATTTGGGCACAAATGCTGCATGTAGACCCTCTTATTTCTAAGAAGAAAAATTTTATTTTTAGTTATTTATTTTTTATTTTGTTTGTTTCATAGAGAAAATAGTTTTGTTTTATTTTTATGTTTTATTATAATAATATTATAGAAATAAACGGTTTATTTAGATACCTACAAATCTTTCTCTATACAGCGCAAATTTTCCCACTATGATGTGCAAAATTACCCTGATAGGTGGGTAATTTTGCGCAAATGCATTATTTAAAAAAATGTAGTTTTTGCATACCAAACATTTTTTTTTTATAAATTGCGCATTTTATACACATAGTAAACATAGTAGACTATCGCTGGTATTAATTGCAAAATTTCACATTTAAACTTAACAAAGATACTAGAGATTTTGTTTAGATGCGCAGAATTCCCCCACCTTCCCCTAAGCGTACAAACCCCCCCCAGCAAAGAATCTGTAAAAGTTACACCCCAAGTGATAAATGAAATGTATTACCACGGCAATTGTTATATTAAATTACGACAAATAAATAAAATAAATACGTACGGTAATAATGCTCTATAATTTAGTAACCCAAGGTAATTTTGAGGTGTTGTATTCATGGGGAAAGTATTAAAAGAAAAAATATAAAAACAGTAAATAAAAGACAATAAATTACGCTTGAACTCAGATCAAACACCCGGAAGGCTCCCGTTTATTTTTATATAAATACCGCTCATAAAACCTTCCAAAATGAGGGATTATGGGAGTGAGCTATAAAATATTTAAAATTTATAACAAACAATAATGATATTTATTTAGATAGAGCAACAACAATAACCGCAACCCAAACGACATTTAACTTAATTTTCTGAAAGAAAGGGACATCCTACAAACCCTTAAAACCACACAATATCTCCTTACTGCGACCACAACCCACATATAATATAAATAAATAAATATATAAACATCATTAGATAAATAATACATCATACTAGATAATTCTAAGCTCTCGTTTTAATTTTTAGTTTGTTTGCTTGTTTGTTGGATAAGAGTAGATTGAGTCTTAGTCTCTATTTTTGTATTTTAAATTTAACTTTATCCGTCAAGTATTCCATCTGCATTAGGCCATCATCCAAATAAAGTTTTTATAATTATTTACTGTTGAATTTAAGTTTACTGTTACATATTTTTCATGTAATATTTATTAGAGTTCAGGCTCAATCAGCTATAGTTAAATTATAGTTAAATAAAACACAAAGTATTTTTTATTTTAAGCTTTTATTAAAAAAATATATTTATTAATATTTAATTTAGTAGTACCAAAATATTTCGATGGTCTAAGGCATTTAGAATTCAACAATATTTGCTTTCCTTAATTGTCAATCGAAATTTGAACTGAAGAATGAAGGCAATCATCGTCATCGAGAAATTCTGCTAAATAACTGACGACCCAACTAAAATAAGGCAGAAAATCGGAACTTAAATCTGTAGGCCTGTATTTACAAGGCCCTTCGACGGAAATGACTTTCTTTTGGGTATCCCCCTTAAAAAAATTAATCGCGTATTTAAAATCGTTATTCGTGAACTTCGTCATGCGAAAAATGTGGGCTTTAAAATACCCGCTAGTTAGAACGTGAGAAAAATAAAAAATCTCTCCCCAAGCATGCACCAAACAAAACTTCTCTGTTCTGCTGTAACACTTGAAGTTCGAGATGATTACGTTAAAATCGTTTTTGAAAATCAAGTCGTCGTGACTTTTTTTTAAATGCGCGCCGACGTTAAATTTACTTCCCACCCACTCGCACTGCTTAAGACTATTAAGAGGACATGCTGTTGCTTTGTAGCTACAATCACTTTGATGGGACACAACCAAAGGGCCTTTGGCCTGGAACAGGCACCCTTCCTCTGCATACTTGCAGGGAAAAGTTAGCTTTTCGAAAATATGCTCCAAAGCGAAATTCCTTGTGTCTTTTTTAGGGCTGCTGCACGTCGGGCACGAAGAAACTTTACCGAAACAATCCTGACAATAACTGTGCCCTATCTCGCACTGTTTTATCGGCGGAAACATGTAATTCATGCATATCTCGCACTGAAACTCCATCAGCAACTCTTCCTCCCAGTTATACTGAAAATAAAGAAAATAACGCCAACTTTACGTAAAAATTACCTTAAAAACTCACGCTATCGTCGGAATTATAATCGTCATCTAAGCAGGCTTTTAAACTGAACTCTTCAAATAGATATTTCGGGATTATTAGGTTTTTATCCATCTAAAAACTTCAATCTTATTAACAAAGTTAAACTAGTTCTTAAAAAATCACCTTTATTTATTAAAGCCAATCGAGATTAACTTAAACCTATAGGTTTATAAACAAACTTTAAAAATCATAACCTAACTAGATTATAAAGGTTAAAGGTGATCCTTTATCAGCGTTGCCAGATGATCAAAATGAAATTACCGTACCTGCTTGGTAAAAATTACCGTATTTAAGAAAAAATTACCGTACATTTAAAAAATTAAAATAAAATATTTAAAATATAAAAGCAGCAAAATTAAAAAATATTTTTTATTAAAAACTTAAAATAAATAAAAGTTAATTTAAATAAAAAAACATTTAACAAAACAACTCAAAAATGCAGCCCATAATTTTCTCCAAGAATTTCATTCTAATCCTAGATATATGAGCTGGACCTTTGGAATATGTACAGGGTGATCCCCTATAATGTCGCCCCCCTTTAACTTTTTTATTTTAAGTGTCCCAAAAAATTTAAAAGTGTGGTTATGTAGGACCTAAAAAATACTTTTTTTCTACGTATAAAAAAAATTGGAAAATTGATCAGTATACAGGGAAAAACAAAAAGTTTATTTTTTTTCAATGGATCACCCTATATATGAATTTATTTTTTGATTCCTTGCAAAATTCTGAGCATAATTTATATAACAAACCATATACCTAAATTCAACCGTTTCTCAAATATTTAAATTATTTTTAAGATAATAAGATAAAATAGTTTGTCTGTCTCTGTCTGAGTAGGCCATTTTTACTTATTTAACAAGACATATTGACATAATGTCACTATAGTAATTTATTTTCAATACAAATTTTGGCATCCTAAGGCTTGTTGATTTCTATCAGTTTAAAAAAACAAATGATAACATTTCGAATGCGAATATTTCAGAAACAGTTGAATTTAGGTATATGGTTTGTTATATAAATTATGCTCAGAATTTTGCAAGGAATCGAAAAATAAATTCATATATAGGGTGATCCTTTGAAAAAAAAATAAACTTTTTGTTTTCCCCTGTATATTGATCAATTTTTCAATTTTTATTTTACGTAGAAAAAAAGTATTTTTAGGTCCTACATAACCACACTTTTAAATTTTTTGGGACCCTTAAAATAAAAAAGTTAAAGGGGGGCGACATTATAGGGGATCACCCTGTACTTATTATTATTAATATTATTATTATTCGATTAAAAACTCATCATCATTCTCTTATGCAGCTGATCCCGAGATGGCGCTATATTAATTTAAATGCACATACTTCCACTGTGTGGAAGTATGTGTTTAAATGTGTAGAAAAACCATAGACAAAAGAAGGAAAGGACCATAGAGGTTTTTCCATAGACAATAAACAAATAGAACACCAAAAATAAAAAAAATATTGTTAATAATATTATGTATGAAAATATGTCAGTTAGTAAATTTACCGTACATTTGTGTACGGTATTGAGGTTTGTACCGTATACCGTATTTTCATTCAAATTACCGTACAAATACGGTAATTACCGTACGAATGGCAACGCTGTCCTTTATTAGCAAAGTTAGCTGTGCGAATATAAAAGCTTTCCGGTTATATAGAGCGCCATCTTCATGCTAATAGAATTATTAATTATTAAAATTCACGAAAATTTTAAAATATGATTAATTATAATAGGATCAAGTTTGATAAACGCCATTTTTGTCAAGAATTTAATTAAATGAGTGCCTAGAAAAGTTTATAAACGAGTTGCATACCACAAATACTATTATCTAAAAATTAGTTGCACTAAATTTTTGTATAGAGCGACATCTATAAAGAAGTAGAGGAACTTGCGTAAAAATTTATAAGCTTGGAAACCTGTATAACCGGCCTTAAAATGTCAGATTTGTATGTTTAAATCGAAATTTATTCTTTGAGAATGGACTAACAACCGTTAACATAATGATATAGAAGCAGTTTTTCAGTGAAAGTAAAGAGAATGTTTTATGGACACTTCACGGTGGAGTCTCCACCCGAAATTTGTAATGTTTTCAGTTATATCATTAAGTAAAGAAGTTACACTTTACTCAATGGTTATATCATTGAGTAAAGAATGGTTATATCAATGGTTATATCTAGTTTACTGCCGGCAAAATCAAAAGGTTAGTACAAACTTGCACATAAACTTTTCAAATAGGTATTGGCGTTGAGAAACTATTTTATACTTTTTATTTTTGTATCAAGATAATAAAATAATTTCCACATTATTATTTCATAAGAATGGCATTTTATTTTAACGATTGTATGACATTTGACAACTGTCAGCTAGCTTAAAGCCATATGGCTTGTCAATGTGTCATGGAAACATATACGATAATGGGCGTTTTAATGATGGGAGTAGAAAATAAGTTTTATGAACACCATATTAGTTACGAGTTTTATTAGGCACGTGCGAAGCTTGCGAGCGAGTGTTTAATAAAAATGTGTGTATAGAGAAGTTTATAAAACGAGTTGCATACTACACTTTATCTACGACTACCAGAAATAAGAATTTAAAGCCAATTCTTCTTCTTCTTCTTCTTCTTATTCCCAAGCACCAGCTGTGCTCAGGGGTATGACCTTTAGCCTAATTAAAAGCCAATTTTAATTCATAAATATTTGACATCCAACGAATTTAACCTCACTTTTTCGCAATTTATAATAAAGCTAACTTCAGCCCGTGACTAAAATGCCCAAAAGCCACTGTTGTTAACTTCATCCCGTGACTAAAATGCTATAAAGTTGCAGCTTGTCCATGTAGAAGTAGATAATAGTATATTATGTATCAAGTTTAATAAACGCCATTTTATACATGAATTTTAAATTAATGAGTGTATAGAAAAGTTTATAAACGAGGTGCATAGGTACTATACTTTTTCTACGACAAAACTTATTAATATCTTAAAATGATTTAAATCAAAAATTTGTATAGAGCGTCATTTATGAAACAATAGGGGAATCTGTGTGTCACCGTCAAATGTCAATTTTTTTCATTTTATAAACACAATTATAAAGGTTATAAATCGAAATGTATTCTTGATAATTGACAGCTTTTTACAGTGAAAGTGTTTTACAGTGAAAATGTTTTATGAGCACTTTACAGTGACGTAAATGTACTAAAAATGCCCCAAACACATTTTGCAATAAGAATTTTTAACAGCCTATCAAAATTGACGATTGGCATTTTTCTTAGAATCCGGTCTTTACTGATAAGCAATAATAACAAAATAAAAATATACTCGGGTTTCGCACGTAGTGGCATAGGAATCTAAAAAAATAAAGAATGAGTAACGCCAGTTTTATAGATAGGTACTTTTGTATGCAAGAATTTGTGGCTGTGCGGAAATGAATAGTCCCAGAAGGTAGGGTGAATTAATATAATTAAATAAATACATTTATACCTTATAATAATTAATAAAAGAAGTTGTTTGGCATTATTTCAGGTAATTATAGATTTATACCTAATTTAGATTTAAAGTGGTGTGTGTTTTATTTCTAATTATTATTATAGGTATTAATGTATAAGGCAAGAAAGACGATTTTTTTAAAACTTGTTACTGCAGGTAAAATTCATTGAGAAAAACATTATGGATGAAAGAGAATGTTACAGAATCCATGGAATCAGACTTGACGAGTCAAGTGCAGATTCAGACAGTGGTAAAAGTGATTTTGACGATGAATACAATAAATATCGTCCTAAACCTATTGTGTTGGATCCTTGGAAAATCGTGGTCATATCAGCAAATTCACCAGACAGAAAAGAAAGTGTTAATAAAAATACTACTTCTAAGCGAAGGTATAAAAGAAGAAACCGAATTCCATCTTCAGAAACTGAAAGACCAGCATTTTCTTCAAATTCAAGAACTGCGTCAAATCGATTACGTCAAGTAAACAATTTAAGTGCAGAAGAATACGATAAATGTTGTCCCAAACCTATTGTGCTGGATCCTTTGAAAATCGTGGTCATATCAGCAGATTCATCAAACAGACAAGTAAGTATTACTGAAAATACACCTTTAATAACTAAAAGACCAGTGATTTCTTCAAATCTTCGGAAGATTCAACAAAGAAGCTCATCGAATCGAATACTTCATAAAGTTCTTAACGAGACTACAGACTCAGATAATCCTATGGTGTCAGATCCTTTGAAAAATGTGGTCATATCACCAAATTCTTCAAACTTCAAAGAAAGTATTGGTAAAAAAACTTCTTCTAATGGAAGACCAGTAATTGATGAAGAGCCTACTTTTGCTGATCTCTTGGATAACACTTTTCCGGATCCGAATATCGAAGAGGAGGAAGAAAAACATCAAGATGAGGATTGTTTGTGGAGCATTGTTAAATGTATAACATGTAATTTTAATTTGTGAAAAATGTTTTTTTTTAATCCATTTTATTGCTAAACCTTAAGGTGTAGGTTAAAACTCCAAATAAACATCTTTGACTTGACTTATAATTTTGTATTAATAAATAATATGGAAAACTGTCTCCAACAAAATTTGTTGGTAATACGTTCCTTTCTTGCAAGTTATTTTATCATAAAAACGAGTGTATTATTCACTGTGTTAATTGAAAACAATATATTTTATCAAAGCGATATCAATTCTTATCAATAGGTAGGGCAAAAAAATGTTTTTGTTGTGTAATATGACGTTTAAATGAATTATTAGACAAAAATAAATGTGAGTATACACAAAAATCGTTATACTACATATATGTTTTATATTTGTTGTTTTGTAGGAAACATTTATACTTTTCATATTTCAAGTAAAATATGTAAATAAATATTATGGACGAAAAGGAATTTTTAAAGATTCATGGAATCAGACTGAACGAGTCAGGTACAGATTCAGACACTGGTAAAAGTGATTTTGACGATGAATACAACAAATATCGTCCTAAACCTATTCGGTTAGATCCTTCCAAAATCGTCGTCATATCAGCGAATACACAAAAAATAAAAGAAGTTAATTTAAGTGACCGAAAACATGTTGATGGATGTGGTAAGCTTTTAGAAGGTGACCCTTGTATATCAGCAGAATCAGCGAATAATGCAAAATACAAAAAAATTATTCAATCGTTAAAAAGGCAAGCAGCTGAAAAAGAAAATAAAATCATTTTTAAAGAAGCCAATATTAATAGCACTGAACATGAAACAAAAAAGTCCAACTCAAAAAGTAAAAACAAAAGAAAAATACCAAATAAAAAACTTACCAATGATAACATAACACAAAGGTCATGTTCTAGCTCAAAAAATAAAAGTAAAAAGCCAAGACCTAGAAAAGACACTATGACAAATGCAACAGAAAAACCATATCCGAGCTATACAATTTATAATAGCAATTTTAAAAGTCCAAAAAATTCTCTTAAAGCAAACTCTATTGGTAAAAACCATTCTTCAACTGAAAATATTACACACAAACCATGTCCTAGTTCAGAAAATGTGCAAATTATTCCTCAAAATCCCCCCTTAGAACTAAACAATGAAGAAATCCTTTTTCAAAAAATTATTAGAACCTTAGATGAGATGAAAGGCACTAAACACTTGGATATTGCAAAGAATAAACAATCTCCTATAGAACCAATAGTTAAACCACCAGTTAACCCTCCAACTACTGCTAAAACAGTTATAGAGACGCCTCCATCTTTAAAAACTGAAAGACCAATGATTTCATCAAATGTTCCACCTTTAGAACCAATATTTAAACCACTAGTTAACCCTCCAAGTATTCCTAATAGGGTTAAGAGAGTTACGCCTTCATCTCTAAAAACTGAAAAACCAATGGGGTCATCAAATGTTCTTTCTATAGAACCGAGAACTGAACCTCCAGTACACCCTTCAAATATTCCTAAACGATCGTCTATAAAAACTGTTTCTCCAAGTGTTCCTTCTGAAACACCAAGAACTTTATTGAGCAATCCTAGAAGAGTCATTGTTGACGAGCCTATTTTTACAGATCAAGGAGTTTGGACCACTTCATCGGATATTCTTGTGGTAAATCCAAACCCCAACGACGAAGAAAAAGATAATCAAGGTTGCTTATCGAGTATTTTAAAATTCATTACATGTAACTTTTATAAATTTTAGTTTTTTCTAAAATAAAATACAAAAATACTACATAGAGTTTTATTAAAAACAATCATTAACATACAGTAATTATAAACTAAAGAAATTGTACTATACATTTTATATAGCCTGTTAAATTTTTATTTTTTGATTGACTTTTCAATTGAACTGATATCACAGATTCATAATAAACATTCTTTAAAAGTTTATATGTTAAATCTAAATAAATACTAATTAATTAATTATGTTTTAGTTATAAAGCAAAACCGAAATTTTGGAAACTGAAAATACACTTTTTGGTCCATATGATTGGGTATCACACCAAAACATTAAAATACATATTTTTAATAACTACCATTACAATAATAATAAATTCTATCAGTCACATTCAAAAATGCACCAATCAGTTAATACCTGACTGAGATTAATGTACAGCAGCAGAAATATATTTTGCACCACGACATGCACAACTTATTTCCACGACTTCACCTAGCTAACTAAAATACTACGCTAAATTTTTAATCGTCGAGTTGCAAAACTCTGGTGTTCACCATAGAACGAGGTAGCAACTCTTGCAGCGAATAAAATCGATTGGTGTCGTTTCTGTCTATGTTGGTGATATGTTGGAAACAGCACGGCTGGGAGATGTGGCTTTTTGGGGGCAAAGGCGCGGGTTTGGGCTGTTTCTTCGGCTTCTTCTTTTTCTTTTTGCCTGAAAGTTTTTTAAAAAATTTATAATTCCTACATTAATTAAATTACACAATTTGTTATTTAAGGCAAAGAAATGGGTCATCTCAACTTATAATAAGAAATCGTGTCTTGGTTCGATAAAATTTACGTGTTATAAATTACATCATATCAAAGGCACGCTATATCAGAGATAGTTTATGGACAATACAAAAGATCAATTTTCATTATTAATAAAACTAAAAATAAAAACTTACCAGGCGTCGACAGAGAAATATTCTCCGGACACGAAACCAGCTGCTCCAAATGTTTTCCGACTTCGTCTGCAGCTTCAGCCGTGTCGAAGCTGAAACCGACTCTTAACGTGTGGTCCTCGGAATAGCACATGGTGTGAAAAGAGGGGCCTTCGGTTTTGTATGAGGACAAATTGTCGACTATATCGTGCCACAACATGAACCCTGTACCCCTTTCCGCCAACGCGATTTGTATGCGCCTTTTACTGCGGGCTCTCGATTCCCCCACGTCCAGAATTATGACTGGTATTCCGGTGTACCTCAGGCACCAGTCTTTGTCGTTTGTCGTCTTTTCGTAGAGGTTTGCTAGCGATGGGCTTACGAAAACCTGGACATAAAGAAAATCAATTAGTATTTGATAGCAAGTATAATAACGACTAAATATGCTCGAATCTTCTTTAAAGTCAGTACTGACAACGAACGACAATATATAGAATACGACTAGGAATACATATCTGTGGTGTAAAGAGTAATCTTAAAATCCAACACCAAGTGGTGTTAATATAAACACTATGAATTATGGTTGAAAATATTATATACAGCAAACACCAAAACGGTGTTTATCTAAAAATATTTGAGAAGTGCACCTACACAGAAAAAAAGAAATAGTTCATTTAACTATATTAATTTAGTTGACCCATAAGTATTTATTTAAATCAACTGTGGGAAGGTTAATATAAACAAAGATTAGTTTGACGGTACTAAACCAGATAGTTATTTTATATTTTTTAAATTGGTTAAATTAACCCAGAAAACTTTAGTGAAACCAACCCGCTGTATGGTTCAGTTTAATAAATATGTTGTTTGTAAAATAAGAGTTACTTCAACCTAAATCACTCTGTTAAAACGATTAAAACAATTTGCCGTGCATTCCTGGTTGCATAGTGTGTACCGATCGCGGCAAAGGCGGTGTGGATCACGTGATGTTCTTAAATCTCGCCTCTGTTGACTTACATGAAGAGTATATAAGCTCAGGTAGTCCTTTGCTTTGGTGTGACACTACAAGTTGTTCGATACTAAAGAGAACTTAAATAGGTGGAAAAAGCTGTCAATACTTGAAGTATTTTAAGTTGGTGGAACGCACTAAAAACATTATCTCTAGCGAGTTGACGGTTGAATTTTCTGGAATAATACCACTGGTAATATACTAGTAATGCGTCAAGGAACTTCCTGTTTCCTTTTTTTTTCTTTTTTCTGTGTAGTATGATTTAATTTGTCCAAAAACACATAATATTTAACACTGAAAAGGAGTTCAATTTACACCAGGTAAAATTTATTTTAATACTGTGTGAAAATTAAATTTACAATATTTTAGTATTTGAATTTACACTGGACCAACGAACCATATTTAACACCATTTTGGTTTGTATCGATATAGACCATGTATGGTGTTAATTTAGTGTTAAAATCATTTATTTTATTTTATTTTAATAAAATGGTCATGAAATTTTGAACAGTGTAAAAACGGTAAATGTTGGTAGTATACAAGTAGTAATTTGAGTCGTCGAAATTATCCTCTAAACACCAAAAGATGTACACCCTTATAACCATTAAGGAAATGGTCAGATTAGTGTTTTAGTCATAGTATTTTTTGTTGTCAATTCTATTTTTGTTTTGTTGTGGGAAGAATAAAGATAATTATATGGGGGATATACATTGTTTATAAATAAACATTTGATAACTTAATCTTTTTGCCATTAAAAACAAGAGAGAGTAAATTATTTGTTGATATATTTTATTTTATAAGTTTTTGTACAGACCTGGAAAACTATTTGACGGTACTCAATTTTAGTATATTTTCTATAAATGACAATTTATGACATTTTAACGACAATCTGTTGTTTTAAGAACTATTTATGTACATGCTATTTTATTGTTCTTCCTATTAAAAAAAATTAAGTGTAAAAATCTGTTATTTTATTTCTAGTCTGGGAATTCCTTTATTATTAATTGGTGTATGGGAATGTTTTGTATACAAAAATGCTTAGAATTGTTATTTTAATCTTTTGACGTGAGAATTCAAACACAATTAACAGAGTATACCCAGTGATTCATATGTTAATAATTTGTTAAAATAATATAAATTCAACTCTTGTATTGGGCCTCTAATACCAACTTATTATATCCATCGATATATGGTCGTTGGTTCGAAATTTATATTGTTTGATATTGAAGCGAATGGGTCGACTAATGGATTGGCAAACAATGTTGCCTCGGGAGTGGCCCCACAATATTCATAGATACTAGAAATGTAGATGAATGATGGCGCATTAGATCATATTGTGCTCTATATCTGACACATCAGGTCAATCGACAACCGTAAATCATTTTTTACAAGCCCCAAAGTCGTGATTTACGTAATACTACACTGTTATAAAAATCCTATTTGTTAACATAAGTTTGTACTTCATAAATTTTATTTTGTGAAAATTTAAAAATAACAAGAATTATGGTTGAATTATTGACATAGGATTTTGCTATTAAACCTACAAAATGTTTGTTATAATTACAAACAGATATAGTGGGTGTTCTCATTGAGAACAAAACACATGATTGCATGATTCCTACACTGTTCAAAATTTCATGACCATTTTAACAGCAAATTAACACCATACATGGTCTATATCGATACAAACCAAAATGGTGTTAAATATGGTTCGTTGGTCTAGTGTAAATTCAAATACTAAAATGGTGTAAATTTAACTTTCACACAGTATTAAAATAAATTTTACCTGGTGTAAATTGAACTCCTTTTCAGTGTTAAATATAATTTGTTTTTGGTCAAATTAAATCATACTACACAAAAAAAAAGGAAGCAGGAATTTCCTTGACGCATAACAAGTATATTACCAGTGATATTATTCCAGAAAATTCAACCTTCAACTCGCTAGAGATAATGTTTTTAGTGCGTTCCACCAACTTCAAATATTGACAGCTCTTTCCACCTATTTAAGGTCTCTTTAGTATCGAACAACTTGTAGTGTCACACCCAAGCAAAGGACTACCTGAGCTTATATACTCTTCATGTAAGTCAACAGAGGCGAGATTTAAGAACATCACGTGATCCACACCGCCTTTGCCGCGATCGGTACACACTATGCAACAAGAAATGCACGGCAAATTGTTTTAATCGTTTTAACAGAGTGCTTTAGTTATTGTATTAAAAGTATTAAAACTTTGCGACAAACTCGCTAGATATATATTTTAATTAAATATTCTGCAAGCATTTCTCTTATCACCGCTTTTGTTTAATTTCGTTCGGATCTCATGCCAGCATCGACAGACGCGTTTCGTTCTTGTGGAACTCATCAGTGCCGAGTTGCTATAGGCTCGAGACCCAAACGAAAACTTTGGTTCCTCTCCTTATATTGGAAAGGAATAGTTCAAAAGCGGCGAGAAGAGAATTTGCCTGCACAATGGTGCCATCTATCGTTTTTCAACGCGGTCTGACATGACATATAGAAGACCGCGTTGAAAAACGATAGATGGCACCATTGTGCAGGCAAATTCTCTTCTCGCCGCTTTTGAACTATTCCTTTCCAATATAAGGAGAGGAACCAAAGTTTTCGTTTGGGTCTCGAGCCTATAGCAACTCGGCACTGATGAGTTCCACAAGAACGAAACGCGTCTGTCGATGCTGGCATGAGATCCGAACGAAATTAAACAAAAGCGGTGATAAGAGAAGAGTGCTTTAGGTTGAAGTAACTCTTATTTTACAAACAACATATTTAGTTAAGTGAACCATACAGCGGGTTGGTTTCACTAAAGTTTTCTGGGTTAATTTAACCAATTTCAAAAAAAATAACTATCTGGTTTAGTACCGTCAAACTAATCTTTGTTTATATTAACCTTCCCACAGTTGATTTAAATAAATACTTATGGGTCAACTAAATTAATATAGTTAAATGAACTATTCCTTTTTTTCTTGTAGGTGCACTTCTGAAATATTTTTAGATAAACACCGTTTTGGTGTTTGCTGTATAAACCATAATTCATGGTGTTACATTAACACCACTTGGTGTTGGAATTTGATACCATTTGAAGATTACTCTTCACACCACAGATATTTTAAACAGTGTAACTCACCTCTGTTTTTAATCCCTTGAAGGATACCTCCACCTGTTGCCGTTCGTTTTCGGTAATCTGCCCCTCCAACGGCTTCCTGTCCTCCTCCCTCTCGTTCTCCTCGCTCTCCGTCCTTGTCTCGCTCATGTCCTCCCGCTCCCCATAGCTGCTCCCGGACGCCGTGGTGCTGGAGTCGCCGCTGCCGTCTCCGGTAGAGGAGAGACGCTGCCTCTGGTTCGCCTTGTAGAAGTCCTGGTAGGAGTCGTATTTTTGGGAGAAGCGGTTCGCTGCGTATTCGGATTTGTCCTGCGATTTCAGGGAGAGGGAGGATATTCGCTTTTCTATGGGGATGATGGGGAAAGCGCTGTAAGTGGTATCCATCGTACCTGAAAGAGAAAAAATGATGTTTTATACAGTGTGTATTAAAACGAATAGATACACTTAGATAAAACAAGTGCCAAACCCCGCCCACTGTGGTAGGGATTGAATTTGTTTGCTTGCCGTATCATTGTCGTATGAGAATTTATAGGTTTTATTTTTATCGAATTCGTTTGTTTTGATTTAATGCATTTCTGGAAATAAAAACTAAGTATTGTTTAAAATCCATTAAATTCCAGTTAATGGCGAAAATGTATTTCTTAAAAACTATACACATTTCCCTACGACAGCGTCGGAACTACTGAACAAACACAGTAGATCAAACTGCATGCCCTTGTATCTGGCTGCATGCCGCGCTGTTGCCATATGCTATTATTGTTTCCTAAAAGGGTTGTTTTTCTTATTTTTTAATATTAAAAGTAAGAAAATTAACTAAATCAAAATATTTTTAACATATGTTAAAATATATATTATTAATTTTTTTGTTATTTTTAAAGTTTCATACAAATAAAATTGAACTATTTATTAAATAATAATTATTATAATCGTTCTCTTCTGATTTAAAACAACCTGGCAACTATGGTTCGTAATTACGAATGGCTTGGTTTAAACCATGGTTGCACGCCCAATTAAAGTTTGTTTCTTTTTTTCTGATCAGAATATAATTTGTCATCCTTGTCTCCAGCCTTACTTACTTGATTCTATACAGTCTGTATGTAGAAACATTTTTTTTTGTTTATTTTATTTTTAAACATTTATTTTATAAATAATATTTTTTTTCTGCTCCCCAGAAGGAATATTATGCATATAGAGATCCCAAGTAGCACAGCTGGTTAAATTAACTTAAGTCAACTTAAACTATTAATAATTTTTTGTCTATTTTTGCTTTATTTCGTTTGAAACTGATAAAATAATATAATGTTTTATTATTGGTTTGGAATAAAACAAATTGTAATTGTAAGCGATTAATAAAATAATATTATTTAACTTAAATTTAAAATTGTAATGGCTAAAAAAAAATGCACCACCTAAGGTACCTTTTTATTAAATTTTCAGTGTCTTATTGGGACAAAAACCTACGATTTGTCAAAGTAATGAGATTATATTTATTTACAGAATAATTTTTTTTTACTGTTAATAAAATTCTCATTTACTATAATGAAGCAGCAATGTTGAGCTTTTATAAAAAAAATGTTCATCCAACAAAGTAATAGTTGTTACCATATTGTTATGGCAATAAGAAATAATTTATGTATATATTAAATCTTTGTCGAACTTAAAATTTTTTGTTAAATCTATAGTTGTGTGTGAATTGCGCTTACATAAAGTAATGCGCAGTTGTTATAGTAAAATTTGTTCATTTTACTATAGTATATTTGTCTTTTTTAAATTACTATCGTTTTAATTCAAGTTAATTTTATTTCAGTTAGAAAATCTTTGATAATAGCTTACGTTAAGAACAATAACAAAAATATTTTATTGCTATAAAAAGACTTTTTTAATATTTACTATTGTTTTGCAATGGTAACAAATTTAAAAGGAAGGGGGAAAGGGCCAGCGCTCTCCTTGGTGAACATAACTTTATAATCCACAGTCTGTGTTATTATATTATTGATTTCACATGTTCGAGTGAAGTGTGGTAAAGTCTAGCATGATTAAAATATCAAAAAGATCACTAAGAAAATTAAAATTTCGACGTTTTCTAAAAGAAATATTTAAGGTCTATTCTATAAACGAAGCAGACTTGTTGTTTAAAAAGTGAGTTCATATTTTTTATTTTGTACATCATATAATATGAGTTATTTTTATAAACAACGTAAATTTACTTTATATTTATAATTAATGCAAATGCTATTACTAAAAGCAGCGTTTGTAGATAATTTTTTTTTATAAAAATGACCTTTTTTCAGTAACAAAAGCAATTGTTAGACGAATAGGGATCTTTACTTTATAAGACAACCTCCTTTTTTTGGTATATTTATTAAACAATTTTCTGAGTGTACCAAATTAATAAAATATGGGACTGTTTTAAGATTTGTAGGTAAATAATGATTTACAACCTTGTTAACTCTTCTGTAGTAAGTTGAAGAAAGTCTATATTTTTTAAAATTATTACTTTTAGGCTCCATTAATTATCACACAAAACTCACAACTTATAGGTTTATATATAAAGCTGTATTGAGAATAATGTTAACATTCGTAACAGTTTGCAATCTTATTTACCTTACAATTATACTCTTACTTACTATAACCAACACTTAATTCCATACTTACTACGGAACATAAACATGCGAAATTATATGTGTAGCCTCCAAGAAAGTCTACCTAATTATAATAAACAAGATCAACTAGTTTACTTTACAAAAACTGTTTTTACCTAGTTTACATTTACGATTCAGTTTTACAGTTTATTTTTTACAGGACTTGTTTTTACGTAGCCAGGCGAATTCATTTTGGTTAAAATTGTCCATAAGGCTATTGATCTTTCAAGTGTTCATCCCATTGAAGCTTTTTATCACGAGGGACTGCCTACATAACAATTTATACTTGTCCGTTGCATCTTTACAATATAACAATCGAGCTAGTCTAATTAGGTTGGTTTTAGCCGTCCACTTAATTAATACGAATTAATTTTAATGGCCGCTGATGCAGGGTTGAACATTATGCACTTATCACAAGTATGTGGCGGCTTGGAGCCGTTGAACTCTTGAGGCAGCAAAAAATTTTCAAACTTGATTGTGCCGTTGCATTTCCAGTCTGCAGAAGGCGCAGACTTCGCAGTCCGCCGTTCCATTTTCGCAAATCAGTCGTGAAGAAGAATGGAAGAAGAAAGTGCGTTTACTCGCGTTTCACTGTCTTACAAAGCAAGTATGCTGCTTAGGAAATGCAATTGCTCGACAAACAATGGAAAAAGCGCGTTTGGTTTCGGAGAACAAGCTAATCATTGGCGTACGTTTTCCTTTAGACAAAATTTATTTAATGAATAGGTACTCGGCTTCTTTTATTTTTTAATCTCTAAGCAGCCATTTCCTCGTTTATTATAAGAACCATACAAGTTCTCGGTAATGCACTTGAACATGCAATCATAAGCAGTTTTGTGCGAAAATACATGCAATTTGGTTTATACGACATAATACTCGGAAAATTAAGTGAAGAAAAATAATACTCTTGTTTGTTTGCCATGCATTTTTTCTTATCTTTGTAAGAAGTCGTTTTATATTTTTAAAGGGACAAATATTATTATACAGGGTTTCATGTAATAAAAAAATGTTTTATGATAAATTAATAAACTAAAGTTAATAGTTGTTTATTACAGAACACTGATTTATAATATAAAATATTCAGGTTAATTGTTACAATTACTTATGTACTGTAACCTATAGTAAGTACTAAATAAACAAGTATTAAGTAGATTTTTATTGACATATACGAGGTGTGTTCAGAAAATAACGGGAATTGTTAAATTTCGCGGGTTCGGAGGGTCCGGTTGTCATAAAATTTTCTTTATTATGTTGGTATACATGCCCCCGAAGTATGATAAAAACTTTGACTGTTTTCATTGTTTACTTTGTCTGTGGCAGCCGGTTAGACGTGTTTTATGAGCTCGGCGATTTTTCGTTCGTTAAAAGAAATGGATCAAAGAATTTGTATCCAATTTTGCTTAAAAAATTAAATAAATTCTGTGAAATGTTAACAAAGGCCTATAGTGAGTCTACTATAAGTAAAACAAGAGTTTACAAGTGGAATAAGAGTTTCCAAGATGGCCGTGAAGACGTTGAAGATGACGAATGCCCCGAACGCACAAGCACATTAACAACCGATAAAAACATGGAAAAAGTGGAAGAAATGGTTATAAACCATCAGAGAAGTCGCTGATGATGTTGGTATATCGATTGGCTCATCCCCTGAAATTTTTTCGAATGTTTTCGGTATGAAACGCGTGGCAGCAAAATTTGTTCTAAAATTGTTGAATTTTGAACAACATTTGATTGTAATGATGCCCCAGCCTACCAAACAAAGGCTATGCCAAAGATCGAGTTTTAGAAGTGTTTCGAGTATTGGAAGAAGATCTGGCACATGTGCATAATGTCCAATGGGGAATATTTTGAAGGCGACAACATTAATGTAGACGAATAATCAAATATTTGTTTCAAAAAACGAAAATTCCCGATATTTTCTGAACACACCTCGTATTTATAAGCACTAGGGTGCCGTTATTTCCCAACACTCTAAAAACAATAAAAAAAACTCGTTTAAAAAAAGGTAAAGACATTATTTACCATTGTAAATTACATTATAATTAACCTGCAATATTTAAAGTAAATTAAGGTTAAAACTAGTTAGTAATATTACTTATAAGTTAAAAAGTAGGTTATTTTAGAAGTAACATAACGTTATATTAACTCCTTATTTTAACCTTTGAAAATGGTTAAGACTAGTTACTTTTTGTAGACATATTTTGATATAGAAACAGAAAAACAGCCTCTTTCAAATTCTGATATAAAAAGGGGGTTGTAATTAAAAAAAAGTTGGCCTACGTGTTTATTTTTTTATGTTGGCAATATCACCGTAAAATTTGAAATGAACTACCTAACAACTTTTATTAAAATAATTCTTTAATATTTTTGATATTTCAAAAGTTACACTCAATATTCCAAAGTTTCGAGCCACCCTGTATATAAACATATAGGAGCCTAAAAATTTAGACTTTCTTCAACTTACTGTAGAGTTAGAGTTAACAAAGTTGTTTAATAATCATTTAGGTTTCTACAAATCTTTAATTAATTAAGTTAGTATTTTAAAAATAACAAGTAGGTAGGATATAATGTGTTACATTAACCGAATTCAAACCAAAACCAAAGAGTTATAAATTACCGATAGGTAAATAATGTAGTTAATATTTTAACCAAAAGGTAGATTAACCAAGAAGTTAAATTTAACTTACATAACGTTAATTTAACCAGTTGTGCTACTTGGGTAAGTATAGCAATGCCAAATCTGGAATTCGAAACTGTACTTTTAGTCATTTTTATATAAATAATAATTTTTCTTGTAAACCTAGAAATAACATTTTATAGGTTTTTGTTTCACTAATTGGGTCAAAAAGTAGTTATTTTACAAAAGGTTAATAAAACTTTGCGGTCTTGAAAATCGTGAGAGGATGCCTTTGTAGATTGCAGATTTTATATGTATACATCTATATATACTTCTCTCTCTGGAAAATGCCAATATTTAAACTTTATATTGTACTTTTTTACAAGATGCCTACATTCTTAAATTTCTTTTTAAAATAAAAATATTTATTTCAAGAACTTAAAAATATACATTTTTTTATTTCAATTCAAGAATTAAATTTTGAACAAAAAAATCATTGATATTTATTGTATAAAAATTAGGAGCATGATATACAGGGTGTCTAAAAATATTTATTATTAGTTTTTTTAATTGATCAGAATATTTTTCATAGCTTTCTGGATGTGAGGGGGGTACAGGTAAATTACCTACTACACAGAATATTAACATTGTAATTAAAATTGTTGTCGGTGTCATAGTGCAGTCAAAAGTAGCACATGGCACTGTTGGTTAATTCAGTACGGAGATAACCATTTAATCGTCTCTTTTGCCACAACATTCCACCACCGAACCAACAGCCGCATTGTTATTGATGGCCACGTTTTAGTTACAGGTTGTTTAGTCTATTTGCTCTTTTATGTCCTTTCGGTCGTCGTCAACTTCGACGTGTTTATGCATGCGTTGCATAACTTGTGCACAATAAAATCAGAGGAAATGTTAGTTTTCATTTTTTACTTTTGCATTTATCCAAGCTTCAGGGCTTTTTAGTCACGAAATGAAGTTAGCTTTTAGTTGTTTGACAGTTGTAAAATGTCATACTTCTAAAATAATCCTAGAAATTTTTGTAAAGGTAATATATGCAATTTTGTTAATTTCAAAGGTTACAAATTATTTCGTTGAAAAAGTACGAGGTGTGTTCAGAAAATAACGGGAATTGTTAAATTTCGCGGGTTCGGAGGGTCCGGTTGTCATAAAATTTTATTTATTATGTTGGTATACATGCCCCAGAAGTATGATAAAAACAGCCGCTAGTGTTGGACGTGTTTTATGAGCTCGGCGATTTTTCGTTCGTTAAAAGAAATGGATCAAAGAATTTGTATCCAATTTTGCTTTAAAAATGAAATAAATTCTGTAAAATTTTAACAAAGGCCTATAGTGAGTCTGCTATAAGTAAAACAAGAGTTTACAAGTGATATATAAGAGTTTCCAAGATGGCCGTGAAGACGTTGAAGATGACGAACGCCTCGAACACACAAGCACATTAACAACCGATAAAAACATGGAAAAATTTGAAGAAATGGTTATAAACCATCAGAGAAGTAGCTGATGATGTTGGTATATCGATTGGCTCATCCCATGACATTTTTTCGAATGTTTTGGGTATGAAACGCGTGGCAGCAAAATTTGTTCTAAAATTGTTAAATTTTGAACAACATTTTTGGCCAAAAACAATACTGTAATGATGCCCCAGCCTCCATATTCGCCAGACATGCCTCTGTCTGACTTTTTCCTATTCCCAAAAATAAAGAAAACCTTAAAGGGCCGTCGTTTTGCAAGCATAGATGACATTAAAAGCGCATCGCTGAAAGAACTAAAGGCTATCCCAAAGATCGAGTTTTAGAAGTGTTTCGAGTATTGGAAGAAGAGCTGGCACATGTGCATAATATCCAATGGGGACTGTTTTGAAGGCGACAACATTAATGTAGACCAATAAATAAATATTTGTTTCAAAAAACGAAAATTCCCGATATTTTCTGAACCCCGTATGATATTTTTGTCTTCATTTATGTAGGTACATATGTGTTAATTTTTTTGTTTAGGAAATTAGTTAATAAAGCAACCTTTCTTATTAAAATTCTTTTTATTTAAGTTCCCAATTTCCAACAAATACTTTTGTTACTGGGTCTACAAAAAGGTTTGTAAAAATAAGGTTATGTAGACCTGGATAAGCATAAAATCTGCTTAATATTTGGTAATTAATTATTTTTTTATAACAAATTTGTGACTAAAATGCCGTTTATCAAACTTGATAAATAATATACAATTAAGTGAGCTTGCAATTTTATCAAAATTTCCGGAAACAATTGTTTAATCGGATATTGTAATCTGTATTTTGTTACTCATTCTGCAATCTTATATTATTTTAGTACGAATGTCTGTGTCATATTGTTAATAAAACAAAACTTTATTGTTAATTTTATCAACAAACTTTTATTGTGCCATTAAAAATGTTCGTTAAATGTTTGTGGCAAAATATTAAGTGTATAATTATTATTAATATCCAAAACAACATAGCGTACCTTTTAGTTATTTTAATTATGCTGGTAATAACTTTATAAACAATATAAAAATATTATAATTTTATACCAGCACGAATTGCTTTAATATTGACTCATCGCGGAAATTAATTAATTTACTCTGATTCAATGGAAAACCGTATGATATCACCGTTTTCACCTACAACAAATTTACCCTGTAAAAAGTAACATTTCAAAATGTTTTAAGCTAAAAATTAAAGTGTTTTGATTACTGCAAAACAATTTGTTTTTGTTCTAAAGATTATTCCCCGGATACTATTTTGCCCAATACATCAAGATATAGCAAAAAAACGTAACGATTTGTATTAAATCCGGCCATTAAATGTGTATAGAGCAAAAACCAAAGTATATAAATCAAGTAAATAGCTTTACCCATAACGGGCAGTGAGCTAAACCGTAATGTCCATCCTTAGAGAAGCCATTTGTATGTGACAAATTGTTCTGTTTCCGTAAATTGTTTCGTTATTTATTAAGTCTTGATTTTATTTTATCTAATTATCAGTTACGTTAACGGTTTTCAATTTTACAATTTATGTCTTAATAGTTTTTAGATCGATTTAGTTGATAGTGAGCGAACTGTTAATGTACAGTTTTTTTAGTGTTTGGAGGATCGACTACCTAAAGTTAATTTTTTTTATGTGGACTGCGGCAACGTTGCAAATTTAGGGTTTTGGTTGGTAAATACAGTTGTCAAGTTGGTCGCATTGATTAAAACAAACTAAGCTAGTTATAAATCTAATTGTGGTTATGTATAAATTATTGTAGGTTACATTGTGCAGTTGTCAAGTTGAGTTGTCGAAATTCGTAGTTAAAAATACAATTAATTTGGCTTTCATATAAAAAAAGTAGTTAAATATAGGTTGCTTTACAGCCCCCTAGCGGATAATCTTCGCTTTGAAAAGAATTTATTTAAAAGAAATTAAAATTTTTTGTGAACGTAAATGTTGTCCAATGGTGAATAATATGAAAATAATGTGTGATGTAATATTTATAAAACCAAATTCGTTACTTTTTTACTCCAAAAATGTCCATAAGGCGATGTACTTTTTCTTCCATTGTGGCATTTGGCATAATTTCATCAAAATGAAGTTTTGCCCTCAAAAGGGCTTTTACATTCGAATTCGTTGCTATTATTTTTGGCATAATTATCTTTTTATTTATAATTGACAAGTAAATTATCAATAATAAATATTATTGTCAATTTAACAGTGTCAAAGTATTTAATTAAATTCTTTAGCAGAAGTACCATTTTTAAATACTAAAACTGGCATAAGCCACCAACCTAACAAAAAAACACAGATTAAAAAAATGAACTGTAGGTCTTTAGATCTTCAACTTAGTACCTACATATGTATTTATTTATGAGTTGTAAAATATTAAAATTAATTTAATGATTTCCATTACAGTTATCTAAAGTAAATCATAAATTTTAATTAAAGGACATCTATCCCTTTGAAGGTAAACCTCAAGGATAATTTATATAAAAATCCATTAAAATCATACAAGTGTAGAACTTTTATATTGAATTAATGCAAAGAGAGATGCATTGAAATAAAAACCTTGAATAGGTTTACTTGTTGATCATAAATATGGACCACTTTAGTTGTCTTTTAAAAGCACTCCAACTAAAATCAATAACTTAACTGACATCGTTAAATTTTGATTGCTATTTTCTCAAATAAAACGGGTCTCTGGAAGATGACAAGCTATTAAAATACACATTAAAACTGTACTGTTTTTATTTATAAAATATTTAAAAACGATCGACCATTTTGACTATCTTGAATAATCTTGATAATGGGAGGACAATAATAACAAAAGCAGCCTGTCATTGACAGGAAAATGAAACAAAAAAACATGTATCATCTGTTTTATCACGACAATGTCTCATACATCAATGAAATTGATGCAAAAATTTGACATTTGTCACATGTCAAGGGATTTAACCTCACTTTTCAAAATGCCCAAAACTCACTGTTGCTAACTTCAGCCCGTGACTAAAAGTCTCAGCTCGTCAATGTAGGAGTAGATACAAGTTTTGGAAATTTAGAAAATTGAAGAAATATAATAAATGCAATAAAGGTTTGATTAAAATGCACAATTTTAAATTTTTGGATGTTTAAAAAAAAATGTTAATTTTCAAAATATTTAAAAATTTGAAATTTGATAAAATATATTCAATACAATTAATAAAGGTTTGAATAAAAAACAACTTAATTTTTAAAAATTTGTTAATTTTAAAGTTTAGAAATTTGGAAATTTTATAGTTGCAAAATTTTCAGTTTTGTAAATTTTGAATATAGAAGAAATATATTAAATACAATTAATAAAGGTTTGATTAAAAGACAACATAATTTTACAAATTTTAAAAATTTTGGAATTTTTAAAATTTTGTTAATCTTCAAAATTTTGGAAATTTATAAAATCGAAAAAATATAATAACTGCAATTAATAAAGGTTTTATTAAAATCCATAATTTTAAAAATCTTGGATATTAAAAAAAATTAAAAATTAAAATTTGTAAATTTTCTAAATTTTCAGTTTTGTATATTTTGAAGTTCGAAGAAATATATTAAATGGGTTGAAATGTCCCCCAAGTGAAAATGATTATTTTTTATTTTTGGTTGTTTCACTGTTAGTCTAGAATGGGGTTTTTGGGAAGCCACCAGGTCTAGTAATAACATAACATAAGTGGTTCTGCACTAATGCAAGAATTTTAGGAAATCATACATTTTAAATATTAGAGCTTCACGGAAGATAGCTTCACGGAGGTTAGGATTTCGTATGTTTTTTTTAAACATCCCTTTGTATATTTGAAATAATTTATAGTATCTTTTGACACCTTAATATTTTAAAAAAATACAATTGTACATACCTATATAAAATATTTATAAAAAAAATCTACTTACTGAGATATTAAACTTCACGGTGGATAGGTTTTTATATAGCAAATTAATGAACTTAAACTTTTGAATTATAAAAACAGCAACACTCTCATCTGCATATAAATTCTAACTGACGTTCAGAAATCACATGCATCTATATTGTCGTAAACAGAGGTTTTTGTTTATTTAAAATGATAAAAGCGCGATTCGTTGCATAAAATTTAAAGCAAGAACAGATTCACGGAGGATAGAATGAATTTTTGTAACACCTACATAAATGGTTATAAAAATTATTTCTTTTAATTTTTATTATTATATTTTATTTTTGATTCGATTGCTTTGGATGTGTTTAATTTACTTAGTGAATCGATATTTTTAGTATGCTTTTACTACCTCAGATATTTGAAAACATTTAGAAATAGTAAAAGTCACGGAGGATAGGTTTTAGACTTTTAAAACATTGTAAAAAATAATTAATTGCGGTTAAAAATTTGGAACCTGAGTTGTAAATCTACTTAATTATAATTAATCATATATGAAAGATCAAAACACAATAAAAGTGTAGGTCAAACTCATTTAGTTTAGTTTAGTATTAAATATCACGGGGTAACACCATCGGGGGCCATTTCGTGAGATTCACCCAAATACAATTAATGAAAGTTTGATTAGAGTTTTTTTAATTTTAAAAAATTTGGAAATTGAGAAAATTAACAATTTTTTTTTTAAATATTCCAAGCTAATTAAATTTATGAATTTTAATTTTTAATAAAGGTTTGTTCAAAAAACATGGCTTAATTTAAAAAATATATGGACATTTTAAAGTTTAAATTTTTTTAAATTTGGTTAATTTTTATTATACAATTAATAATGTATTTTGTTAATGTTAAATTTTTTTTAAATTTTGTAATTTTTCAACCATTGTTTAAATGTACTGTACGAATATTTCCCACCATTTTTTAAATGTATCCCCACTGTGCGAATTTGTCCAACCATATTTGAAATACTTCATGCTCTCCTAAAACTTGAGGCGTTGAAAAGCGTTTCGTATTTTCCGTGAGAGTTACTCTTAACATAAATAAAATTGATTAACTTTGTAACAGTGTTATATCGATCTCACGTTGGAAGGATTAAAAACTACTTAAATTATTCAAACTTTAAATTGGTACACCTGGAAACGAAGCCTTTAATTTTGTATAAACTACCTACGCCAGGTGCTACTCTTCTCTTAAGTCCTCATCTAAAAACTAATTTATTAATGTAAACACTGCGGATGATTAATTAATAAAATGCGAAAAACACAAGTGTCTATGTTATAAATATATATCAAAAAAATCTAGATGCCTTAAACACAAAATCAATTAGATGTAGTAAACTTTCTAGTCATTGGCTAAAGAAGAGTTAATCATGTTAGGTAAATTACTTTTGACCCAAATAGTACAACGTCCTACAAGTTTTTTGACGTCAATTATCGCTTCATACGGGCATTAAAATTACTATTAGGC
Source organism: Brassicogethes aeneus (assembly GCA_921294245.1). NCBI lineage: Eukaryota > Metazoa > Arthropoda > Insecta > Coleoptera > Nitidulidae > Brassicogethes > Brassicogethes aeneus. The sequence goes on along the minus strand of OV121138.1, from coordinate 3,306,721 downwards.
TAGAAAAAAGTCTCTTAATCATGAATATCAATTTTTTAACTGTGAAATAAAATTAAATAATAAAAGAACTTGTTGAATACTTGGAAGAATCTGATATAGTATTCCGATTTAAAAACCTACTTTATATACATGTGTAACTAAAAAGCAATAAACAAAATATGTATGTACCTGCAAAGTTGCTCTACAAATGGCACACATACGACCACTTAAACACAAGGTAATATTTATAGAACGTTTGCTCTAGAATTTAAATAAATATTTATTAAATCCATATATGCAGATTATTGCAAATTATAAACAATAATTTTAAAATAAAGTAAATGTGCCTTTGACAAACTGTACTGAAATAGATCCGTTACTATTCAATGTTGTGTTTATTGGATTTATTAACGATATTTAGTTGGTTATGGTAATGGACAAATAACTGGGCCATATCGACCGTTTTTTGTTTTCGTTAACCAGGAAGCTGTGAAAAAAAATAACCACAGTGTAGAATTAGTTAAGTAATTTTATTACAACGTTCTATTGTAGTTAAATATTGTGCTTAATTGCTATCAAAAAGTTTGCTTACCAAGTATTTTCATATAATTATGATAACAATTAAATTAAGTCTCTGTTACACTTTACGTATTTGATTTTTTTACAAAATAACACTTTATTCAAACTCATTCATTCATTCATAAATTCTAAAAATATTTTACACATTTAATTGTCATTAAGACCATTAATAAATGTCAGTGTTAGTCACCTCGTAAAGTTAACCTTATTTAAAATTAAAAAGAGAAATTAATTTTTGTCTATGCATCGTTGTTTATGGGATGGAAGACAAATATGACTGCGGGCGACTTTGATTTAAATAAAAAAAAGCGACATTAACCCAGATATCTCTATATGTTTTGTTGTATTGAGATATAGCAACATAAAATGCAAAACTAAGAAATAAAGTTACTAATTTGAAGTTAGAATGGTTACTTTATTGTTTTATAGATGTCGCCTTAAACAAATATTTAATTTAAATAATTTTATTTATTTTGCGTTCATAATGACTTCATTATAACATCGCTTTCGGTGCTGTAATGACATACTTTATCCCACCCAAAATTTTGATTTTATAGACTGGCTATACTTTAAACAGCATAATATTTTGCATATTGGTTATAATATTTTTAGGATTTTTCTAGTACTTACGAGACTTTTCTGGCAATAAATTGTGTTTAACACCAAACAAAATTCTTTTTTTCTTCTTTAACATTAACAGCCGCTTATTGTAAATGAGTAAATTAAGGACGGCATGGCGAATTGATTTTGACATTAACTGTCAAACCAATGACTGTGATACCAACTATCTAAAGTAAAATTGGACCAAATTAAATTTAAGGTATAAAATTATTTTTTTTTATAGAATTTTTGCAAAATAGATAAAATAGCATAAAGAACTCATGTCATAAGACCGTCTTATGCCATTAGTTCTTTAACATATTAATATACTAAGATAATATTAAGTATTTGCCGTAGAAAAAGTATAGTTTAAAATCAAACTTAAAACATAGGGCAACTTTAAATTCTCATGAAATATACTATATAGTCTATAGACAGAGAAAGTAACAAAGAAACAATTAATAATAGTAAATTTGTTTTTAAATCAAAATTTAACAAGGTTACGAAACTGAAACGTGACTTTCAACCATAATTTTTTAATATCAAATATCACACGTCACGTGTGACACGTGTTTTAAACGAAAAGTAATACTTTTTTTTAATTGGTTGCTATAGGGTGTGTAAGCGGAAATGGTAGTTTTTAGTTCAATTATCATTTGATTTATATTTAGATACCGATATGAGTTCATTAATGTAATTAAAAGCGTTAAGGAATTTATGCTTTGAGTATTAGAATAATTAATGTTTTTAATACAAAAGGCGTTACACAAGGTATGCATTTTCTATATGAAAGACATTATAATTTGCGCGCTTGATGTAGAAATTATTTCATTTCTCAAACCTCGCGTGAAATCACGATGTTATAACAGATGTGTCAAGACTTACTGTAAAAGAAAATAGTTATGTTCATTTCAGACTTAAATGATTCAAAATCAACAAAATAAAATATGGGGACGTTACAGAGTTACCTCTCATAAACCTTGATTTACCTATTTTAATATTTTATGCAGGAAAAAGATATAAAACAGAAAATATACCCGTATCTAATGGCTCATGGTACAGTAGTAAAATATTTACAAAAGGTATCACGAAATCCCATGTTAAGTACATATGTACGTTGTGACATTTTTGTTCTATTTGAACACGTATAAGTGATACGTGTTCCACTATGATAAATTCTATATATTATATCTCTACAATAAATTTTGTTATTAAAATTTCGCCCGTAAATTGAAATTATCTTTGTTCAAAACTATGCAACGTGTGTTAAATTTAATTGTGTTATCGATTTGCCTCAAACAATGTTTTGTAATACAAAATGTACAGGGTGTTAACGAAAATTGTCGAAAAATTTACCAGGTGGTAGAACTCAAAATAATAAAAAATGTTATAGGTAAACATAGAACGAGAACATAGTGTGTTTGATCAACGTAATTAAAAAATCAGCCTAAAAATATCGTTGAAAATTTAATTATTTTGGGTAAACACCATACAAACAGCGTACTTTTCCTAAAACTAATTGAAAAACCAAACCATACTTAAAACGTTAAAATCTTACCCAAACAATGATTCATAGGTTGTAATTTGAATTTTGATCAAACCAAACACGAATATAAAAAATAAAACACGTGTGGTAATGAATATATAATATAAATATTTATGTGGTAAATTGCTAAAACTTATACAAATTAATTTTCTTTAACAAAAAATAGTTTTTTTACGATTCAAAGGCTTTTGATTGCGTTTTTTGAAAACCTTTCCCAATTTTTGAGAAAATTATGGCGTTTACAGAATATCACACAATACTAATATTCAATCAGTATCTTGTAAAACCACATCTTACATTTATGATGTAATATTTATTTTTGGATATTACATACAATGTAACATTGTTTTTGCAAACATATATATATATACTTATCTTATTGGGTATGTTTATCATTATCAATAAGATAAGATGCGTTTGACTTTTAATGTAAAATATAATTAATTATGATAAAATTAACGTTATGTTTATTTTAACTTCTTAAAAATAAGTTACTATTTTGTAGTTTTTGGTTTATTCTAACATCAATTGATATATTGATAGTTCTTAGGGAAAAATCACTGGCGCTTAAAAAAATAAGAAATAAAAAAAATAATATTAACAAAAAATATATTTTTTTTTGCCTATTTTTTCTTTATTTCGTTTGAAATTGATTTAAAAGACTTTTAAACAGAAAATAATATTATGTTTTATTATTGGTTTGTTTAAATTACCTTATTTTTGGAATAAGTATATTATGTATCAAGTTTGATAAACGCCATTTTATAAACGAATTTAATTTAGGCACGAGCGAGCTTGCGAGCGAGTGCTTAAATTAATGAGTGTATAGAAAAGTTTATAAACGAGGTGCATACTATACTTTTTCTACGACAAATACTTATTATTATCTTAAAATGATTTAAATCAAAAATTTGTATAGAGCGCCATCTATGAAACAATAGGGGAATCTGTGTGTCACCGTCAAATGTCAAATTTTTATATTTTATAAACACAAATTATAAAGGTTATAAATCGAAATGTATTTCTTGAAAATTGACAGTTTTTCACAGTGAAAGTAAAGAAAATTTTTTATGAGCACTTTACAGTGGAGTCCGTTCCCGAATTAAGTTATAGTTTACTGCCGCGGCGAAATTAAAAGGTCAGTACAATGTTCATATAAACTTTTCCAATATTGGCGTTGAGAAACTATTTAATACTTTTGTATTTTTGTATTGAGATAATAAAATAATTTTCACATTTAGGATTATTTTACAAGAAAGGAACTTTATTTTAACGATTGTATGACATTTGACAACTGTCTACTAACTTAAAACTAACTTCAGCATGTGACTAAAAACCTGTTGCTAACTTCAGCCCGTGACTAAAGCGCCATAAAGCCACAACTTGTCAATGTGTATTTAAAAGGTCACTTAGTAAACTTAAAAGCATTAAAAATTTATTGTACTCACAATTCAAAGAGATAAAAAATCAATAAATTTACATTCAAGTTTTTAATGAATCCATAAATCTCAAGCTACTTATTATAATATAATATAATAAATACCCAACGGGAATTTAAACGGTATTTAATGTAGATTTAATAAATTTAAAAACTTATAAAAAGTTTGTTTTCATGTTAAAATATTTATTTAAGATCGTAAAAGTTGTATTCAATTTAACGTTCTTTTGCTGGTATTAAATTGTCGGAAGTCTGTAAAGGAGAGAGACGTCTCATTTTATATTCTCACGATTCTACACCCGCATTTTGTTCTACATATGTCTACTTTGACGAACGTCTTTTTTGCTCCTATATTTATGATGCACTGGCTTACTTAGTTTTATTTACTTAGTTTGTTTTTGGGAATGCGTGGTTTCCATTGGGACACCCTGTATATTATATTTTGTATTTTTGCGTTAGTATTTGTTCGATATTGTTTACAAAATGTTCAATAAATAGGCTAAAATAATAACAATATTATATGCTGACGGTATTATGTTTTTAAAGTATGCCTGTCTATTGTTTGGTTTTAACAGTAGATAATAACCAATATTGGATATATAGATAAGCATTTTACTATTTAATACTTACCTAAACAATCAATATAATAGGAAAATTGTTATCTTTGACTTTGAAAAACAATTTTTAAAATAAATATTGTAAAATACCTTTGAAATGTACATTGTGATTAAAAATACTTCGGAATTTCAATGAGAAATAATTAAATAAAAATATATTTTTATAACCGTATACAAATTGTAGGTATACGCTAAAGAAGCATCTCTAGTAGCGCCACCACTCGGCTGTTATCATCGTAACAAAAGAACGACTTTTAATCATCAGCTGTCAAACGCTTAGGTTACAAACGAGTGTTTTTGAGAATAAAGCCGGAAAACGTTAAAAAATATCGGAAAAAAAACCGTGGCTCGATTTGTTGTGTTGTTGGGTGTATTTCGAAAGGAAATCCTGGGTTGAGTTTTTACCGGTTTTCCAATAAACAGTGTTAATCTGAATGAAGAAATAAATTTCATACAGTCTCTGTAAATATAAATTGTACCTATTAGATACAATAAATACACATTTTAGTAGTGATTAACGTGAAAAGTGTAAACATTTCAATTCAGTAAAACTCTAGAAACAAATAAGTCGTCTAAATTTAAACAGCATTTAGCATTATTAAAAGCGTTGATTAAGAAAGTCTCCACGCAACGGTAAAATACAATTATATTATGTATTAAATGTAATATTATGTTGCCATGATTCGTAGGTATATTTTGTTGTTTAAAATGCAGTTGTCGGCGTTTTTTAGAGAACTCAAATATAAAAATGGTTGATTTTAAGGTTATGTTCGTGCAAAAATTATTTTTTACTAATTTCTTAAAAATGTCCAAACTTAAATATAAATTATGTTAGGTAAAATTATCATTAGTTAATTCTGCACCAACAAATGTACTTACCGAATTGGATACTTTGGCAAAACATGAAAATGCAACGATTTAGTTCTTGAATTTTATTTACAATTAAAAACACAATAATTCACCATGATTCCTTAGATAAAATGCACACACTAACGTAAGTATACAGCATTTAAGCGTTAAGCGTTGAGTTTCTTAATAAATGATATAAGGAATAATCAATCTAAATCGAGTACTAAACAAGTTTTTTAATTTTTTCCTTGCAACGTAAAACACAAATACGTGCGCGATTTAGCTGTGCAATTGAACAAAATTTGTCGAGTAAGACTTCTGCCTTCCTCTCTTTTGTGAAAAAACTACCTATTTATTTAAAAATGATGTATAATCTGTTCTTTGAATGTATTGTTGACAATTCTTAAATTCACGCAATGCTATCTAAGTCCACCAGAAAATACAAACATTAATCTTATTCAAATTAAGTTAGGTGTGTAAATTTGACAAATTGCATTGCACGTGGTTAAACATAATTCATATGCTGTTACCTCAGAGTTATATGATAGTTATACTACTGCGCCCTAAATTTTTGACAGAAAGGGTGGATTGAAGCATGCACGTGTCCAATGCACCAATAAAGGTATGGTGCCTTAATAATTTAAAAGCCTGTGAATCACCATATTAAATCGATAATAAATTATGCGGTCGCGTATATAAAATGTACAAATATTTTTGCGGTTCTTTTCGATTAGTGTAATCTTAATAACTTAAAAGTAAATAGATATTTACGTCATTATCTATTTTAGTTTTGATACGTTAAAATAAAAAATGTATATTTTTATAGTTAGTAGACAATTATATTTCCAATTGTTTTAACTCATATGTAGATAAAATCATGTGTACACACAAGGTTAAAAAATAATTATTTTTGTTACATATTATTAGCAAAACCTCAACAATTATAGGTAGCAAATTCGCCATTAACCTTGTCTTCATTGTGCAATGTTAATGAAAGCAAAGATAAAAATGTAGATTTTTGTAATGACCAGACCAAAGTTTTCAATAAATATGTAATGTCTAATTAAAATGTAATAACACGAATTATATTGTAATTGTGCGATTTTAAAATCGACAAAAGTTACAGGGAATTATAAATTTACCTGGAATTATGTTATTCAGATTATTATTGTTACAACAACAATAGTCCATAAAATTAATGTTTCTGAAATGTTTCATGACTTTAAGTAGGTATGTGAGTCAGAGATGTTTTTGACCTTTTTTAAAATGGCCGATAGCCCTACTATTAACTATTTTAAAAACTCAATACCACTTGTTGCTTAATAAAAACTGCTAATTCTACATGTGCACCACAATAATATAATAATAAATTTTACTAATCGAGATAAAAACTATAAAAGATGAGACAACAGTTTAAGTTTTAATTGGGAAGTCACCAGGTCTAGAAATAACATAACATAAGTGGTTCTGCACCAATGCAAGAATTTAAAAAAATCATAAATTTTGAATATTAGAGCTTCACGGAGGCTAGGATTTCGTTTGTTTGTTTTTTAACATCCCTTTGTATATTTGAAATAAGTTATTGTATCTTTTGACACCTTAATATTTTTTAAAAATACAATTGTACATACATAAAATATTTATAAAAAAATCTACTTACTCAGATATTACACTTCACGGTGGATAGGTTTTTAAATAGCAAATTACTGAACTTAAACTTTTGAACAGCAACACTCTCATCTGCATATAAATTCTAACTGACCTTCAGGAATCATATAATGTCGTAAACAGAGGTTTTTGCTTATTTAAAATGATTAAAGCGCCATTTGTTGCATAAAATTTAAAGCAAGAACAGATTCACGGAGGATAGAATCAATTTTTAATAATATTTTATATTTGATTCGATTGCTTTGGATGTGTTTAATTTACTTAGTGAACTGATATAGATATTAAAATAGTAACAGTCACGGAGAATAGGTTTTAGACTTTTAAAACATTGTAAAAAATAATTAATTGCGGTTAAAAATCTGGAACCTGAGGTTTAATAAGTACTTAATTATGAAAGATCAAAACACAATAAAAGTGTATCCATCAATCAATGTCAATATGATTGATTGAGTTTTTACTATTAATTGTGTAAAACTGTAGTAAAAGTAAACTTGTAATAGGTGAAAAGCTACCCTAACGGGGTTTTTACAGACTAGGATGTAAAAACTTCACCTAATTTAATATTTTGGTAGTGAGCATTTACAATAAAACATGTTTTTTGATTTTTTAAATTAAAGCTAGCTTGTTTTATTTGGGTTATTTCCACATTTTTTTAAATTTTTGGTTTTTTCTTAAAAATTAATATATTTTTTTATTGCCACTAATTTAATTGGATTAGTTCAGGATTTCTGAAAATTTATTTAATTTATATATTCTGGATTTTTTTATGATTTTTAACAAAACCAATTTTTTTTAAATATTTTAATTATTCAGTTATTTAAATTTAACAAATATTGCACCGTAAAATACCCGCATTTTTCACCCCTTACAACCTAACAAGTAGGTAATAGTCCAGTCATCTAGGCATTTCACCTCGGAATCTAACGGAATAAGCTGAATTTTTGTACAAACCTTTATTTTAGCATTGCAAATGTTGTCTCAAAAGTCACATATGCCAACGTGTGAGCGGCCTTAGATATTCAAGGTCAAAGGTCGCAAAAATCAATTTTTTGAGAATATCTCCTTTTCTCTGCCTCCTATCATATTTGCATTTATTATACAAGTTGTAGAGAATAAAATTCTCTACAAATTTTGTTTACTAAATTTTTTTATACGTCTAATAGTTTTTGAGATAGAGGGCGCAGAGTGTGGAGCGCTCAGCCATACGCACCTTTACAAGGTAATTAATGATTTAAATCATGAATCCCAATCTATTATACCGTTTTTTTAATTAATTATTTATTAAATATTACTTAAATAACAATTTATTACCTTATATTTATTTTTATATATTTTTTTAAAACAAATAGTCATTAAATATTACTTACTTTTGACATACAAATAATTTAATAATGAAGTGAATAATTCTAAATATATTCTAATAATATTCTAATTAATGATAAATGCATTTTAAGAAGAAAAGACATTAAATGAATTTGCCTTGAATATGTCTCTGGTCATCTTTTGGATCCAGATATTGCTTTTAAAATAACAGACCTGGAAATACTATAGTGGGCTTTCTATAAATAAAAAGGTCAGGTATACCTATATTTAAAGCAAGGTGTGACCCTAGGTATACCTAGGTCTAGGGTTGTGACAGGTAATATTCGTAATACTTTAAAGGTTAACATGGCTGATTTGTGTTTTATTTGTAATAAGTTACTTTCTGAAGGTGATTCTGTGACTTTTGTGCGCGGTATAAAGAATTTAAAAGAAGCAATTATTGAGAGAAATAAACATAAACTACCTAGGTAAATACTTTGACTTCTGTGAACGTTCATATTGAGTGTCGAAAATTGTACGCTATAGCGTACTATAGTAAAATTGCAGCAGCAAAACGTCGCCTTGAAGAGACTGGACCTTCAACGTCATCAACTGTACCTAGTAAAAAAGGGAATGATGTGTTTGATTTTAAAATATTGTGCTTATTTTGTGGTGAAGTCGCAGATGAGGCAACAAAGGCAAAAAAATCAGCAAAGTACAAACCCGTTATAAGTAAGTTTTTGAAGATATGACAATTAATGTCAATGATAACGAGGAGAGTGATGATAATAATGAGTCTGAAATTGCTGGCCAACCTGAAGAAGACGAGGATGAAGAAGATAAAGATAAATAATAATAATAATAATATTGATATAAATAAAAACATTTTTTCCTACTCCGATCCAATTATCCTTCATTAAAATTAAATTAAAATATAAGATATATATGAAGATAAAATATATTTGATTTAAAAGAAATATAAATATAAGTATAAGGTATTAAATTTTTATTTTAGTAATATTTATTATATAAATTATTAAAAAAACGGTATACCTAATAGATTGGGATTCCCGATTTACCTTGCGCTAAAGGTACGTATGGCTGAGCGCTCCACACTCTGCGCCCTCTATCTCAAAAACGGTTCGACGTATAAAAATTTTTTTTAAACAAAATTTGTAGAGAATTTTATTCTCTACAACTTTTATAATAAACGCAAATACGATAGGAGGCAGACAAAACGAGATATTATCAAAAAACTGATTTTTGCGACCTTTGACCTTGAATATCTAAGGTCGCTCACACGTTAGCATGTGTGACTTTTGAGACAACATTTGTAATGCTAAAATATAGGTTTTCACAAAAATTCAGCTTATTCCGTTAGATTCCGAGGTTGATCCCTTTTTTTGACTAAGATGACTGTACTAAAACCATCATGCTTTATTACCTTTTTAAATTATCCCTTTATTCCGCCAATGGCTATTCCATCGGTGTTAGTGCCACCAAAACGATAATCCTTTAAAAAAAATTACACACACTCTGTTAATCCAGTACGTAACTTTTACACCCAACCACGCACACGCGTAAATGCTCGAGGCTAGAACGCCGGTTACGCGATTTCGTCCGTTCTCGCAGACTTCCAGTGCCGGACTGCAAAAGCTGGCCGGAACGAGTACCGCCGACGTTGTCGATTGTCGCTGGCAAAGGCAAAGCACACGCCGATGGAATAGTTGCGACGAGGAAAACTCCGGAGAATGCGAAGCGAGCGAACCCATGCGTAAAATCAAAATGGAATGCCGCGAAAATTTGCAATTTAAACCTGATTGCGTGTAAGATATCGATTTTATAGTGTGATAAGTCTATTTGGATTTTGACGTTTATTTGACATTTCACATGTTTGATTTCAAAGCATTTCATTGGCTCTAAAAACAAGCCTACTCGATTGAAATGTTTTGGTATATTTTATATAAGGAATAATATTTGTTAGGTTTGTTTTTATAGTTTTGTTTGAATACTTAGAAATTGTTTTGAAATCTTTAAAAAAATAGACAAATCAATTTTTAAAATTTAAAGGTAATACTAACATTATTTACTAATTTTGAAAAAAAATCTACAATTTATTTAATGAAATATTTTAAGAATTGAGAAATGCTTCAATGTATACATTAACAGTATACGAGGTGTGTTCAGAAAATAACGGAAATTGTTAAATTCGCGGGTTCGGAGGGCCCGGTTGTCAAAAAATTTTCTTTATTATGTTGGTATACATGCCCCCGAAGTATGATAAAAACTTTAGCTGTTTTCATTGTTTACTTTGTCTGTGGCAGCCGCTAAGGTTAGACGTGTTTTATGAGCTCGGAGATTTTTCGTTCGTTGAAAGAAATGGATCAAAGAATTTGTATCCAATTTTGCTTAAAAAATTTAATAAATTCTGTGAAATGTTAACAAAGGCCTACAGTGAGACTGCTATAAGTAAAACAAGAGTTTACAAGTTGTATAAGAGTTTCCAAAATGGCCGTGAAGACGTTGAAGATGACGAACGCCTCGAACGCACAAGCACATTAACAACCGATAAAAACATGGAAAAAGTGGAAGAAATGGTTATAAACCATCAGAGAAGTCGCTAATGATGTTGGTATATCGATTGACTTATCCCAAAAAATTTTTTCGAATGTTTTGGGTATGAAACGCTTGGCATCAAAATTTGTTCTAAAATTGTTAAATTTTGAACAAAATATTTGGCCAAAAATAATACTGTAATGATGCCCCAGCCTCCATATTTGCCAGAAATGCCTCTGTCTGACTTTTTCCTATTCCCAAAAATAAAGAGAACCTTAAGGGCCGTCGTTTTGCAAGCATAGATGACATTAAAAGCGCATCGCTGAAAGAACTAAAGGCTATCTTAAAGATCGAGTTTTAGAAGTGTTTCGAGTATTGGAAGAATAGCTGGCACATGTGCATAATATCCAATGGGGACTATTTTGAAGGCGACAACATTAATGTAGACGAATAAATAAATATTTGTTTCAAAAAAAGAAAATTCCCGATATTTTCTGAACACACCTCGTACTGTTTGTATTACTTTTAAATTTGGCTTGTCAATGCTTTTTATATATAAGTAAAATTGTTTACAAAAAACTTAGTTAGCCAACAAATTGTTGAAAAATTGATAATAAACAGATTACGTGGTAACCATAGATACCATCAAACCTCACAGGTTTATTGAAAAAATATTATTTAAAATTTTAAAAATTGTCAAATATCTCTGAAATTATTAACTTTAGGTAATTTGTTAAAAAATGTTTAAAAACTGACCTGGAAAATAAGATTCCAAAAATTCAACCCCTATATCCGCAAACCTAATAAGAAAAAAGTTATAGTTATTTACGCGTATTTTTCAAATTTCAACAAAAAAATTAATAATTCGAAAACTATTCAACAAAGTTTATTCGCTTAAACCGAAAGTGGCATTTTATTTAAATTATTTTGGAAAAATAGACAAATTTTAAATTGATATCTTTTTTCGCTTCCCGGAAACTTCTAAAACACCCTGTATACATACGAAATTTTTCCAAGAAACATTATATGTAATCAACAGGTAGTATTGTTGTCAAAATTTACTACACACCAAATAAAACACAAAAGGTTTACGAGTGATTTGATGTGTCTGTCTCCGATAACCTTAAAAACGAAATGTTATATTTCAAAAGGTATTAAATCGTCATTTTCTTAAAGGCTAATCTTTTATACGTCTTTTGTATGTCTAAAATGATCCATAAAAATATGGCAATAAACTCTGACCTGGTCTGGAGACATGTGCATTTGTAAATAATGATATTTTAAAGCAGTTTTATTGCTATGGTCCAGGGATATTTAGTATATTTAGACAGCCCCTACAATTTTTCTATTTAAAGTTTTTTCCTTTCTCTTATAAATTAAAAGTTCAATAAACTCAGTAAACGCTGCAGCGTTACAATGGAACATATTACAACAAAAATTAATAGATATTTTTTTCCTGAATTCAAAAATATACCTATAATATTTGCATTTAAAAACGTAATTACCAAATCGTGGTTGCCATGAAAAACAAATGAACCCAAAAATCTATGCAACTAAGACTTCAGTGAGATCACGAAAGTGTAAAATCTCGTCTTGAAACTTTACAATGCGCTTCCTGGAAAACCCATACATCCTCATCCTAAAACAATAACTTATGCTACTAAAAACAAGCGAGCGGCGTTATACAGCACACGATCTTTATTGTTATCTTTCGCCTATAAACTTTTTTCAACACTTTTACTTCAAAGTTGCCGATTTTCTTTAATCATTGACGCGCCTGACTTTCTTTGTTTTTTTTCTTGCGTTTCACGTGAAGTCAAGAATGCCGACGCTGAATTGATGCATTTGGAATTTAGATGCCTTTAAAATGAATCACGACGCGTCGGGGTCTAGTGGATGTTGCCATTTAACACGTTCAGGGAAACGTTTATTGCTCTTTTAAAGATAAATAGATCTTTTGCTGAAAAATTGTTTCTATATTTTTAATACTTAATTCCATGGCAACTAGTTGCTATAAAAAATAACCCAAGCTAAATTCAAATGTTACTTTTTAGTATAATTTAACTAATAAAAGAAAAAAGAAAAACAGCAGATAAAACCTGAAGATGATGCATGAGATTGTACCGTAACGTCGTCAGACCAAAGAACCAAAAACCGACAACACGGAGCAGATCAGATCAGATCAGAAAATATCGGAAATTTTCGTTTTTTGAAACAAATATTTATTTATTCGTCTACATTAATGTTGTCGCCTTCAAAATAGTCCCCATTGGATATTATGCACATGTGCCAGCTCTTCTTCCAATACTTGAAACACTTCTAAAACTCGATCTTTGGGATAGCCTTTAGTTCTTTCAGCGATGCGCTTTTAATGTCATCTATGCTTGCAAAACGACGGCCCTTTAAGGTTCTCTTTATGTTTGGGAATAGGAAAAAGTCAGACAGAGGCATGTCTGGCGAGTATGGCTGGGGCATCATTACAGTATTGTTTTTGGCCAAAAATTTTGTTCAAAATTTAACAATTTTGGAACAAATTTTGCTGCCACGCGTTTCATACCCAAAACATTCGAAAAAATTTCATGGGATGAGCCAATCGATATACCAACATCATCAGCGACTTCTCTGATGGTTTATAACCATTTCTTCCACTATTTCCATGTTTTTATCGGTTGTTAATGTGCTTGTGCGTTCAGGGCGTTCGTCATCTTCAACGTCTTCACGGCCATCTTGGAAACTATTATACCTCTTGTAAACTCTTGTTTTACTTATAGCAGACTTACTATAGGCCTTTGTTAACATTTCACAGAATTTATTTAATTTTTTAAGCAAAATTTGATACAAATTCTTTGATTCATTTCTTTTAACGAACGAAAAATCGCCGAGCTCATAAAACGCGGCTGCCACAGAGAAAGTAAACAATGAAAACAGATAAAGTTCGGGGGCATGTATACCAACATAATAAAGAAAATTTTATGACAACCGGACCCGCGAAATTTAACAACTCCCGTTATTTTCTGAACACACCTCGTATATATACACAAATACATAAGGATCTGTAAGTCATATCTATAGATATACATAACCATATTTGGTAAATTATAATTATATATAATTATATACCTATAGGTATAGAGTAAAAATAAACTTAAACTGGTTAATTATAGTTTAAGTTGACTTAGGGCCGGTTTATCAATCTCTAGTTAAGTTCCAGTTAGTCTATCTGGCGGTTAAATTTCGTATCGATCGTTGTGAGAACAATGGTATCCATGTAAATTATCTACCAGATAACTAACTGCAACTTTAACTGAACATTGATAAACCAGCCCTTAATACTTAAAAAAGTGTAAAATAAACCAAAAACTACAAAAAATTACATTATTTTTAACCAAGAAATTAACTAACATAACGTTAATTTAACGTTGTAGCACAATATGACTTAAACAAATTAACCAGGCGTAACGTAAATTTGACGTTAATTTAACCAGTTGTGCTACTTGTGAAGTGTAACAGACAAAAACAACAATAAAAACAAAGAGTAGGTATACAAAATAAGATTTGAGGTTAAGAATCTATAACTAACAAAATGCACAAGATAAGACATAAAATGTCATAAAATGACGTATAGGTATACCTAATGGAATATTAATACCTAGACGCCGTATGATATATGTACCTACTGTATATCATATACATATTTACAATAATTATTTTAGAAGGTGTTAGATGATTGACGGCAAGGTAACTATTATAACAACACCTTACACTTTGAACTTAACTTTCTTTTTTGTGGGAATCCTTCGAACAAATTATTTCCATCCTAATAAGTATGTATGCAATCTGCGTTAAAAGTTATTGTAGTAACCCACATTTTTTCATTAAAAGTGGCGCAAACAAGAAAACAAAAGTAATAAGCAAAAAATAATTTTAATGTCTTTAAATTTGATGGACTTGGCAACGTTGGCTTGCATAAGGTGGAGAGGAAGAAATGTTTCGCAGGTATGTCGATGTTTGGTGTCCGTGAACCTGCTTGAATGCCTGACAGCAGCAACGTGCAAAGGCCTGCCAAAGCAGACGACTCGTTCTCTACGTATACGAATTCGGGCTTAAACTCGTTTGGAAAGTTTTATTACGACTACGATAAAAAGCGGAAGATGCGAGAGACGAAAATTGCCCTGCAGATACAGTAACCACTTGTTTGAATGGTACCTAGTCATTATTTTTATTATTGTGAAGACAACTGTTGTTTTAATGTTTCTAAAGTTGAATCTTGAATTTTTACTACGGTTGGAAGGATATTTTAATATAAATAAATTTAATTATATAAATGATAAAAAGCACCAAAAGTGTTTTTTATAAAAATCTAAAGGTATTTTTAAACAATGCGATATGTAATTTAATAAAAATCATAAAAATACTAAACATGTACGAGGTGTGTTTAGAAAATAACGGGAATTGTTCAATTTGGCGGGTTCGGTGGGTCCGATTGTCATAAAATTTTCATTATTATGTTAAAAAAGGCCTATAGTGAGTCTGCTATAAGTAAAACAAGAGTTTACAAGTGGTATAAGAGTTTCCAAGATGGCCGTGAAGACGTTGAAGATGACGAACGCCCCGAACGCACAAGCGCATTAACAACCGATAAAAACATGGAAAAAGTGGAAGAAATGGTTATAAACCATCAGAGAAGTCGCTGATGATGTTGGTATATCGATTGGCTCATCCCATAAAATTGTTTCTAATGTTTTGGGTATGAAACGTGTGGCAGCAAAATTTGTTCTAAAATTGTTAAATTTTGAACAAAATTTTTGGCCAAAAACAATACTGTAATGATGCCCCAGCCTCCATATTCGCCAGACATGCCTCTGTCTGACTTTTTCCTATTCCCAAAAATAAAGAGATCCTTAAAGGGCCGTCGTTTTGCAAGCATAGATGACATTAAAAGCGCATCGCTGAAAGAACTAAAGGCTATCCCAAAGATCGAGTTTTAGAAGTGTTTCGAGTATTGGAAGAAGAGCTGGCACATGTGCATAATATCCAATGGGGACTAATTTGAAGGCGACAACATTAATGTGCACGAATAAATAAATATTTGTTTCAAAAAACGTAAATTCCCGATATTTTCTGAACACACCTCGTATGTTATTTTTTTATAAATTTGGCAAAATGACACCAATTTTGACTAATCTATAAAGTATGTCCCCAGATAGACTTTACAAGGGGAAATCTTTTTTATAATTAATTTTTCGAGAAAAATGCAAAATGCAAAATATGCACCATGGTGAAATTTGTTTAGTCCAAAAAATTAATTTTGAAGAAGATCACTGGAACTGAAACCTAAACTAAAACTAAAAAAAAATGGTGGTAAATGGATTGGACGGAATGGTCCTGTTTATGGCCTGCTGGAAGCCATGATTTAACCATCTGCGATTTTTATTTATGGGGACTTAAAACAAATTGTATACGCAAAGAATTTCACTCCAAACGTTGAAAATTTAAAACAAATAAAAGGAGAAGCAGTAGAATCAATTTCCATTGAAGGAGCCGAATAGCAGAATTGCGTGTAGAAAAGGGGGGGCAAATTGATTGAATAAGTTTTTGTTGTTTACAATTAATTGTTGTTATTCCGTTATTTTATTGGGCTTATGATAAAAATCAATAAGTTTTAAAATTTGCCAATGTCAATATAAATTTTTGGGATTTTTAGTTTGTTTATAAATTTCCAAAGTATACTATAGCATAACTGGTTAAATAACTAGCATTCTAAGTAAATTCAATTGGTTATATACAACCATTATCTTTTTTTAAGGTTATTTTTAATTTTACTAATATTTGGCTAATTTATAGTCAATTCAAACTCTTGAAATAACTCTAATTTACCTATATGTATATTATAAGTATACTTATAAGTAGGTTATTTTAGAAGTTACATAACGTTATATAACTTCTATTTTTAACCTTTGAAAATGGTTAAAACCAGTTATATTTTTAGACATAATGGTTTTGTTTAACTTTTAATATAAATTTTTAGTAAATTAACCACAGCTCTGGTTAATTTGGATATATTTTTTTAACCAACAAGTTTTATTTTATCAAAAATATTTGACTTCAATTGAATTTAAACAAACCAATCATAGTACATATATATTATATATCAAGTTTATAAACGAGGTGCATACTATACTTTTTCTACGACAAATACCTATTATAATAATAGTATTATTAGTATTATTATCTTAAAATGATTTAAATCAAATATTTTTATAGGGTGCCATCTATGAAACAAAAGTTTATAAACACAGATTATAAATTGAAATGTATTTCTTGAAAATGGACAGTTTTTTACAGTAAAAGTAAAGAAAATGTTTTATGAGCACTTTACAGTGGAGTCCGTGCCCGAATTTAAGTTATAAACTATATAGTTTACTGCCGGCGAAATTCAAAGGTCAGTACAATGTTCATATAAACTTTTCAAATATTGGCGTTGAGAAACTATTTAATACTTTTGTATTTTTGTATTGAGATAATAAAATAATTTTCACATTTAGTATTATTTTACAAGAAAGGCACTTTATTTTAACGATTGTATGACATTTGACAACTGTCAACTAACTTAAAACTAACTTCAGCTCGTGACTAAAAACCTGTGGCTTACTTCAGCCCGTGACTAAAACGCCGTAAAGCCACAACTTGTCAATGTGTGTTTAAAAGGTCACTTAGTGTCATGGAAACATGTACGATAAAGGGCGTTTTAAAGGTGGGAGTAGAAAAAATACTTTATTATACATTGTGGTTTATAAAAACAATATTATTGTTAGTAAGACTTAAAACCACAAAATTTTAATAATATTATTATTATTCAGCCAAAGAAATGGCTGCGGAAAATGATGTGACAACGCCGCACTGTACCACATTCACCGTGGAATTTACCAAATGATTTGTAAATTTCGTAATATACCAAGTGCTCCACAAACACGTCAACAAACCTTACTTTGTCTTGATGCAATAAAGCATTATCTCAAGCCATACATTTTTTTAAATCGTACAGTACAGTTTTTAACATTAACTAATGTCTTACCGAAATAACTGTAAACAAAATATTGGTGAGGCATGCCGTTAAACTATATATAGTTGTATAAATTAGTTTTTTACTTTATCTCAAGTTAATATTTATTCAGAAAGATCAATATCAATTTTTTTAAATGATATGTAAACAAGATACACATATCCCTGTATAAATATAAACATTTATCAATAGTTTCATTGGAATCGAGCCCAACCAACAATAACTCCACTGTAGTTCAGGATCCTTTCTTGGGATGTTTATAGGTAGTTGAATTGAAGTCAAGGTTTGATGAATGCTGGCTGTATTATTCAGTATGCTTTAACCTAAGTACTTGCCTTTTGATCACGACTTTTGCGAAATAACACGTTTCGAAAATACGCTTCTATTGATTAGGCTACAGCTCGCCAAACAATGCCTGTATTAACCTGAATTAGGTTTGTGTAATTGGCCAGTAAACATAATAAAAATTATATTGATAAATCAGAGTTCAAATAATAAGTTTTGAAATTTAATTTAAAAACTAAACCAAAATGCTTTCTAACGATGTCGAAATTCGAGTAGGCATATCAGATTGTAATACCAACCTTATGTGATTGATACACATATTTTGTATCAATAACTAATTAACTATAATTTCCTGGTATTTAAAATTGTTATTATGCAAATCCAATCTCACTTGATTTATTTCCTGATGCGTTGTTTTGATTCTACAAAAGTTGGACAACTTGATGTCATCCGTCAATAGAGTAGGTATTTTAATATTTTTTGTAAATATTTTATTATATTACAAAAGATCCAGGTTTTTTTAACTTTTCCACCCAATTTTAATGTATTTTTTCAAAAGCACGTTTGTAGAAAAACATAATAAATATTTAAAACATACCTTGGCGTGTCACAACTCCTGAATCAAATAAGTGATTCTATTTTAAAATATATTCAATTTATCTACTACAACAAACTATAAAACATTAAATAATGTATTTTTCACATTTTATCATAGATTCGAATAATAGTAATTTTTAAAAAATTGATAATCTTTGTACTCACTTTTACCCGTCAGTTCTGTGTCCAATGTTAAAATTCAAAATTCCTGCGAAATATTGAAGTTTAAACGCCAAGTCCTCGTATTAAGTGTTGGTAAAAAATTACCTACAGAGCCCGCCCTTTGCACGACACTAATCTTGAAAACAATGCAAGCGGCGAAGTGGTGAATGCACGTATAGTTCCAGTCAAAATTTCAGTACTGTGGTGAGTAGTTATTTTCTTACCTATATATAGGTATTTAATTGTAATTTATATAAGGCTATATGTGATTTGTTGATAAGTACCATCGACTAATAAAAAATATCAGTAAAATACTTAATTCCGAATTATAATCTCAAATTTGTATCCCATTCAATTTAAATTATGCTTGCGCAGAACTTGTTTATTTAATGTCATTATAAACTCATATAAATTTGGTGTGGGTCCCATATCTAATAATTGAGATATCGGTATACCCAAAATCCACCAGCCGCCACTGATGTGTGGTATTATTTGATTTTAAGATATTTAATCTATAATATGCTCAAAGTTGCAATAAATCTTATATTTTACAATAAATTATGTATTTAATTAGTACCCTGTTATACTCGTCACTTCCCTTGCATTCAAATTTAGAAAACTCAGATATTTCAGAAACTGTTTGAGAGTTTGAGACTTATTGGAAAAATTGTTAAACAAAGAACGTGTATTAAATTTTATCCTTGAAAACTATAAGATATAAATGAATAAAGTGCATATAAAAGATAGATAAAATACAAAATGTCATGTAAAATGACATCAATGACCTCTGTTAAAGGCCTGTTATATATTTATATACATAGATATATGTATATACATATATGTATGTTTATATACCAATTGATATCTTAAAGAGATGATAAAGGGAAAAACCAATAGGTCTTTTTTTCTGATGAAGTAGTACATAATACTTACATATTTTAAAATTGATTTAAAATACTTTTAAACATAAAATAATATAATGTTTTATTATTGGTTTGTTTAAATTACTTTATAACAAATTATTAAAATGAATTGCATTTCCTTTTGTTACAATGGATATTGGTTATATAGCCAATATAAATTAACCTGAAAGTTTATTTAAATTGTGTTTAATTTAACTACTTTGTCTACCTATCGGTAATTTATAACTCTTTGGTTTTGGTTTCAATTCGGTTAATGTAACACATTATAGTTAATACCAAAATTAGTTAAATTAAACTAACTTGTCATTTTTAAAATAACTAACCTAAAAAATATATCCTACTTTTTAACTTATAAGTAATTTTGCTAACTAGTTAAATGTTTGTTTTATTTATAGTTAATTTAAACTCTTGAAATAACCCTAATTTATAATATTTTACTTAGATTTTGGTTAATTTACTTGGAATGCTAGTTTTTTAACCAGTTGTTCTACTTGGAATGTTATCATAGGTCTATGTCTTTTCTTCTGATTTTAAACAGAGTAAAATAGGAAATAATAAAAAATTAAGTGCTAAAAAACTATTCAATGTAAATCTCAGTTTTTAAATCTTTTACTTATTGTTGTTCCCATGGAATATTAAATTCAACGCGATTTTCTCTACTAAATTTAAGTATGAGGTAAGTAAAAGGTAGGAAGGATCTAGAGTGCTTCGTGGAGAGGTTATAAGGTTAAATTAAATTAAAGTAACGTAGTACAGTCAGGGTCATAGGAGATATGATTCATTTTATTATTGCTAAAACAACTCACCAAAACACGCCTTAAATAATAAAGATTGTAAGTGCAATAAATTTAAAATTAGAAGTACTTAAATTAGTTTTTATTTTTGGTGGGAAATAATACCGTACTTTTTTAAAGATAAATCAACCTAACAAGCAAAGCATAGCTGTAATTTAATCTTAATTATAAAATAAACAGTATTGTTCTAGATTTTTATTTTATATCAAACGTGGATATCCCTGAGTTTAGATTAAAAGAGGTTAGATAATAATAAGGTACAATTAAGTTAGTCAAACAAAAGTGTGAACGGAAGTATGCTTAACAATAATAAATTAAAGAAATCTAGCACCATGAAGTCGTCTTAACCGTTAATATATCACCTACTAATAAGGGTATTATTATTAACTTAAATTAATCTGGTTAACAAAATTAAATACATCTGACCTATATGCCATAAATAATATTTAATATTTTGATATTTTTAATTTTACTTTAAAATTTTTCTAAATTATATTATAATTTATTAATAATTATAAACAAGTGTCAAAAATTAATGAAAACAAACTTTTTAAGAGAGAAAGTACAAGTTCATATCGGGTTCATCGAGAAAGTGAGTTTGTTGGATCTATAGGTAAACCAAAAATGTTTTTCGGTCACTTCACCGACAACTGCATACATTTACCGTACATTTTTTTATTTAAACTGGCCAGAAATACCATAATAAATCAACATTATTATTTTTATTCATTTCTATATAAGTGAAAGTACTTTCTTTATAAGCATAAAAACTAAATAAATAAAAATGAATTAAAGGGACCATCCAAATTAAAAATATTGCTTTAGCACAAACAGGTTTTTTATACATGCATACATTAAGAACAAAACATGTTTTTTAATTTATTTTTGTGCTTAGTTAGGCACTTTGGTACCGTTAAAAATATTTACGTCTGATACTGAAGACCTATTACTCTCTGCTAAATAAAAATCGTTACTTCAGACTTTGTCAACACAAAAACAATAACAAATTGATAAATCAAACGCAACCATAATGGAGCTATTGGCAATGTATTTGTATTTATTAAAGAGTTACATTTGGGTGAATATATTGAGATGTCCCCCAAGTGAAAATGAATATTTTTGGTTGTTTCACTGTTGGTCTAGAATGGGGTTTTTGGGAAGCCACCAGGTCTAGTAATAACATAACATAAGTGGTTCTGCACTAATGCAAGAATTTTTTTTTGAATATTACAGCTTCAAGGAAGATAGCTTCACGGAGGTTAGGATTTTGTATGTTTTTTTAAAAACATTCCTTTATAAATTTGAAATAAGTTATTGTATCTTTTGACACCTTAATATTTTAAAAAAATACAACTGTACCCATAGGTATACATCCATAAAATATATATAAAATATATATAAAACAAAACTACTTACTGAGATATTAACTTCACGGTGGATAGGTTTTTAAATAGCAAATTAATGAACTTAAACTTTTAAATTATAAAACAGCAACACTCTTATCTGCATATAAATTCTAACTGACCTTCAGGAATCACATGCATCTATAATGTCGTAAACAGAGGTTTTTGCTTATTTAAAATGAATAAAGCAAGCAAAAACAGATTCACGGAGGATATAATCAATTTTTGTAACACCTACATAAATGGTTATAAAAATTATTTCTTTTAATTTTTAATAATATTTTATATTTTGATTCGATTGCTTTGGATGTGTTTAATTTACTTAGTGAACTGATATTTTTAGTATGCTGTTACTACCTCAGATATTTGAAAACATATAGGTTAACCTAGAAAGAGTAACATTCACGGAGGATAGGTTTTAGACTTTTAAAACAATGTAAAAAATAATTAATTGCGGTTAAAAATCTGGAACCTGAGCTGTAATATCTACTTAATTATGAAAGATCAAAACACAATAAAAGTGTAAGTCAACACCATCGGGGGACATTTCGTGAGATTCACCCATTTATATTGAATTAATATTTAACATGAGTTTTTTAAAATACCGACATCTTAAAACTGAATTTTGTAAATTTGTCGTACCCTTTTTTAAATGTATCCCAATGTGCAAATTCTTTCCACCATTTTCCTACTGTGCGAATTTGTCCTGTATTTTTAAATTTACTCCACTGTGCAAAATTTTCCTACCATTTTTTTAAATTATGCCTATGTGCGAATATTTCCAACTATTTTTTAATTTTTTGAAGTACATTTTTTAAATTCTCTCTCTCCTGATACGTATATTGCATAATTTCGTTAAGGTGACGTTACTTTCGTTGCCACTTGATTTAAAAAAAATTATAAATAATGACATTAAAATATTTTCAAAATAACTTAAGAAAGGAAAAGTCATCCAATATTAATTCAAATTTTTGTGTATTTTCTCCTAATAAATCTATTTTAAATATTATTTAAATTTTTAATACATAATATTAAATACTTTCGAAAAAGTGAAAAATACTGAAAATCTTAGTATACTAATAAAATGAAAACCTCACATAAATTAAGATGGTATTAAATTTTAAATTTGGAATGGAATTTTTTAGTTTTATTTAGTGTAATTCAGAGAATTTTATGGTTGTTATTTTTTTACCCATAAAAGGAGTACCATTTAAGCTTGTAAACAAACAAATTATATTTTTTGCGCGTAAACTCAATATTGAACAACAAAATGTTGCTATGTTAAAGATATGCAACTCAGAAAGCACGTTTGGTATTGTTTGTGTAATTATGAATTCTGATCAAGACGCAAAATAAAATCCCCTTTATAAAATTTATTTATTAATGAACACTGATTTTGTACTTATAAAATACTTTAGTATCTAATTAAATTTTTAATATTCAAATTATATAACTATATGGAAACTTGTGTTGCACTTTATAATGTATTTCTTTAATTTTGTAACTTTATTGTGAATAACTAGTTCTATCTATCATCTACATGCATTTATTTATGTCCAATAACAAATTTTATTATCTTAGGTCATATTTTTGTTTGGTAACCTTATTAAAATTAAGTTCCCATACAGCAAAAGATGTCCATTGGACGTCAAATGGACTTACATTGGACGTTTGGATGTACGATGGTCGTCCATTTGACGTCCAATGGACATCTTGTGCTGTATGGGTTGTATTATCATTTACAAAATCCAGAAAGAGACTTGGGGCTTTTAGTCCCTAAAATGCGTATGTCAAATGGGCCTGCCCTGCCTTTTATAGCAGTCATCGTCGATATCGTCCAAATCAGCCGCGTCGGTATAACCGGAATCGTCGTATCTCGACCTGTCAGGCGTTCTGGTGCATCTACTTCCGGCTGTGGGACTCCTGGTGGCCAACCTCAACACCGGATCGTCATACCTCCTCGACACCAGAGTGAAATCATGATGCGCATCCACCAATTTCTGCAGCCTCCCCACCAATTCGTAGTCGGGCATCGGAAGAACTACGCCTAGAATCTTGGCTATGGAGTGTTTGAAGCTTTGAAGCTGAGCCTCCCTTCTTTGCACTTCAGACAGAGAATCCTTCACCCTAGCCAACTCGTCTCTGAGCAGCTGCACTGAGTGCTCACTGATGTTTCGCTCCTGCTCTATGGTTTCGCCTGTGACTCTCACTTGGTCTTTTAGAAGGGTCACTTTTCTGTTGTATCTAGTTCTCAAGGTTTCCGATTCTATGAGGCGTTTTTGAAGCTCCTCGATCTTTCTTCCACGCTCCAAAGCCGTAATCTAGGGAAAATATTTGTATGACATTCTATAAAAAACCTTGACATCCTACCTTGTAATCTGCTGCTTCAGCAAGCTGACTATTCAAGTCCCTTACGTTGGATTTAGCTTCGGCGAGTTGCAGCTGCAATCTATCAACCTGTTTGACAAGCTTTTTCACTCGCAAATTAGCTTCGTCTCTTTCGTTTTGAAGAAGGCATTTGGTTTTGGTGTTGTCTTCCTGTAAAGATAATTTTCTTCTGAGTAAGTCAAGGTGAAGGTCTTTCCTCTGGACTTGTTCGCGAAGATTTCGCACTCTTCTTTGAAGCTGATATACGAGGGCAGTCTAGAAATAAGATATACTTAATAGGTTTTGGTGGGAAAGATTTAAGGTACATTTGCTGTGTGTTTAAATGTTATGGCTGTTATTTTGTTTATACTCTACGATACATTTTGGTATTTAGGTGGGTTTTCAAAGATATATAAGTTTGTCAAAGCACACTTGCACAAAAACCAAAATTCAACTGCTAAATCTAGTAGGCCTTACATCTCGCCTTCGTTTACATTCTTCCTAACTATATATGTAAGTAGGAGATAAAAAATGTTTATTCATCAATTTTTCAAAAGTGATCATCTATCGAAAATCAGTTTAGGTTTTTGTAGCAAAGTGTTGATTTGAAATGTTATGGCTGTTATTTTGTTTGTACTCTACAATACTCTAGATACATTTTGGTATTTAGGTGGATTTTCAAAGATGTATAAGTTTGTCAAAGCACACTTGCACAAAAACCAAAACACAACTGCTAAATCTAGTAGGCCTTACATCTCGCCTTCGTTTACATTCTTCCTAACTATATAAGTAGGAGATAAAAAATGTTTAATCATCAATTTTTCAAAAGTGATCAACTATCGAAAATCAGTCTAGGTTTTTGTAGCACAGTGTTGATTTGAAATGTTATGGCTGTTATTTTGTTTGTACTCTACAATACTCTAGATACATTTTGGTATTTAGGTGGGTTTTCAAAGAGATATAAGTTTGTCAAACCACACTTGCACAAAAACCAAAACACAACTGCTAAATCTAGAAGGCCTTACATCTCGCCTTCATTTACATTCTTCCTGACTATATAAGTAGGAGATAAAAAATGTTTAATCATCAATTTTTCAAAAGTGATCATCTATCAAAAATCAATTTTGGTTTTTGTAGCACAGTGTTGATTTAAAATTGTGCTTTTGGGGTTCTTACGTCACGTAACGGTATGTCGTGAAAGGATCTTTCACGCCGTATGAGTCTCGGCAACGTTCCGTATCCACAGCAAAGCAGCTACTCGCACAGAAAAACAAAAACACATCAGCAATGCGACGGCATTACAACAAAAAGAAAAAACGACATAAAAGACGGACGGTTTTGTGCTGTCGAACAAGGGTATTTTTTGTTATAGTTGGATAAAGGATTGAAACTTTTAAAATAAAAAATGTTAATTTAAATTTACAGTCTAAAATTTTTCCACGAACTCCTTAGGTATTTATCTAAATATCACTTACCTTATCCACCAGTTTTTCGCTTTCTAATCTCGCGAGTTGCTCCGCTCTAAGCAGCAACGACTCCGTATGCAAATCGACGCCGATGTCGTGGGAAATTTCATCCATATTCAGCGCTCTCGCCAGACGCTCTAAGAAATTCATGAACTGCAACACACGCGAATTTTTTCCTTGTCAATCAGTCAAGGAGGCTGATAAACTTTTCACCGCCGTCTCGATACTCAACCGATACAAAATTTAAAGGATAATAAACATGAATACTTTATCAAGAGTTATTTATTACTTGATTCTAGACAAGATTCAATAGCGGTTTATATAGGAAGAAAGTTTATTAACATCGGTGAGATGTATAGTCTTGTATCTCTCAAAAGGAAGAACACCTCTTGGAAATTAAAAATCTCTATAAAATAAAGGTAAGGTTGATACTAACTGTGCTCTTGTCTCGCTTCAAGCCATCCCTGGACAACTCGCAAGCGTTTATCTCGCTGTCGGCCTTATGGAGCCGGCTCTCCAGCAAATTCTTCTCGTCTTCCAGAGAACGGATTCTGGAGTTGGCTTGCTCGTACAACGAAACCTGTCGCGACAGCTGAGACGACTCGTGGCTCAGCTTCTCCCTGAGACTCTCGACTTGCTATTCAAAACAAAAAATATCAGTGTTTTCTCGTGGATTATGATTTTTTTGCTCACTGCGTGTTTGTCCTTGCTGTCATTGGTTATTTCGTGGATTCTATCCTTAATGGCAGTCTCCAGGGATTCTACGAATCTGGAAGGGGTGCTGAGGAGAAGAGCTATGGATTCCAGGCTGTGCCTGTGTTCCGATTGCAGCCGCTGAAGTTTTTCTTGGTTGATTTTTAATTCCTCTGTTACAAATAATAATAATATAATTATGTTTTCTTGTGAATTGGTGCATTTGCGTTCGATAATGATAAGGAACTGAACCTTGCTTTGATTAAGATTAATCAGCAAGTGTTGTTTGTAACATTTGTAGAAAACTAAACGGAATGTAAAATAAATATCGCCCTAACACCACCTATACCATAATAGGCACTTACCTCTTATTTGGCATATCATGGATTCCTGCTGAGCAATATTTCCACTGGCTGAACCCAACGTTCTATTTGAAACTGCCAGTTTCTCTCTTAGCTCGTTTAGTTCTCTTTCCATAACTCTATAAATAAATATTATTTGTGTAACGTGAGATGAAATACCTCAAAACTGTTATTTTGTACCTGTGCTGCATTTCAATGGAATCCTTTTCTTGTCGCAAGCGATCTATCTCCAATAGTTGCGCCGCTGACTGCCTTTGTAGACAATCTTTGTCTTGAATTGCTCTATCAAGAGTTTCTCGACAACTTCTAAGCTCCATTTCGGTTGTGCCAAGAGTGTCGTTTATGTTATGCGTCCTGTTACGAAGTCTTGATGTTTCCTGTGCACACAAAGGAAATACTTGTTGTGAATGATTATTGCAAATTTGAATGGTTAGGTTTATTATAGTTGTGGAACATTGTAAGATATACTCGGGAAATTTCCTAAAGTTACACAGTTAAAATTTGTGTTAAAAAAATGTAAAAATTTACATAAACTTCCTAGTGTTTATAACATAAATGAGGAGTGATTTTTTAAAAGGCCTTATTTCCATTTTTACTTGAATGTAATTTTTTGAAAAAATCCCAAAGGTATGGTTAAAAGGCATATATTAACAGCGAAATATGACAGCAGGTCTGAAGTATTATTAAATATTCATCAGAATTTTTTTTTAAATAATCTATATTGCCCTAACCTATACAGGTTATAGTCATTTTTGTGAAAAATTGTTGCAAATGGAAATACGACCTTTTGAAAAATCACTCCTCAGTTGTGCTACTTCGCGTGTAGTGGTGATTTGATAAAATAAATGTACTCTCATACTAATACTGGCCATCTTATAGATATGCACGAAGTAGCTTTCCAAATAAAATAACATAATTTAAGATTACATTTTAAAAAATGACCTTTAACGTAGGAAAACCCGTGTAAAGATCTATAAATAAATGTTCATAATATGTTCAATGATTTTCATTGAAATGTTAATATAAATCTTTTAAGGGTCACAAAAGTGTCATTTTCTTTGCAAACTATCCACTATATAAAATATAGTGTTTTTCATGTATTTAACAATATAAAAGAAAGTAAGTAAACTTTTTATATTAATAATCGTAATAAGTAGTTTAGTAATTAATTTTATATCAAAACCCAGATATGTCGTAACATTTAGTGCAAAAAATATAAACATGTGACAATAAAGTATCAACATAATAACATAGTCTCATGACATAAACATTTCTGGTTTATAACGAATTTTTAAAGTTCTTTGCAATTTAAAATAATAATATTTTTACATCGGTGACAAAATTCCAAAATCGACTTAAATATTTTGGTTTGCTTAAGGATTATCAGCGAAAACTTCAAGTTAAACCAAAACAAAATTTAAAAAAATATATTTTCCATAATATTATTGAACTCAATTTACGATGTCTATATAAACACAAGCTAATTATAAATTCTTCATTATCCGCAAGTTTGTGAGTCAGTGCACTTCTTATAGTTATTATATCTTCTTATTGTTCAACGTACAAGTGAATAGAGTAACGTTCTTTTTTAGAAAAAATGGCTCTTTGTTGGGGTATAATTCTATACCCAACAATAGGAATACTCATATCTTTTATAATATTCCTAAAACTCTACTACAATTATTGTTTTTCGTACTGGAAAAAACGTGGTATATACTCTCCAACACCATCAATACCTTTTGGGAATGCAAGCGGTCTCTACACAGGGAAAGAATGTTTGGGTGAACTTTTTATGAACATTTATCTCAACATCAAATCTAAAGGTGTTAAACATGGTGGCTTCTACTTCTGGGGGCGTAATGTTTATATGCCCGTTGATAATGAAATCATAAAGAAGATGGTAATAAGGGATTTTGAGAATTTTCCGAACCATGGGTTGTATATTAATGAAGAGTTGGAGCCTATGTCGGGGCATATATTCAACATGGAGGATGGTAAGTGGAGGAATTTACGCGCCAAATTACCGTCAGCATTTACCACCAGTAAGATGAAGAAAATGTTTGGGGAGATGGTAAAATTGCAGAGTAACTTGACAGAGCATCTGGATATATATGAAACTCAAAGTAAGCCGGTTAATATTAAAGAGGTTTTGGTATTGTTTTCGACAGACATTATATTGAAAAATGCCTTTGGGTTGGAGACAAACTGTCTTCAAAATAAGGATTTGGAGTTCATAAAGCACGGAAGAACTTTCTTTGATGATCAGTGGAGCACCTTTAATAATACTTTGGTTATCACAACACCGCGCAAATATTTAAAGTGGATGAACTTCAAAGTGTTCAAAAAGGAAGGTACTGACTTTTTCACTAAAGTTTTTAAGGACATTAAGGACTTCAGAGAGAAAAATGGTTCTTCCAGAAACGATTTAACAGACCTTTTGATTCGCCTGACCAAATCAAACCCAGAAGACGATATTTTTAAAGATTTCAATGGAAAAGGAAGGATCGAAAATCTGACTTTCAACGAGTTCGCTGCACAAGCCTACGTATTTTTCGAAGCTGGTTTCGAAACATCCTCAACCACAATGACTTTTGCGTTATACGCTTTAGCAACGAATCCAAAGTGCCAAGAAGCTCTAAGGGATGAAATTAATGGGGTTATGAAGAAATATGATGGTAAATGTACCTATGAAGCCATGTTGGAAATGGACTATTTGGACCATGTCGTTGATGGTAAGAAGTTTAGGAAGGTTGTGAGAGTTCAATTATTTTATTTTGTTTTATTTAGAAACTCTTCGCTTATACCCAGCCTTCCCTATAATGCCAAGAATCTGCAATAAACCATATCAAGTCCCCGGTACTGATTTAGTCTTGGAGGATGGTACATTATGCATGGTAGCGATGATGGGTGTCCATAGAGACCCAGATTTATGGCCTGAACCGGAAATATTCGACCCAAACCGATTCACAAAAGAAAACAAAGCTACTAGACCTTCCTGCGCCTATATGCCTTTTGGAGATGGACCTAGAGTATGCATCGGTAAGTCTATAATCTTAAAAAAGGTAAATTATACCTCACAATTGTTTTTTGTAGGTAAACGTTTCGGTTTACTTCAAACAAAAGCTGGACTGATCAGCATAATCAAAAACTACAACGTAACCTTAAGCAACAGAACTATAAACCCCTTAAAGTTTGACACTCGAGGAGTCATATTGAAAACAAAAGGAGATGTTTGGTTAAACCTACATAGAATTTAAAAAAGTTTACCCACCTGTACTAACTCGGCAGCTTTGTGTACCAGAGACTCGGGAGATACGTGGGAAGTGTCTACGAATTCGGTACCTAAGGCCACAGATAACCTTCTAACGAGATCCTGAAGCTGCAACCTGGCGGCTTCTTTCTTCTGCTCCTGGGAGTTCAAGTCCAGTTCCAGGTTTCTTACTTTGACCTCGAACTCCTTGGCTTTTTCTTCTTGATACCTAAAATGAGTCAGTATGGTCTAAATATAAATAAAACTGTTTTTGGAACTTCTTAATCCATGTTAAAACTGCCTGTCTTATATACACAGCTATGAGCAAGACAGTGGTGAGATGTATCCTTAAGGTTACCTGGCATCTCTGTGAGCGTTTTGTATGACAATCTCGTTCCTGCCTTGGGCACCTATGAGATCCCTTTCCCTTTGCTCCAGTTCGTGTATCCTCTTCTTCAGCGAAGATATGATGGAGTTTTGTCTGGCGGATTGTTCTCGCAATTGGTCGGCCTCCATCTGAAGATCCAGGCATCTTTGATCCCGCGATCTTATTTGGCTCCTCATCTCTTCCAAGTCTGCTGTGAGGCGGTCCCTTTTGTACTGCAATGCTGCCAATTCGCTTCTAAGCGCTGTTGTCACATCAACGTCCGATTCGTCCATCTAAGTGTTATTATTAAGTTAATTTAAGTGAATACATTTTTTATGATTTAAATATGTTTTATTAACTAGTTTTGTAGTTTTAGCTTACCAAATATGAAAACTAAAGGTAGGAAATTAGGCATTATCTGTTCGTGTCTATAGTTTATAAATGAATGATATCAAAGTTTTGTGATCAATTCCTGTAAATAGCAGCAGGAAAACATCCTGCGCACGATATCTCCTTTTATAATCAGCCTAAATAAACAGTTTAATTAATGCATTAAAATGGTGTTTTTTGCATAAAAACATTTAAAAAAATAATAGTAAATTTCAAAAATGGCGAATGCGCCGGTATTAAGAACGTGATTAAATATTTTTTTACATACCTACCCATTGTTTTAATACAAACTATAACCGTGAAACTCAAACGTCGTATATCTACTATTATAGAAATTATATTAGCTAAAATAAGATAAAGTTGACAATAAAACAATCAATATATGCTGGGACGGTTATGTCCTGGTACGTTTTATAATTTTATACGAAATTTCTGATGAAATATATTTTTTTATGTGGGTTAAAGTCATCAATTTGATTAATATCGTTAAGAAATCAAAACATGGGGTGAAATCAACTTATATTTGTTTATTGTTAAAATGTAGTTATTTATTTGTAAGAATCATATTTATAAACATTATTATAAAAATTAGAAAATAATCATATAATCATATTTATAAACATTATTATAAAAATTAGAAAATAATTTCTAAAAAATAAGAAATATGCATAAAATTGAAAAAAACAAACATTTGTTTGCAATTAATTCACAATATTTGTAGAAATTATTTTTTTGAATTCTTAGTAAGAAGTCCTTATCTTATAAATTTAGTTTTGTTTACTTTTTCACAAGATGTTTTTAATTCCCATTTTCAGTTTGTTCGAGATTTTTTTAAACTTTTCAAGATTTGTTTATGGTCTCACTATTTCACAATATTAAAAGGAATTCTTCTTTAAGCTCCTTTTACATTTTTTTATTTCACTTACGATACTTATTTCACAAGATTTGTAGGAATTATTTTTTGGTCACCTTATTTTATAAATTTAGTTTTGTTTAACACAAGATGTTTTTAATTTTCATTTTCAGTTTGTTTGAGATTTTTATATTTCACAAGGAGTTTTTAAAGATTTTTTTTTATAATTTTCAAGATTTTTTAATGATTTCACAGCTTTTTACTACCACACAAGATTTGTAGGGATTTATTTTTTGGCTCCTCAGTAAGGAGTCCTTATTTAGTTTTGTTTGCTTTTTCACGAGATGGTTTGAATTTATATTTTCAATTGTTTGAGATTTTTTTATTTCACAAGAAATTTTTTACGATTTCACAAGGTTACTTTTTTACTACCTATTTCACAAGATTTGTAGGAATTATTTTTTGGGCTCCTTAATGAGGAGTCCTAAATTAGAAGTCCTTATCTTATAAATTTAGTTATGTTTACCTTTTCACAAGATGCTTTTAATTTTCATTTTCAGTTTGTTTGAGATTTTTTTATTTCACCAGAATTTTTTTACGATTTCACAAGATTTCCTTAGATTTTACCCTTAATTTTTGGACCTTTTCAATATTTTTGTATGATTTTACAACTTTTTTACTACCTATTTCACAAGATTTGTAGGAATTATTTTATGTATTTCCTAATGACTCCTAAATTAGAAGTTCTGATCTTATAAATTTAGTTTTGTTTACCTTTCCACAAGATGTTTTTAATTCACATTTTCACAAGAATTTTTTTACGATTTCACAAGATTTTCTTAGATTTTACAAATATTTTTTGAAACTTTTAAAATTTTTATTATGAATTTTCAACTTTTTTACTACCTACTTCACAAGATTTGTGGTAAATTAGTCCTTTAGTCCTTAGCTTATAAATTTAGTTTTGTTTACCTTTTCACAAGATGTTTTTAACTTTCAGTTTCAGTTTGTTTGGGATTTTTGTCAATATTTTTTTATGGTTTTATAACTTTTTTACTACCTATTTCACAAGAATTGTAGGAATTATTTTTTGGAATCCTTAATGAGGAGTCCTAAATTACAAGTTAATATCTTATAAATTTAGTTTCG
This sequence comes from Brassicogethes aeneus, assembly GCA_921294245.1. Classification (NCBI taxonomy): domain Eukaryota; kingdom Metazoa; phylum Arthropoda; class Insecta; order Coleoptera; family Nitidulidae; genus Brassicogethes; species Brassicogethes aeneus. Next base: position 3,273,463 of record OV121138.1, on the reverse strand, counting down.
TTTACTTTTATACAGGGTGAGTTTTAAATTGACGCGTTCCTTTTAACAGCGTGTAGAAATCAGATAAACAAATAAATATTTTAAGTAACTTTTTTATCAAAACTCAAAAATAAGAGAGTTATAGGCCTTCCAAGTTTTATTAAATTTTGAGCCGGTCCTGGCTATTGTTAACAAAAAACATAACCATAAAAATAAAAATTACAAAATAAACAATGCAAAATGTCATCTATGTCAACAAACATAACCATTTAAATCAAAATGACATTTAGCAATGAAAAATGTCAGTTTTTATGTGCCTCAATTATTGTTAAAAATGGTTCATAATTATAGCAATAATGAATTAGTGGAAATGATACTAATTTATGGAGAGTGTCGTCAAAATGCAAATGCTGCAACTTAAGTATTTTTTATTGCACCTATTTCACAAGATTTGTAGGAAATATTTTTTGGACTCCTTAATAAGAAGTCCTAATCTATAAGTCCTTATCTTATAGATTTATTTATTTTTTCCTTTTTAATTCACATTTTCAGTTGTTTGAGATTTTTTTATTTTACAAGGATTTTTTTGGTAAAACCTACTTGAAAATTCACCAATGAAATAAAACTTCCAGACAAGGACATCTAAATCAGTATTTCTAAAAATACCCCACCCACAACATAACCGATCCGACAGTGGGTGTGCAGTTTACAACAAAGACCTTGACATAAACCATCACCTTGTTTACTTCGATATCTTTGCACAATATCTCGTAGACCTGCCAGTCTTCTTCAGTGTTCCCGGAGGCGGCGGATTCCGACGGAGCTGCCTCTGCCATCTTCACACCGGATCACATCACCAATCGCACTTCAATTGTTTCGCTGCCGCTTAATTTGCTGCGGATACTTTCCGCTTTTGTGTGTATCGAGGGGTCGTACGGGCATACCCTCGAGTCACGCCATCTTTGAACGTCTAATCGATGTAACTATGGAGTTTCATGGAGTTTCATTCAGTGTCGACGTCATTATGGCTTTATAGGGGTTCCACAGGTGGTCGAGGTTCTCAAGAATGTTTTCATGGATTTGGAAATGTCGATACTTTTGTTGCGGATTTATAGGTGTTATGGGAACGATATAACAAGTTTTATATTTGGATATTGATATTGTTTCTTGATGAAATCAAGAAATAATAATGATAAATAAATTCACCCAGTAATTACGAAAACAAAATGAATTGAAAATAAAAAGCTCCTTATCCAAACCAATTTTATTACAAAAAAAGATAAAAAAAATTAAAACAAATTTTTCAGTTTTCTAGTACTTTAGCCCGGCGCATTCGCCATTTTTGATAAACATTAAAAAAATTGTTTTTATTCTATTTTGACGATTCTATGACAATTACAACTCGTCACCTGAGTATTGGTTTGTGCTATCTCCATTTTTTAACATTTTGAGGTTTATGCATTTTCGGAAAGTTGAAGTTGGTTTGTTCCATCTCCATAATAGTATTTTGATATAATTGTGTCAGTTTTTAGTTTAGGTTAGTCTAAATCCGAGTTTAGTATAAAAGGTTTAAAATTGGTTTACTCTATCTCCAAAATTTCGCTTACAGGCTTTCTTTTGCTCTATGTGTTTGTAAAAATCAGAATACAACTGCAGTTTTTTACACTTTTCAAAGCTTTCAAACATACGAATTTTTTAATTAAAAAAAATAATCCTGGTATAGATTCTTTGGGAAATTTTATGCCCTACAAGAATCCGCGACGTAAAAAATTTTATCTCAAACGGTTCAAAAGTTATGGTATTTTTAATGAAAAAAGATTTTTTTACGTGTTATTTCAATGGAAAACTTAGAATGCTCACCGACACCTTTTAAAATTGAGCAAAAAATTTTGCCTTGCAGGGAAATTTTTTGCTCGGTATGTAGGTTAATTTTAACCCATAAATCCGATAGGTTAGTTTTTTTGGCTCACCCTAATGTATATGACATTGTATTTTGACAATAATTATAATTATTATTATTAAAGTAAATCATTATTAAATAAAGTGTTTTTTAATTTAGTTTTGTTTCATGTCCTAAAACTTTGTTATATGTCCAATATTTTGTTTCTAAAATCCAAAAATAGCACTTTTTGTTTTATCTCCAAAACGTTTTTTCCAATATTGAGGCATAAATCCAAATTTTAGATAAGAGTTGCTCAATAGAACTAATTAAAGGCTAAACAAGAATATTGTTATTAATGTTTAATTAAGTTTCATTAAAAAACAAATAAGATATTTAATGTAAAAGTTTCAAACCCGTTTATCTCGATTATAACATATTGGACAAATTGAACAAATCAATACTCAGGTGACAGTTACTGTCAACTAACTTTAAGCTTACTTTAGCTCGTGATATGGAGTTTTGGTCACTATAGTCACAGCTTGCCAATGTGTATTTGGGTAATTTTCAAAATTTTTGTACATTTAAAGAAGAAAAAGTAAAAACAAAAACATAATCTACAAACCTGTTTTTTCCAAATTTTGTTTATTTAGGTGTATTATTTAACACCTAAAAGTGGGCACTTGGATTTTTTTAAATATGCCATTAAATTTACTAACATATTAAAAAAACTTATATAAAAATGCCTAATCATTTTGAAAATATATGTTTTGCTTGTTAATAATCCTTTTAAGGTTATATTTACACTAGGATTTGTTTAAAAAAAGAACATAAATTTATTATTTATAAAAAATGTTAAGTACAAAACTAAGTAAAAGCAAAAACTATGTTCTATTTCTCAACTTTCTTACATATGTACCTACATAAATATTTTTAATATATTTTCTGTACACAACTCACCTTTTTTAATGGACATTTTTTAAATATATTTATGTTCGATAACACTGTGCAACCTTTTGCAAAAACATAATCTACAAACCTGTTTTTTCCAAATTTTGTTTATTTAGGTGTATTATTGAACACCTAAAAGTGGGCACTTGGATTTTTTTAAATATGCCATTAAATTTACTAACATATTAAAAAAACTTATATAAAAATGCTTAATCATTTTGAAAATATATTTTTTGCTTGTTAGTAATCCTTTTAAGGTTATATTTACACTAGGATTTGTTTAAAAAAAGAACATAAATTTATTATTTATAAAAAATGATAAGTACAAAACTAAGTAAAAGCAAAAACTATGTTCTATTTCTCAACTTTCTTACATATTTACATATTTACTTAAATATTTTCTGTATACAATTCACCTTTTTTAATGGACATTTTTTAAATATATTTATGTTCGATAACACTGTGCAACATTTTCGGAAAAAAATTAAGATGAGAGATGAGATGGGTTCTGAAAGTATTTTCGGTTTCTAAAATCAAAATCATGAATTATAGCGTTTACAGAATGTTTAGATTGATTCTGGTTTTTTTTAATATCAATTTAAATTTTAGTAATTCTGGATCCCGAAATATCGTAAAATAATAAATAATTAGTAAATTTATAAAGATAATTATTGGTTTTGTATATTGTTTTATAAAGTAATAACAATCAAATAAAGAAAAAAAAATTAAATAAAAAAATAATGAGAACAATAAAATACAATTTTTTTAAAAAATTGAACCTTTTCCTGGATTTAATATGTTGTAGTGCAATTTCTTAGTTCTTTCTCTTCTACCATAATAATAATTATGGTAATTATTATTATTATTATTATATTAATTAATAAAATTTGTTATGTCTTTGTTGATGTTGATTCATTATATTTGTTAAAAAGAATATGTTTTTAATAATTAATATAATAATAATAATAAAAATTCCCATAATTATTATTTTTATATTAATTATTAAAAACATATTCTTTTTAAAAAATAGAATGAATCAACATAAAAGACATAACAAATTTTATTTATAATTTTATACCAAAATTTCCATTGCCATATACCAGCAATAATCTGCCAACATCGAATCAAACCTCTTTCCTCTATAACGATTTTCCATTTCCATTATTGTTTGATGCTTACACCCATTTTTAATGTTTGTTTTATTTTTTATTATTTCTTTTTAATTTATTGTTATGACAACAACTTCCTACCAGTTAATTGGTTTAAATTAATAAATAACGGTTTTTCGCGTTCCAAAATTAATAAAACCTAAAATCGACATTAAAAAAAACCTGAATCAATCTAAACATTCTGAAAACGCAAAAAGGCATTGGAAAGAAAACCACTTTCAGAACCCCATCATTTTTTTAGCTGTAATGGGAGTAAAAAAATAAGAAATTGGTACTTTACAAACTTGCTTTTAAAGCCAGGTAAAAGTTTTAAACCTTATACTTAGTATAAGTAAGTTCTGTAGAATCAAAAGCGGACATGTCCTGTGCCGTGCTATGGCTTTTGATTTTTTAGGACCTAAAAGTGTCATGAAATTTAAACAAACCAGAAAAACCACTATTTTTTAGAATCATCACGAAATATAACCTTGGAGAAAGTGAGTATGGTAAACATGAAAACAACATTGCTAAATTTTTGAGGTTTTTCTATAAGTAGTAAAATATTTTCAACTTAAAATGTAAAAATGTCAGGGCCATTTCATAAATTGATTTTTAAACAATATATAGTCATCATTTATAAGCATTTAATCTGTTAAGTGGCAATTATTAAATATGATTGAAGTTACAGTGATATTGATATGTGTACTTTTAATAACAATAATAACTTTTTTCGGTGTAAAAAGAGAACATTATAGAAAAAAATACCAGGTATTTTATAGTCTACCCACTCCATCACCAACTTTGCCATTAATTGGAAATTGTTTTTTATTTTATAAATTCGATTACAGTAAGTAAGTACAAATTTAAAATATTTTAACTAATTTTCTTATTATTCAGATTTATTGAAAGTGTTTAATTTGATAAGTGAACAAGTTGGTAATCCCTGTGCAATTAACTTGCCAAGTAGGCATTACTTTACTTCTTGCCCGGAGGAGTTAAAAATCATCCTAAACCATCCAGATGCTTTGGAGAAAAGCACTCTTTACGATGTTTTTAAAATTGTTTTTGGAAAAGCATTGCTTTTGGAATCAGGTAAGAAAAATACTCGCATGAAAGTGGAAATTTCTTAAACAGATCACCCATAAACCAAATCTTAAATGTAGGTTCCTTTTTCCATTTTTATTTTATTATTATAATCAATTGTCTAGGGAATTTTAAACTCAAGCTTAAACTAAATTTTAAACCTAAGCTTAAACTAAAACTTACACTAAACTACTATAGTAGTATACTGAAAGAATTGGATGCAAATCCAAACGGGTGACTTGTTTGAGAAATGATTACTCATAAAATGTACAACTTTGAAAAATTTTAGTTCCACAATGGAAAAAAAATCGGAAACTGCTATCCAAAGGGTTCAATCAAAAAGTTCTTGACGGTTTTGTGGATACATTTTACAAGATCAGTTGCAACTTAAATACCAAATTACAAAATAATAACTCAGATCTTGTTTATACATTTCAAAAAAACTCATGGGATAATTTTAATGGTAATATAAATAACCAATGCACGTTTTTTTATAATTATATTTATTTATTTATTTATTTCAGAAAATCTTTTTGAAAATACAACGAACAGTTTAGATGAAGAGACTAACGAATTTATTGATATGATAACAAAGTAAGTTTTTAAATTATTAGGCACTAAAAAGGGTAAAATAGAGGACCCAATAGCATATTTAAGTAACCGATTTTATACACTGAACAAAAATTCTTGTATCAAATAAATTATTTGATTCAAAACAATATTTGTCTCATATATGTATAACGAAGAGAATATATTTTTTTAAATAGTAAAGTATTTTATTAATTTACTTTGATTTACTTCAAGCATCTTTTCTTAATGTAATAAAATTAAATTTCTTTAAATAAAACTTTGATTGTTTAAAAGCAAGAATATATAATCTTTGAAATAAGGCAGCAATATTTACTTAGGTAATTCAAGAAAATGAATTTTCTTTAACCAAATAATTGGTGGTTTCAAAGCAAGAATATGTTCTTTTAAAAATAAATTAGTGGTATTCTTAAATAAAAGAGATACACACTTAATTCAAAAAAAATATTTTTTTAAAAATGTGATATTGAAATAAGGCAATAATTTTCTTAAATCAAGATGTTTTCTATTACCAAATATTTTTTTTAATTAATGGATCTAAGATTTTAAATTTTATTTTATTGATTACAAAATATTATTTATTTTAAAACAATGCAAGAAGTATCGTTAAAAATAAAATGTATCTATCTTAATTTTAAGCTACTTTTAGCAATGTTTCAAAAAATCTATCATTTTGTATTGAAAATCAATAAAATTTTAATTAAGGATACGTCTATTAACTAAAAATTATTTATTTTAATAATAAAAACATCTTTATATTTAGGAATATTACTGCAAAAGAAATAAAATTTAAAATAGGTCTAAACACTTGAATATCCTGTAATTTTGTTGTCTATAGATTATAATCTTAAACAAAACTTTATATTTAAATACTTACAGATTATTCAAAATTGAGCCAAACTTACTGAAGAGCCAAAGTATACGTTGTATCGTTTCTAGGTGGTGCAGTAAGCAAAAAAATTATGTTAGAAAATAAAAAAACAAACGTTGAACAAACACATTTATTTTGTTTTAATAAAAAATCTAAAATATATACATTATTATAAATTAACGTAGGGAACTTAATCATTATTATCGACATATTTTTCATTTTAAATAATTTGTAATATTTTAGGCATAGAAGAAAAAAAATATCAATTTTAAAAAATAATTTAGGGCTATTGCAAATGAACTCCACCCTATATAAATCAAAATTAATGTTATACTCCAAAGTGTGTAACAAAATTACTTCTAAAACACAATCTTTTTAAATGTTATAAAATAAATTAAGTTTATTAACTTAACACAGATATTTTGGTTATCACTGCAAAGCCTATTTATTTATTAATAATCCTTAATGCATATTAGTAAATATTTAAACAATAAACCTACCTACCTACACGTAAATGCGACGCTAAATTTAAAAAAGGGTGGTATATCAATAACAACTTAAGTTAATTACTTACCTTCAATTTTTTTTATAATTTCCTTCGATGCTGACCACTTTTCTAATAATTTTTCAATGACATACGCCCTGTCCCTCACAATGAGAAAGAAACACTGCATGATTAGGCATAAAATTTCAGAGGAACGTGTCGGCATCTCCACTCCTACACGATTTCAAAAATATGTTTTCTTGGCAAAAGAAAATACTGTTTATTAAAACAAATAAAAAAATAAGAGTATCTTATTCTTGATATAAAAAATATTAACAATTGTACCAAGAAACCAACTAAGATTTCCTTTAAGATTATTTAATATTTGGATTGAAACATGCAACTTTTTAAAACAAGAAATGTTTCTTAATATTAGAATATTTCCAAAACTACAAAATTCTTTTTTAAAGAAGTTAAATATTTTTAGTTGAAATAAATATTCTTATTTTAAAGCAAGTTGACTTGAATTAAAAAAATAATTTCAAGATGATAGGTGTTCTAAATATAAGAAAATTTTTTTTTCAGTGTAGCATAAAATTTATACCACATTTTTTGTAAGGCCTTATATTTTTTGTTTTGTAATGTTTTTTATTTTTTTTTTATATATAATTTTTTTTAAATTTTAGTGGACAACATACGATGACACATAGGGTTGGAAACTTAATAAAAATGAACGATTTTCTTTATAAATTCACAAAAGATGGAAAATATCTTGAAGGAATAATGACACGAGCCAAGGACTTTTTACAAACTGTAATGAAATTCATAAGTTGTATGCTTATCCTAATTTTTTAATATTTACCATTTTTAATACACGTTTTAGATTATCGTTAAATACAAAAAAAAATCGGAAAGAGATGGTAAATAATTATAATAAATCTTTTATTTTATTTTAACGTGACAAAAATTATTTTAGACCAAACAAATATTGAAGAAAATACTGATTTGATGAAATTACCTTTGTTAAAGTTGATATTAGCTAAAACAGATGATGAATACATTAAAAAGGAGTTGATTTTATTTGCAGCTGCTGTAAGTAAAAAATTTTGAAACATAAAATAATTAACTAAATTTTTTTAGGCTACAGATACGACCGCGTATTCCATGGCATATACATGCATTTTACTAGCAATGCATCCTGCCATACAGGTAACTAAATAAGCAATGACGAACAGAAAATTTATATTTATTTTTGAAGGAAAAAGTATATAAGGAAGTAATAAATATTGTGGGCAAGGACGAGGAGATAACCTATAACATTTTGCCTTCATTAAAATACACAGAAATGGCCATCAATGAAGCGCTTAGGTTACTTCCTGTAGTACCTTGGATAGCTAGAAAATCAACCGCTGATATAGATTTAGGCAAATATTTATTCAAGATAAATTCAATTTTTTTAATATAAACGTTTTAGGCACAAAAGTCATCCCTCCTAATACCGATATACACTGTTTTATCTTTGGGACGCATAGAAACGAGAAATTCTACCCCGACCCAAAAAAATATGATCCCGACAGATTTTTGCCAGAAGAGGTCGCCAAAAGGCCTCAATTCGCGTTTCTTCCTTTCTCTAGAGGGCCAAGGAACTGCCTAGGTAGGCAACATCGCACTGTCGATTTAGTATATTTTTGATACGTTATTATATTTAAGGCTGGAAATATGGCATGATGGCAATGAAAACGACCATAGCGAATATTGTTAGAAACTTTCATATAAGTACGAAGTATAAGTCCATTGATGATATGGAGTTCGTGTCCAGCATTGTTATGAGCCCAACGCACCCTTTAGATTGTCAATTTAAAATAAGAAAATAAAATAAAAACTTTTTTTTTATCCATTCAATACTGTATTTTACAACTTTTCGATTTTAAGGTGACCAACTTTCTAAAATGAAAAACCAGGACAAAACCTCGCCCTTCCAAAAATAAACAAAATTTATTTTATTTAATGTTTATTATTTGAAAAAAAAAGATGTACATACTTACTAATAACGTCAATAATAAAAAAAATGTATAAAGTTTATACTATAAACCAGGACAAAATCTGCAAAACCAGGACAAAATCAGTACACAACTGAAACCATTTTGGGGCGCCCCACAGTTTTTCAATTCTCGAAATTTTCGGCAAAATATCAATGAGTAGTCGGATTCTCCTAAAAATCCGTATATAGAGATTTTTTGGGTCGCTGATAACGAATCTGGAATCAGAATTCCAAAATTCAAAATGGTATATCCAAAATGGCGGACATATTTGTCAACAAATTGACGGAACAAATTGAAAATCACCATACAGGGGTTTTTGTGGTCGCTGATAATGAATCTGGAATCAGAATTCCAAAATTCAAAATGGTAGACCTCAAATGGCGGACATTTTTTTTAAATATTGTCGAAATTAATTAAAAATCCGTAAGAGGTTCTTTTTAAAATGTAATAAAACATCGTTTAATAAAATAGCTTAATTTAGTTTATTATAATTACATTTATATAATATTTTTTAATACCTACATATATATTAAACAATCTCCGTCACTGGATTCGCTCGTTGTATTATTAGCATAGCATGGGAAACCATCAGAAGATAGCAACAGTTTTATTGCTTCGCGGGACAAAGATTTGCTCTTTTTCGGAGCAATTTTTCTGAAGCTAGAAATATACGGATCGAAAGATGCCATAAGCCAATGGAAAACATCTTTCATCATTTTCTCCCAAGAAACTTTCAAAATTTAAATATAACAGATTTTATACTAAATATTTTAAATTTGTATTATTTATTTTACTTAATATTTTAGCAACGATTTCTTAATTCGATAAAAAAAATTTCAACACAAATAACCACAATTCAAATTTGACATTACCACACTACAATGCACATGCGGAGTTGTTTTAACGCACCTACAAGAGGTGGGTTAAATATGTAAAATCGGTGTTAAATATATTAGTAGTCACGAACGATTTACGCAAGTGAAAGTCTAGACACCGCTGTTGTAATAAACGTTTTGAGTTAAATCCGAGTTAATCGAGTAAACGTCATGAACGCAACCCAGAAATAAAAAAAAATCTTATATTTTGTAAAGCAAAAACAGAGATACGCGCTCGACATAGGCTTAAAATCGCGAGGTTTTTTACCACAACCGAGCCTGAGCGCCCAAGAACATGGAGTTTTAAAGAGCCGGGGGCAAGTTGGGGCAGCTAATTTATTGATGGCTTGATAGACAAAACTCTAAGCTATTCAACAGATCTTGAACTGATGCCTTACAATTCATTACATTTTTTGTAGCTCCATTGTTCTAAAAGCTCGATTCAAAGTTTGCGATTTTAACAGACCGATCTTGTCGGTTACAATAACCCGTTGTACAAGCAAAATCTACAAAAAACCAAATACATATCTGAATTTTAGATACCTTGAAGATCACCCTTCATCAAACCGCATAACAATCGGACACACCAAACACAAGTTATTCACTTTTAAACAATAAACAATTTTCCGCAGCGATCGCGTGTAAAGTACCTTCAACTGAAAGCGTCAAGTTTTAACTGATGTACAAGACAAAATATACGTATTTTATATAATTTTTTTTCAATACAGGATGGAGATAGGTATTAACTACCCATCTTACTCAAAATTTACCTGAAAAAAAATGTAAATTTTTGAGGTTTTGCCGATATTTTCCAGAATTCAAACACTGCGCGCCCGCCATATTTTTTTGTTTTCTATCTGCCATCTTGGGCGGCCGCCATATTGGATTTAGTATGACGTCACTAACCTTACCGTTGTCTACTCGTCAAACGCCTTCATTTGATACCCATGTCAAAAAATATGAAATCCGCCATTTTGGGCGGCCGCCATATTGGATTTAGTATGACGTCAGTCATCTTATCGTTTTCTACTCGTCAATAAATTACAAAATTTTATTTATTAAACGATACATAAAACAGACTAGGAGGTAAAAAACTGTACACGATCGATGTTTAGTATATTATGTATCAATTTGATAAACGCCATTTTATACACGAATTTAATTTAGGCACGAGCGAGTGCTTAAATTAATGAGTGTATAGAAAAGTTTATAAACGAGGTGCATACTATACTTTTTCTACGACAAATACTTATTATCTTAAAATGATTTAAATCAAAAATTTGTATAGAGCGCCATCTATGAAACAATGGGCGAATCTGTGTGTCACCGTCAAATGTCAAATTTTTACATTTTATAAACACAATTTTAAAGGTTATAAATCGAAATGTATTTCTTGAAAATTGACAGTTTTTCACAGTGAAAGTAAAGAAAATGTTTTTATGAGCCGTGCCAGAATTTAAGCTATAGTTTACTGCCGGCGAAATTAAAAGGTCAGTACAATGTTCATATAAACTTTTCAAATATTGGCGTTGAGAAACTATTTAATACTTTTGTATTGAGATGATAAAATAATTTTCACATTTAGTATTATTTTACAAGAAAGGCACTTTATTTTAACGATTGTATGACATTTGACAACTGTCAACTAACTTAAAATTAACTTCAGCCCGTGACTAAAAACCTGTTGCCAACTTCAGCCCGTGACTAAAGCGTCGTAAAGCCACAACTTGTCAATGTGTATTTAAAAGGTCACTTAGTGTCATGGAAACATGTACGATAAAGGGCGTTTTAAAGGTGGGAGTAGAAAAAGCATAGTATGCAACTCTTTTTATAAAATTCTCCAGGCACTCGTTTTTATTAAACACTCGCTCACAAGCTTTGTCGTTGCCTAATAAAACTTGTAACCAAAATGGTTTTTAAATAACTTGATACATAATTATTATTATTATTATTATCAATATTATTATTATAGAACGCTTAAAGATAAATAATTTTTTTTTATGCCATAATTATGTTGCTAATATATATTTATTTTTGTTTGAATATATATATTTTTTTAATATATTTTTAAATTTACTTAATATATTTATTTTTTTACTTAAAATATATTTATTTTTTAAGAACAATATATTTATTTTTTTGTGTTAATATTAATAATATTATAATATTATTATGTTTTTTTGACATCTGCTAATATATATTTGTTTTTTTGACAGACAATTCAATGTGGCAACGTTGCATTGTCATTTAACCCGTTGTTCATAGATGTCGTTGTTGTTTTAAGTTAACACATACTTCCATGGAAGTATGTGTAAGTTAACTGATACTTTACCGGCAATATTTTTTGAATGTTTGAGGTTAGATTCTATCAGCGATTGTTTTTATTTAAAAACGAAAGAAAAATTCGGTGAATTTTCGGTGGCTACTCAAAACAAGTGTGCTACGTAACTCTGGACTACTTCTTTCCATTATTACTAAAATTTCGCTTTTACAAAAAATATTCCAGAAAATTAATAAAGAAAAATTTATTTTGTATTTACCTGTTTTAAATAACCGCAAAAAATTTACCGTCTTCACTATTTCTTTCGTTTATAAATAAAAACAAAGTCGTTAATGGAATCTAACCTCAAAAATGCCGGTAAAGTATCAATAAACTTACGTATACGTAAGTAAACTTAATACAACAACGACATCTATGAACAACGGGTTAAATGACAATGCAACGTTGCCACATTGAATTGTCTGTCAAAAAAACAAATATATATTAGCAGATGTCAAAAAAACATAATATTATTAATTATATTATTATAATATTATTAATATTAACACACAAAAATAAATATATTGTTCTTAAAATATGAATATATTTTAAGTAAAATAATAAATATATTAAGTAAATTTAAAAATAAATTTAAAAAATATATATAATCAAACAAAAATAAATATATATTAGCAACATAATTATGGCACAAACGGCGCCTCATAATTACCATTGAAAAATACATTTTATAAGTACCTATATTCAGACACGGTAATCACTAAGAGTGCTATATTTATTTTTACATAATCTTAAATTATACAATAGGATTTGCAAACATGTTTAAATATATTACTATAAATATATTAAGTATCACATATTATGACTATTTATATAAATTTCTACCGATCAGGTAGAAACAAAAATACCCTGTATAAAGTGCATTCATTTAACAAACGGAGTAAATAAAAAATACAATCTCGCACTATCCAAATTTTGTATTTACTACTCCCTATGTCATGAATAGACTTTATATTTATATTAGGTATTTTAGATTCTTCAAACATTAACTTGAATTTGATCTAATGCTATCAAAAGAGGTTCTTCAAGATCTACCCAATCAGGTTTTACCTCAACTTCAGCATTCACTTGACTAGAAAGACTTAAACCGCGAGAGCTCCTCCGATTTTGACTTTGATTCCTGCAAAGAAAAATACAATTTTTATGACGCTTTTAAATGTACAATAAATGATAAAAAATCTGTAAAAAAACAACACATGCAGAGTAAAATAAGTTCAACACGATATTATTTGAGTAGGTGCAACATGCAAAACTAAGGTTTGGATGGTTAAGTTATCATGCAAAATTTGAATGAACTTACCAATAACACTACGCCCAAAGACCAAGAAAATATCTCTTTGACGAGACAGAAATATCTATATGCGCCTTTTTGTAACTCTAGTTTAACCAATGTAAATGCACAAAACATTTTATAATTTTACAAAGCCTTATGGGTGATGATATCCAAAAACTTTGGGAAGATTCAGGATAAAAAGGTGTGTAATAAAAAACCAAATCGACATTGATATCTCACATTTATTCATAAAAAATTAGATATTTACCACTTGGCCCGCTTGCCCCAGTCTTTCGGGACCCAGTGCAGGCATTTGGGGTCAATCCGGATTTTTCTCGACTCCATCGCCCTGTGGTGGTTTTCGATTATGTCTCTGCTCAGGGTTATGATATACTGACCCTTGTAGTAATTTATCAGGTTCAGATTTTGTAGTGTGGATATCACGTCTTCTTTTTTAATACTGGTCAGTTCGCAAATTTCACTGCAATAGTAAACCATATGGTTTAATGTTTGTTAGGTGTGAGTAAATGCTGATTGCATGAATTAAACACGAAATCTCTTCCAGTGATATGGTGAAAATAATGGTAGTACTATTACTTAATGAAATATGAATTTATTTATAATAGAACATTATTTTTTAGTGTCATATTATTTTAAGGTAATTTACCAATAAAAAACATAAAAAAATTTCTTGGGTTATATTTTTTATTCAGGAATTCAGAAATTATTCGTATTTGTCAACACTTGAGTGAAATTTTCAATTAGATAAAAAATATCATACAAGAATTTTATTCTGTGAATTAAAAATCATATATCATAGTAGATATTTAAAAATTAAATTAAATTTTTTTTAGTTAAACACATACTTTTAATTCGCTAAACTAAAAATATCATAGGAGATATTTTTAATTTATTTTAACATTTATTTTTTAAAATAAGCAGATATTTTTAATTGAATGTAATGTTTTTAATTCAGATTGAAAGTTTGGACACCCCTGGTACTCCAAACTAATTCTGTCGCTAGAGGGCGGCACAATCACCAGAATCTACGATTTTTTATTTTACCAACAATATTGTTTTTTTGTATGGGTGAAATAATTATTAACGATTTTGTTCTTTTGATGTTTAGAGTTTATTTAAGTGCATGTGTTTATTTTATGTGTTATGTATTTTATGATATATACAGTGCAATGATGAAATACAAAATAAAATTAAGTTCATATAAGTTTAATGTTTATTTCTCAAAATTGGACAAAAACCCAGTCAGTAGGTACGTTATCTTTGAAATTTGAGATTATACATCATTTTTAAATAAATAGGTAGTTTTTTCACAAAAGAGAGGAAGGCAGAAGTCTTACTCGACAAATTTTGTTCAATTGCACAGCTAAATCGCGCACGTTATTTGTGTTTTACGTTGCAAGGAAAAAATTAAAAAACTTTTTTAGTACTCGATTTCGATTGATTATTCCTTATATCATTGATTAAGAAACTCAACGCTTAAATGCTTATTTAGTTACGTTAGTGTGTGTATTTTATCTAAGGGATCATCGTGAATTATTGTGTTTTTAATTGTAAATAAAATTCAAGAACTAAATCGTTGCATTTCCATGTTTTGCCAAAGGATCCAATTCGGTAAGTACATTTGTTGGTGCAGAATCAACTAATGATAACTTTACCTAACATAATTTATATTTAAGTTTGGACATTTTTAAGAAATTAGTAAAAAATAATTTTTGCACAACATAACCTTAAAATCAACCCTTTTTATATTTGAGTTCTCTAAAAAACGCCGACAACTGCAATTTAAACAACAAAATATACCTACGAATTCATGGCAACATAATATTATATATAATACATAATATAATGGTATTTACCGTTGAGTGGAGACTTTAAAGAATTCTTAATCAACGCTTTTAATAATGCTAAATGCTGTTTAAATTTAGACAATTTTTACTGAATTGAAATATTTACACTTTTCACGTTAATCACTACTAAAATGTGTATTTATTGTATCTAATAGGTACAATTTATATTTACAGAGACTGTGTGCAATTTATTTCTTCATTCAGATTAACATCGGTAAAAACTCAACCCAAGATTTCCTCTCGAAATACACCCAACAAAACAACAAATCGAGCCACGGTTTTTTCCGGCTTTATTCTCAAAAACACCCGAAGAAATTACGACTTAATATCTCTTGACAAATTTATTTTAAATGATGGAACACACAGAAAGGATGTTGGAACAAACCTTACGGATTCTAGTTTAAAAGATTTTATTTAAGTAATGTAGGTAGCACTGATGTTACTAGATAGTTAGATTTGACGTTTGTAATAGTTTATACCAGTTAATACATTTATTCTTTTTATTCATTTCGATATCAATCTTGTACACTGTAAAAATCACAAGGATTTTCTCGAGCCGTTAAAGAAGATGGCGGCTGTGGCGTCTTTATAATGTTTTCGAGTATTTTTCACTTAGGCGTTGCCTGGGCCCATAACCTATTAAGGTCGTGAAATACTAATACTGTTTTTATGTTTAAAATAAAGTTCTTGTTACCCCACAATTTACAATAATTAAAACCATAAAAATAATTCTTTCATTACTCACTTAATAGTTATTTGCGGTTTTTCGTTGTCACCTACAGGTTTCATGTCTAGTAATATTTCCAGAATAGTTTGCGCCCAATAACTTCTATAGGACAAAAGTCCCAAATCTGAAAGTGGTTTTTCCGGGGAGCCAGTTTTACCCTCAAACTTGGACAATTCATAACCTCAAAAAAAAAATAACAAAAAACGACCCAAATTTCCAAACAAAAGCTTACTAAATTCGATGAGCAGTTTTCCATATCCCTTCCGTTGATATGGGGGCATGGTTAATATACAGGCAACATTGTAATCCTCCGTGGACTCCTTCTCCTTCGAAAAATACCCGACTATGTGAAACCCCCTATTA
This sequence comes from Brassicogethes aeneus, assembly GCA_921294245.1. Lineage (NCBI taxonomy): Eukaryota > Metazoa > Arthropoda > Insecta > Coleoptera > Nitidulidae > Brassicogethes > Brassicogethes aeneus. The sequence goes on along the minus strand of OV121138.1, from coordinate 3,256,994 downwards.
TCAAAGACAGTCATAACGTAAAACAAAAACGGATCCGTATCGTAGTACAGAGTTTTGTGATCCAAGAACAACTTCGCCAGCAGACACAAGTTTTGAGCGTACACTTTATTTTTCCTCCCGTCAATCTCGAAAAACGAAATTATGTCTTTCCGGTATATTTCATTGCCCGGGGGGTGCCGCAAGTTGCACTTTTTCAAGTGCCGTTCCAAGCACTTTCGACTCTTCCTGTACTTCAAACAAAACTCGCAGATGTAAATGCAATCCAGATTGACCATTTCCTGCGGATACGGCGCGAAATACCACGGCTTAATTCTGTGCTTCCCCAGCTCAATCAAATCGATGTTTTTCATCCTCGTTACGATATCGTCGTGGTGCGAAACCATACTCCCCGATTGCCTAGGCTGCGGAACGGGCCCCTCATTCGAATCCTCACTCTCCAAGCTCGGGATTTTTCTCTTCCTGTTCATTCTCTTCTGCAACGCCGCCGCCAACACGGCGTTGCCATTCAACAACTCGGTATTGTTAACGGGGCTGGATGGTCTTGATACTGCCCCACTCACATTTGCTGATTGTGACTGCGTTAAAACTACAGGGCCGCTGCCGATTTGCGCCTTTTTCGGCGTGGACACCCCTGTATTACTCCCACCGCCATCTTTTCTCGGAAAATGAACTTTACGTGTATCTAAATCGTGTTCTGTCACCCATTCGTCCAGTCTTTTGTTAACTATGATACAAATGATATTAAATAAATAAAATATCTTATTTTTAACTAAACTTACAGTCAACATAGTGTACATAGTATTCTTTCACCCCAATTGCTTCCTTAATACTTATTATTTCAGCCAAAGCTAAAACACGAAAATCTTGAATAAAAAACTAAACAACATCGAAAAATACTTACGCCAATCATTCGTGCCTTTCATACGCACGGATAAACGACATCCTTCGATAAGGGAAGACTAAAATAACGAAATTAAAGCGATTTATTGTTTTCCTTATAGGTTATGTGGTGTCAAAGTATAAACAATACTCACCACTGAATCGCATATTGTATTGTAGTCATTTTCCATTTCCACTTTCATTGGATATATTTTTTGTTTACTTTATTTTAGGTAAAGTATTTAAATTTGTTAAATAAATTTGTATAAATAAAAACAAGGAAATGTCAAATTTGATACTATAGACCTTTGGCGATAGAGAGATTGATGTTTAGAAAAATATTTCGAAATCGAAATATTTATGAAATCTACATCATATACAATTCTAAAAAAAAAATTTATTTGATTTTAAATTAATAGTAGTATGTATAATATACTAATATATTATATTTTAGTTATTTAAGTTTGCTATTGTCTATTTTTGTATGCTCTATAGTTGACTTAGTTTTATAATATTAAAAGAGATGGCGCGCTTATTTAATTATTAAAACGCAAATTAAAAGTAGGTAATAATGTGTTTTTTTTAATTATTAGGTTTTACTTTGTGTTGTTTAAAAATAATTTAACGTTAAAATTTTGTTTTTTATTTTATTTTATTTTCCCTCAAGTCTTTTATTAATTTAGTTTTATAGCGGATATTGAATTGTGTTTATTCTAATATTTTAATAAATCCATCGTTTTAAGTAATTTTCTTTATTCAAGATTTACTTTTTTTGTTTGGTTTTGATTTTAAATTTGGGGAATTTTGTTTCTAACTGTTTTTTGACATTCGGGCACATGCGCCGTAACCTACAATTTTCGCTGCAGCCATTTATGTTGTTCGCATATTATCAACTATAAAACGTAATATTCAGGTAATTACTGAATTATTATAACATTATTTGCTAACAAATGATAAGGGATATGCAACAGAACAATAATAAAACTGAATAACTTCTGGAAGTCATTTAGAAACTTGATTTTATTCCAATTTTTGAGTGCCAGCAAGACTCGCCTGGGGCTTTCCTGACATTCATGCTTTTGTACGAAAATGTGGTCTATAAAATCTGATAAGAAGGTCATAGCACCAGGAAATCCGCCTATTTAGTCGGGAACTTGCCAGGCTTTTCACGGATTTGACAATTTTCTGGTATCTATAAATAGTTACCTCCATTTTTGTATGTAATACTTACACATACTTTACATGTTGTAATCTTATATCAGTAGTTGAATCTGTAGTTGGTGTAAAGTGGCAGGTTTGATGACCCAATGAATTAATTTTAATAAATGCAAAACCAACAAAGTGGTGGACAGGTTAGGGGGGACACCATTGTTATGGTTCATTTTTGAGCCTCTTAAATGTAATAATATAATAATTAATAATAAAATTTTTTGTTAAATTGATATAACCCCCTAAAAAAATGTCCAATATTGTGGTGAATAATATGTTAAATTATTTATAAATCAAATTAAAAAAATAATAGCTCTATTGTTATGTACTGCCCATTTTTATTAACAAAATGTCTAAAAACAAGGATTTAGGCGATTTTTTAATTAGGAAGTACCTAACAAACTAAAATAACAAAATGAGCGATAATTTTAGAGATCACAAAAAGTGTGTTTTTTTTCAGTATGACTGACTCAATGAACTTTGGTCCTGACTGGATCCGCAATCTATCCTCCGAAGGAAATACCTCAGGGGGAACAGGTGGTGCACATCGATATCAGCTAGCTGATTTTCGGTATGTAAATAAGTAACTTTTTATTTATAATTATCTTTTGTCAAAAAAACAAAACTTAAAATTTTCATAACTTTGTTATTAAGTTAAAAATATTGACAATATTAATTAATGATATTAGGAAATTTACATTTTTTATTTTTGTGTTTAATCCTTTTATTCTAAACACTAAAAAAATTAAAAATATATAAAAGTCTATCTAAATCTAATTTTATATATTTAAGAACACCCAAATACTTATTATTTCATATATTTGTCAGAGAAAATTTAGGGACATTATTTATACAATTTTTAATTGTTACTAGAATCTTATGTTTATTATAAGTACTGTATTTGAAGTTTAAGTCCTATAATTGTAATTTTACATTACATTTTAAAGAAATTATCAATATTTTTTTAGTTGATATAATTATTATAGATTTAATTTATTTATTTTATTTTAGATATGGTAGAGAAGAGATGCTCGCATTATTTGATAAGAATGTTAGACCACCTCTTTCTTTAACAAATTTTAAATATTTGTACTCAGAAACAACTCTACCACCATTGGCATTAACCCCTACCACAGACGAAGAGGTAAATATTTTGTTTATTTTTTTGGGATAATTTAAGGTTTTTAATATAATCAGTTCTATAATTTTTCTGAACAAATTAATTATTTTCTAATTTTTTTATTTTATTTAGCTTTTTAAATTTCGTTAATTTTCTTTTTTTTATTTCAAATTAAGTATATTTTTCAGGTTTAAAAATTTGTCATATTGTCTATTTTTAACCTTTTTAAATGTAGTTTATATAATTTTTTATATATGGCCAAATTTCCATTTTGATTTGGCTGATTTTTTTTTATATTTAACTATAAATGTTTCTTAGTTTTTCAAATTATTTTACCCAACCAAACAAAGTTCAAATTTAAAAAAAATGGCCTTTTCCATGAAATAAGCACAACTTTTTTAAAAATTGACATTTGGTTGGGTAAAAAAAATTGAATAAATTATGAACTTTTTTAATGGGGTAGATAGTGGTCAATTTCGCGTGGAATTCATATTTTTTAAGTTATTTAATGCCCTAGTGCATTAAATGGGGAAAAAGTAAGGTTATAACCGTTTGACGGATGTCACATTGGTTAAAAGAGAGGTTAAAAATGTTTTACAGTTGTCAGATAAATAAAATGTCAAACAAAATTAACCTTAAATTCTGAACATTTTGACGCTGGTATGCAATTAGTTTTATAAACACTCATTTATTAAAAAATAATAAAGGGTGAGTTTTAAGTTGACGCGTTCCTTTTAACAGTGTGTAGAAATCAGCTAGACAAATAAATATTTTAAGTAACTTTTTTATCAAAACTCAAAAATAAAAAAGTTATAGCCCATCAAAGTTTAATTAAATTTTAAGCCGGTCCTGGCTATTGTTAACGAAAAACATAACCATAAAAATATCAAAATAAACAATGCAAAATGTCATATTTGACAACAAACATAACCATTTAAATCAAATTGACATTTTGCAATAAAAAATGTCATTATTTACTTAAGTTGCAGCATTTGCATTTTGACAACACTCTCCATAAATTAGTAACATTTCTACTAATTCATTATTGCTATAGGTAATTATGAACCATTTTTAACAATAATTGAGGCACAAAAAAACTGACATTTTTCATTGCTAAATGTCATGTTGATTTAAATGGTTATGTTTGTTGTCATTTTGCATTGTTTATTTTGTTATTTTTATTTTTATGGTTATGTTTTTTGTTAACAATAGCCAGGACCGGCTCAAAATTTAATTAAACTTGGAAGGCCTATAACTCTTATTTCACGGTGCTGTTCTGAGAGGTGATTTTTGGACTTTTTTTTTATATTCTTGTTAATTAGGTCATAACTAAAATTTTAAGAGCAAAATAAAAAAATTTGACGGTTAATTTTGTTTTAATTGGATGTTTATTAAAAATATGTATGCACACTTTCAATTCTCCAATTAAAACTTGCGATTTTATTTAAATATTTTCATAACTTTTTAAATCAGATTAAAGATTAGTTAATTTCCTAAAAAAAGGTCTATACATTTTTTATATCTTTTACTGTTTTGTTGTAATACACGTTTAAAGTTTTAATTTAAGGTTAAATGTATAGTATACATTTATTAAACAATAATTCTAAGGGTGCCACATTTTATTTAGGGCCGATTTATTAATTTTTGATTTATTTGACGAATAATTTCTTTGGATACTAGATATTGCCAAGACATAAAAGTTATCGGCCCGATAAACTTTACTAAAGAATAAACTGGTCCTTAGTTAAATTTCATGAATTTCTTCGTAAATTTTACTACAATTTTTCATTTTTGTTTATAAAAACACAACTAAACAAAAATTATAGAATACGTATACTGAAAATGACAATTCAAACATCAAATAAATTTTTAATAGATCTAAGTTTCATGGCAACCTTTAAGGATATATTAATTAAGGGAACATAAATGTATACGTCAAAGGTTAGATTAAAAGTTTGAACGTTTATTGCAACAAAACAGTAAAATATTTAAAAAAAAATTGTAAAAACCTTTTTTTTTAGTTATGCAAATATTAAATATTTAAATTAAATCTCTAGTTTTAATTGGATAATTGAAAGAGTGCATAATATTTTTAATAAACAGCCAATTAAAACAATTCAAACCGTCAATTTTTTTTTTATTTTGCTCCTAAAATTTTAGTTATGACCTAATTAACAAGAAAATAAAAAAAAATTAGGTTTCACAGAAAGTCCAAAAATCACCTCTCAGAACAGCACCGTGATTTTTGAGTTTTGATAAAAAAGTTACTTAAAATATTTATTTGTTTATCTGATTTCTACACGCTGTTAAAAGGAACGCGTCAACTTAAAACTCACCCTGTATATAATAAGTAATATTTGGACATATGTCAAAAAACTTAGCCTAAAATTTGACAGTCCACCTTAAAACGTCAAAATAGCACATTTGAGGTTATAATATTAATTAGTTGGTGATTAATAGTAAAATTGCAATTCAACATTGTTATAACTGATGCAGAGATCGTGGCAAAATCGTCCGACAAACGTATCGGGTCCGACCAGAGGCAGGGGCGGCGGTTCGTTGGAGAGGGGCGGTCGAATCGCCAGGGGCAGGGGCGGCTATCAGGGGTACGGCCGGCCCGCCAGCGGTTACGACGGCCAGTGGGGCGGCGGTCCAGCCGGCGTCCCCGAACAAACCGACTGGAGCCCCAGGAAGGACTTCAACCCGACAAGGGGTCATTCCATGGACAATTGGAGGAGGATTAAGTAAGAAACAGTTTTTTATTTTGTCCATTTTTTTGTGATGATTCATTATGACTAAGGGGGTAACTTTTCTATAGTTTGTTTTTCAGGTTTGCTTTCTCTTATTTTCTATTTTGTTTTGGTTTTATAATTTCCAGAACTCCCACACCTAAAACTTATAAAATTCCTAAAATTTGGCTTAAATCTTGAAAACTCCTAAAATTCTCCTAAAATTGCCATCAATCTCCTAAAACTCCTAAAAATTAAATATAAGTAGGCCAACTTGACTGCATTTAATTAAGGTAATTTCTTTTTAAAAAGTAATTTAAAAATATATATTTTTGGGTTCTAGTTTATTATATTTATATATAACAACAAAATATACCTAAAAAACAAAATCCATGTAGTAGCTGAGCTACTGTAGCTCCTAGTCTTCTATAAAATTGTCATTTTTAGCCATATTTCGTTTGATATATAACACGGTATATTTTTGTAAATGATAGCTAAAATAGTAAACAATATAAATATAGTTTTGCTGTATTATGCAAACTTTATATTTTTTCTATTATGAGATTTTTGAGTAATTATTAACTAAATGGTTAAAAAAAAAATTCTCAAAATATATTTAAGCCATATTCATCGACGAGTTTTTTTAAATAAAATTAAAATTGTGTACGTCAGATATATACAAAAGTAGTAATTTTATTTAAAAAAAACTCGTCGAGCGATTTGGCTAAAAAACTAGTCAGTGTAATCTATTTGTATAAAAGAAGTGATATTTATTTATATTTTTCTTAAAAGAATTATTTTGTTTTCTTATATTTTAAGTACCTACAGTGTAGAGTTGTTTTTATTGAATTACTTAAATTCATTTGCATACTTTATTTCTCCTAAATTTCTCCAAAAAAACCTCCTGAACTCCTAAATAAAATTTGTAATTTAGCCTTGGGAGCCCTAAATTTCTCTAATTTAAGAATTTTAATTTAAGTTTTCTCAAAATATATTTTAGCCATATTCATCGACGAGTTTTTTTAAATAAAATTAAAATTGTGGTAAAATTTCTACTTGTGTATATATGTACCTCAGATCAGGGTTGTTCCAAGGTACACAATTGTGCAAAATGCTACACTTTTTAACAAGTAGCTACACCGGGGCACCCCAATGGCAAATTTTATTGTTTTGCTACACTTTTTTGATAAAGTAAACAAAAAACTACACAATTATAAGCAATCAATAAAAAAAAAATTCTATCTACAAGAAACCACAATCCACATGTGTGGATTGTTCAAGAAACCATCTTGAGTTACTCAAGTTGAGTAGAGTCCTTATCATAGATTACATTTATTAAAGATAAAAATCTATGGTCCCTATAGTGTAAAACTACTGTAGAACTCTGGTAAAACTGCACGAGTCACCATCTATATTCTAATAACCACCAAAACGAATTGAATTTTTCGAATTCGCCAATCTGGCCAAAGATGTCGCAAACGCCGACGCCCCATTTTAAAACTGCACAATGCTACACAATTTCATTATCGAGTTCTACACTTTGAAAAATTAGCCAGGAACAACCCTGCCTCAGATATATACAAAAGTAGTAATTTTATTTAAAAAAACTCGTATAAAATAAGTGATATTTATTTATATTTTTCTTAAAAAGAATTATTTTTTTTCTTATATTTTAAATACTGTACCATTTTAATATCCATTTCCCCTTAAATAATTCACATTTTTCTAATCCATTATATTATCTCTTTTCAGTAACAAATATAATATCCCTTATATTTGTTACAAAACAGGAAAATTATCTCTTATTTTTCAAAATCAAAGAATAAAATTCAGACGGTAAAATGTATTATTTGATTTAATTATATTAAACCTAAAATCATTACATTGTATTAATTTATAACGAAAATCTTAATTGTTTATGCAACTATGTAAAATCTATTTTTAGTATGACCCAACAATATGTTTATAGGTTGGTATAATAAACATTAATAGCTTAAATAATATTATTATATCTCGTTTTTATTAACTATTATACAGGGTGAGTTTTAAGTTGACGCGTTCCTTTTAACAGTGTGTAGAAATCAGCTAGACAAATAAATATTTTAAGTAAATAAATTTTAAGCCGGTCCTGGCTATTGTTAACGAAAAACATAACCATAAAAATATCAAAATAAACAATGCATAATGTCATATTTGACAACAAACATAACCATTTAAATCAAATTGACATTTTGCAATAAAAAATGTCATTATTTATCTAAGTTGCAGCATTTGCATTTTGACGACACTCTCCATAAATTAGTAACATTTCCACTAATTCATTATTGCTATAATTATGAACCATTTTTAACAATAATTGAGGCACAAAAAAACTGACATTTTTCATTTCTAAATGTCATTTTGATTTAAATGGTTATGTTTGTTGTCATAGATGACATTTTGCATTGTTTATTTTGTTATTTTTATTTTTATGGTTATGTTTTTTGTTAACAATAGCCAGGACCGGCTCAAAATTTAATTAAACTTGGAAGGCTTATAACTCTCTTATTTTTGAGTTTTGATAAAAAAGTTACTTAAAATATTTATTTGTTTATCTGATTTCTACACGCTGTTAAAAGGAACGCGTCAACTTAAAACTCACCCTGTATATATTTACACTTTTGAAATTAGGAAAATAGGAAAAACCTTAGACTATACACTGTGAGGAAAAAACCTTTTTGTTGCAGAGAAAGGGAGGACGACGACGGTTGGAGGATCGCACCGGCCGGCGGGCGCGGCCACGGCCACGAGAAGTGGCAGCGGTCGACGAGCTGGCGGGGCGGCGACGGCGAGGAGGGCGCCGAAAGGGGAGCGGCGCCGCCCGAGAGGGGCGGCCGTCAAGGGGGCTGGCACGAGAACAGAGGGCCGCCGTCGCAGAGACGGTCCTGGGATAACGAGGACCATTTGCCCGAGTGGGCGACGGAGCATCCCACCGAGGGGGGCGGCACTTTCGACGAGAGGGGGGCCTTCCACGGATCGGACGACGAAATGCCGGTGAGGGAGTTTTTTATGTTTTTTTTTTGGTGTTTTTTATTTCTTTATTTATTTTTTCATACTTTTGGTATTTTTTTTTTAATCTTTCTTTAGTCAGAAAAAATCAGATTGTTGTTTTTTAAATTTGTCACAGTTTTTTTCTGATATTTTCAAGAAATTTCGGTTTCTTTTAGATTTATCCTAAATCTGTCATAGTTTTTCATTTTATTTTGATTTTTCTAATTTTTGATGATTTTCACTCATTTCGTGTTTTTGTTTGTTTGTTTTTTTTGGTGTTTTTAAAAAATCAACTTTTACAAATTTCGGTAATTTGTTTAATTTTTTTTTCTTTTAGGTTTATCGTAAATCTGTCATAGTTTTTAATTTTTCCAATTTTTGATGATTTTCGCTAATTTTGTGTTTTTATTTGTTTTTTTTTAATCTTTTCTTTAGTCTGAAAAATTAGGTTTCTTCTTAGTTTTTAAGTTTGTTTTAGTTTTTTATGATTTTTGAAGATTTTCAGAAGTTTGGTTTTTTGGGTTTTATATATTTTGGTAATTTAAAAAAAAATCTTTAGTCCGTCCTTTCTAAATAAGGTTTCTTCTTGGTTTTTAAATTTGTCACAGTTTTTCATTTCTATAATGATTTTTCCAATTTTTGATTTTTCACTAACTATGTGTCTTTCTTTTTTTCTTTTTAAGAACAATTTCTTAAGTCCTTAATAATATAGGTTTTGGTTTTTAAGTTTGTCAGTTTTTCATAAATTTTAATCATTTTTTATAATGATTTTTTCCAATTTTTAAAGTTTAATTTTTTGGGTGTTTTATCTTTTGGTAATTACAAAAATCTTTAGTCCTAATTAATTAAATAAGGTTTCTTTAAAAACTTTAATTTCTATAATGTTTTTACAATTCTTGACGATTTTCACTAATTAATAATTAATGTTTTTTTTCTTTTGGTATTTAAAAAAAATTTCAATCTGTGAAAAAATAGATTTGTTCTTGGTTTTTAAGTTTGTCAGTTTTTCATGATTTTTAATCATTTTTCCAATTTTTGAAGATATCCACAAATTTTGTTTTTTGGGGTTTAAATATGTAAATCTGTCATAGTTTTTAATTTTATTTTGATTTTTCTAATTTTTGATGATTTTCACTCATTTCGCGTTTTTCGTGTTTTTTTTGGTGTTTTTAAAAAATCAACTTTTACAAATTTCGGTAATTTTTTTAATTTTTTTTTTTTAGGTTTATCGTAAATCTGTCATAGTTTTTAATTTTTCCAATTTTTTATGATTTTCACTAATTTTGTGTTTTTATTTGTTTTTTTCTTTTGGTATTTTAAAAAATCCTTTCTTCAGTCTTTGAAAAATTAAGTTTATCCTTGGTTTTTAAATTTGTCACAGTTTTTAATGATTTTTCCAATTTTTGATGATTTTTACAAATTATGTACCTATTTGTATTTAAATTTCTAATATCTTTTGTTATTTTTTTAAACCTTTTGTTTATCCATGGTTAAATTTTCATTATTTGTAATCTACCCTTAATCTACATTTATCTGTAACTTACTTTCTATACTTATTATTATATTAATATATGAATAAAAACAACACTGTTTTAAAGTTTCACTAATTTATTTATGTTTTTAATAATTAACAATTGTTTCGCTACACTGTAGCTTCTTCAGAATTAGTGAAGAATCTGAATCTGAAGAAGCTACAGTGTAGCGAAACAATTGTTAATTATTAAAAACATAAATAAATTAGTGAAACTTTAAAACAGTGTTGTTTTTATTCATATATTAATAATATGGAGTTTCATCAAGTAAAGGTCGAAACAATCAACAACTTATTATTATACCTTATACAATTTTGTATTTTATAACAATGATAATAAATATATACTATTATTATTATTTTTTATGATTTTTCCAGTTTTTAAAGATTTTCACAAATTTTGGGTTTTCATTTATTTTTTTTGGGTTTTTGGTATATTAAAAAAATCCTTTCTTCAGTGAGGTTTCTCCTTAGTTTTTAAGTTTGTTACAGTTTTTTAAGATTTTCACAAATTTGGGTTTTTGAGTTTTTATATCTTAAATACATTAGGTTTCTCCTTGGTTTTTAAATTTGTCACAGTTTATAATCATTTTTTATAATGATTTTTCCAATTTTTATAAATTATTGTTTTTATTAGTTTCTTTATACTTTTTTGGTATTAAAAAGTCTTTAGTCCTTGAAAAAATTGTTTTTAAGTTTGGTTCAGTTTTTCAAGATTTTTAAATTTTTGATGATTTTCGCAAAGTTAGTGTTTTTGTTTGGTAATTTTTTAAATCTTTGGTTTAGTCTTTAAAAAATTAAGTTAATTATCAGTATTTTTTTTATTTTTAATCTTTGATGTTTAAAAATTAAGCTTTGGGCTTTTAATGATGAACAGTTTTTTTATACCCCCAAAACTCATTTCTGGCACTTACAACATTGTTCCAGGGTAGCATTTAATTCAATTTAACTTTTTGTATCAATGTTTTGATGAATAATTATGTTTTCATGCGCTTAGTTTGATGGAAAACCTAATAAACGAGATAACCTTCAAAAATCGACTTCCCAGCAATACATCTCCAACAAGAATCAACCGCCTCTATCTTCATCCAAGTCTGCCATGTCATTGAGTAAACCTCCAGAATATGATAAAAAGAGAGATGTAAGTTAAAATATATATTTTTTTCATTTCTTAATGCTAAATTGTTTTATCTACGAAGGAAAAGCATGACGAGAACCTGAAAAACGAGAACGGCGAAAGGGAAAGGGAAAAATCAGTTCCCAACATTTCGGACAAAATCGATAAAGATCCCGCGATGATGGAAAGGGCGAAATCCGAAGGACCTCCTAGAATTCTTGAAAACCTCGACTCCATGTTGAATCCAATGAATCCGATTCACAACAGGTGCGAAAATTCAAATGAAATTTTAATCGGCAACACGTCGTTTTTGTCTTTGCGCAGGGTCGACGAGGATTTCGAAAAACTGCAGGAAGATTTAATATTGAAATTGGTGGAGAACGAGGAACCCATGAAGCCGCCGCAAAACCAAAATAACTTCGATATGGGCCCGGTGCAACCTCCTCCGAATTTAGCGCAGATGATAGCCGACAAATGGTTCTACCAAGACCCACAGGTAAAAAAATATTATATTTTTTGATTAACTGTTAGAAATATTAAATGCGCCATTCCTCCATGTAAAAGAGTATAGTTTTTTGACTGTATTAAAGCTCCTTTAATGGTTTTAGTTAATAATTCAAATCTAAAATAATTATAAATTTGGTTTCTTGGTGTTTAAATTGGTCACAGTTTTTCATGATTTTTATTCATTTTTTATAACGATTTTTCCAATTTTTGATCGTTTTTTAAAATTTAGTGTTTTTATTAGTTTCTTTATACATTTTTGGTATTTAAAAAAAATCTTTAGTCCTTAAAAAATTTGGTTTCTTCTTGGTTTTTAAATTTGTAACAGTTTTTTATGATATTTAATAATTTTTTATAACGATTTTTTCAATTTTTGATGATTTTTATAAATTTATTGTTTTTATTAGTTTCTTTTTACCTTTTTTGGTATTAAAAAAAATTTGATTCTTCTAGGTGTTTAAATTTGTCACAGTTTTTCATGACTTTTAATCATTTTTTATAAGGATTTTTCCAATAATTGATCATTTTTATAAATTTAGCGTTTTTATTAGTTCCATTTTTGTTATTAAAAAATAAATTGGTTTCTTCTTGGTGTTTAATTTGTCACAGTTTTTCATGATATTTAATAATTTTTATAACGATTTTTCCAATTTTTGATGATTTTTATAAATTTAGTGATTTTATTAGTTTTTTTTATATCTTTTTGCTATTTAAAACAAAATCTTTAGTCCTTAAAAAATTTGGTTTCTTGGTATTTAAATTTGTCACAGTTTTTCATGATTTTTAATCATTTTTTATAACGATTTTTCCAATTTTGATCATTTTTATAATTTTAGTTTCTTTATATCTTTTTTGGTATTTAAAAATGAATTGGTTTCTTCTTGGTGTTTAAATTTGTCACAGTTTTTTATGATTTTTAATTATTTTTTATAAAGATTTTTCCAATTTTTGATGACTTTTATAAATTTATTGTTTTTATTAGTTTCTTTTTACCTTTTTTGGTATTAAAAAAATGGTTCTTCTAGGTGTTTAAATGTGTCACAGTTTTTCATGACTTTTAATCATTTTTTATAGCGATTTTTTAAAATAATTGATAATTTTTATAAATTTAGAGTTTTTATTAGTTTCTTTTTTGGTATTTAAAAATAAATTTGTTTCTTCCTGGTGTTTAATTTGTCACAGTTTTTTATGATACTGATAAAACAGTTTTTGTACTCATCTTTCGAAATTATTGGGATTCGGTCATTTAGTTTTGTTCGCATCGCAATTTAACATTGTTTTAAAGCAAAAAAATAATTATCCAGATTTTAATGATCTCAATAAAGGTATTGTTTATCACAAAAACTATGGCACGCCGTTTTAACATTTATTAAATAATTTTTTAATTTAAAATTTTATTGGTTTAAACTAAAAATTTTAGGTTTACATTTATAAATTTAAATATTTTTAACTATCATGTATTAAAATTTAGTAACTTAAATTTCACTTCCTTATCAAACAATATTATTTACAATCAATTTTTGCAAACATTTCTAACCATCATTTTTTAATAAAAATAATTTCTTAAGTATAATTTATTTGGGCAGAATTTTGTAAATCCTAAATAAATTTGTTATAAAATTATTTAGATTAAATTGGTAAAGTTAAATTTTTTAGTATTTAAAAATAGTGGCAAGACATTTAAAATAAAAACACATAAAACATTTTCTATCAAAAAAGTTAAACTTTTTTAATCTTAAAACAATTGATAATCAAAAAATATTTTAAATATAAAAGTTTAAAATATTGGGTGGTTTTGATATTTTATTCAAAAAAATTATTGGTTTAAATTTGTAAAAATGATTTAAACGAAAGTCGATACAAAAATTCTCACATTACATTTAAATGTTAGTTTTTTATTTTAAATTGGTAATTTTTGGATTAAAACTTTATCGACTATCATTTAAATGACTCTTGAAAAATTTAAACTAAAAACATACCGTAAACACGGGTGGCTTTGGCTCACTTTCAAACTTAAGCTTAAAATTGTTGTGGTTTTAACAATCATAAACATTCAATTTTGTATACCAAAATTTGAGTCTTCAGTTGCTCTTTCATAATAACTATGTTATAATATTACATAGGGCTGAGTTTCAAAAATAAAATTAAAAACTGGGTGTGCAAAGTTATCCCCTGGTTGCGGGTTACTTTGTCTCACAGTGTATTTTCCGTATAAAATGAATTCAATATTATATTTTATTTTTATTAGACACGTGTTAGCAGCGACATATATCTATTGCAAGGGATTACCAATAAAAAAAATAAAAAATCGACCTGTAGTTAACCAAGGATCATCATTCCAATGGATTGCGCATAATATAGAAATTGTAACGCGTGTATTTCTAAGAGTTTTGCACCGATGCGATATATACAATTTTAAAGTGTAATAAATCCCATTTCTTTCTTTAAAACACTGATTTTTCTGTAATATAAACTCAATGCAATCGCTCAATTGACAGGTTTAGACCAACAAATTATAGATTATTAAAAAGTTAAATTTTTTTTATTTATTTTTTTTATTTTAAAACTATTTAATATTTTAAATATTAAAGTTAAAGTTTAATATATTGGTTAGTTTTAATATTTGTGAAGAATCATTTAAACGATAGTCGATAAATTTTTAATACAAAAATTCTCACATAATATTTAAATGTTAGTTTTTAATTTTAAATTGGTAATTTTTGGATTAAAACTTAAAACTATCATTTAAATGACTTGAAAAATTTAAACCAAAAACTTTTATTTTTAACAAAGTATTTAAAAATCAATTAAAGTTTTACAGTTGCATTTTATATTTAAAAAATTGTTTGACTATCAGTTGTTTTGAGTTTAAAAAAATATATCTTTGTAAATTTCTGTTAAAACATCATTAATTTAATCTTCAAATTATTATCTAATAAATTCTAAAACGGCGTGCCATAAAAAACTAATAAAAATACTCTATGATCGAGCTTAAGACGTGTTGTGCCAAAGTTTTTGTACGATTCAAATGCGAGTTGTGATGGTTTTTAAAAACCCAACAGGGCCAAATGCAAGGGCCGTTCGTGAACCTCGAGATGGGCGAGTGGTTCAAGGCGGGCTACTTCAGCAACCAGCTGAAAATCCGGCGCGCCTGCGACGAGCGCTTCTTCCTTTTGGGCGAGCTGGTCACGCTTTGCGGCGGCGCCAACCCCTTCACGTGCGGCGTGCGCTTTCCCGTGCTGAAAAACGACCCGCAACCGCCTCAAACGGAGTCGGACATCCTCAACCACCTGCACTACGTCGCGCAGATGACCGCGTTCAAGCAGGCGCAGCAGCAGCGCGGCAACGTCGCCGAACCGTGGAACCCCGCGGCCGCGGCTGCGCTCTCCATGCAGCAGCAGGAGCTGGCCGCGCAGAGGCTGCTCCTGCAGCAGCAGCAGCAGCAACAACAGGTGAGTTTTGCTGATAAGTTAATAAGTTATACCAATCGGTAGGGTCAAATGTAGACAAGGAACTTTTTCGTCGAGATTTTCAACATTACGTCACCCTAATATAACAAGGTTGTATGTTAAAAAAAACGAATAATTTAAGTCCATGTTTCTACAGGATTATACGTGGCCTACGCTTCACATTCCACTTAAAAATAATTCTATAGAGTGTATATTCTATGTATACATATATATAGAGTTATTTTCAAGTTGTATGTCAAGGGTGGATTACATAAAACCTTATAGAAGCATAAATTCAAATTTTTCGGTTTTTTAACATACAACCTTGTTATATTATGGTGACGATTAGTATGATAATTTTAATAATTTTAAGTTTTGAATTGTTTGACACAAATAACAGAACCATGGTTGTCAATTTTAACTCTCCGTAGATACGTCGTTTATTTTGTTTCAAAAAGAGAACGCAGCGTTGTCGAGTTTTTTAATTTACTTGCCGAAAAATCGTTTTGTAATTTTTTTATGCTTTATTATGATTAAAATACCGTACCGCAATATTTTTATCACACCCTGTATTTTTAATTTTGGTTTTAATATGTGTTGTTGTTTATATCATCAATAATCATTATTAGTAGACTTTTAGGATCATTTAAAAGAGAAAGAATGCGGTGTGTATAAATAAAATAATTTTTTTTTAATATTAAAAACGTTACAATTTGAGTTATAAAAATAATATCTCATCATTTAAATTGTGTTTAGCATTTGATAAATTAGAAAGCTGTTTTTATTATGATTTTTTTTCACTTAACATTTTTGGTTTTTCATCACAGCAGGTCCCCCAAGAAATGCCATTTATGCCTCAACCTCCAGCCACAAACCCCTTAATGCAAATGATAAATCAAATGCAACAAGTAAGTACAGTCGCTTTATAATTTTGTTTTCGCCAATTTTTTTTATATTTATTGTCATAATGATGCAACGTTTCCGGTTTTTACGGTTACAGTTAGCTCTACGGTTACGAATACATTCACGGTTATTCCAAAAAAAATTACAGAATTACAAAAAATAAAGTTTATTTTTCAAAATGAAATTAATATACACGTTCAGTAAAGGTTAAATAATAATTTAAGTAAAACAAAAACAGAATTTCCAATAAAAATTTAAAACAAAAGGAAATAAGTAACATTTTAAACCTAAAAACAGTAAAGTAAAACCTAATTAGGTACCTGAATAATATATTTTAAAAAATAAAAAAGTTAATATTCAAAATTTAAGGCAGTATTTAAAAAACAACATCTGCAAATTCTGCGGAATCAGCCTGTTCCTGTTTGGTATCGTTAAATACTCTTCAATCTTCTTTTTACATGCATTCACAAAGTAGCATGAAAAACCGCAAATGCCGTATACGGTTAAGAGTCACTATTTTTTTCCTGTTTTTTTTTACATCTAAAAAAAAATCGTTTTTTACATCTAAACTCTCGATTGAACTGAACGCACCTTTTAGGCCAACAAACTGCCCGGCCAGACGCCTCTGGCGGACAAGCCGCCCAGCAGCAGCCTTCCCGGGCAGCTGGACCCGCACCTGATGCACATGAACAACCTGATGATGCAGAGCCGGCTGCCGACGCCCGAGGCGATCGCGTCCGCCCTGGCGGCCGGCATGCCGGGCGGTTCCGGGGCGATGCCCGGCATGCCGGCCGGCCTGGGCGCCATCAACTTGCTGCGGCAGAACGCGCACGGCGCGGCCGTCGAGCAGGACAACGAGCCGCTGAAGAGCTTGCTCAAGCAGCTGCATCAGAACAGCCAGCAGCAGCCCAAGAACGTAAGTGCATATTGTCCAGACATATTTTAGAGTGCTAAAAATATCTTTTTTAATGGTTACAAACGTATTAAAGAGTAACAAAAAACAGTTTAGTAACTACAAATCATAATTTAGAATAACAAAAATAAAATATAAAATGTTAAAATACATTTTGGAATGTTAATAACACAATCCACTCAACAAGGTCTGTTCTATCTCATGGGGTCAGAATTTCTCAAACGGGCCACCTGAATTAGGTCAAAATTAGTTTTTATTTGTAGATACATTTTTTTGATAGTATTTTACATCACTAACACAAATCCTAAAGGATTTTGTAAAAAAATAATTTTCAATTGACATATTCATGATATTAAAAGTCAAAGTTTTTAATAATTAAAAAATAAAAAAATTCATTATGGCTGAACTAATTATCCGATTCCAACGATATAACTAGCGTTGGAATCTTGTTTTGACATAGATTCTTTGTTATTTTTTTCAATTGTCCTATTTTCATTTAGGTCGATTTTTTTTTGTTTTTTTTATACCAAATTCGGAAATAATTGCCTTCTGCGCCAGCTATCGACTCGAGAAAAAAAACACATATACTCCAATCATTTCTCGAAATTATGCTGCTGAGAAAAAAATGGCCCGCAGGTTGACAAAAAGTTATTCGTCCTTTTGTGGCCGCGCGCGGTGTCAGCTCACGCTCCGAACCGTATACGCTGTACGCGCTTGTGACGCGACGTCTTACGGTGGTCTGGAACCTGCGGGCCATTTTTTTTTCTCAGCAGCATAATTTCGAAAAATGATTGGAGTATATGTGTTTTTTTTTTCGAGTCGATAGCTGGCGCAGAAGCCAATTATTTTCGAATTTGTTATAAAAAAAAACAAAAAAAAATCGACCTAAATGAAAATTGTACAATTGAAAAAAATAACAAAGAATCTATGTCAAAACAAGATTCCAACGCTAGTTAAATCGTTGGAATCGGATAATTAGTTTAGCCATAATGATTTTTTTTTATTTTTTAATTACTAAAAACTTTGACTTTTAATATCATGAATATGTCAATTGAAAATTATTTTTTTACAAAATCCTTTAGGATTTGTGTTAGTGATGTAAAATACTATCGAAAAAATGTATCTACAATCAAAAACTAATTTTGACCTAATTCAGGTGGCCCGTTTGAGAAATTCTGACCCCATGGTAAAAATACTAAAAATCACTGCAAAGAGTTTAACGGTGGCCATTTTTGTTGTTTACAATTCTTGTGCTTTGGGTTTGTGCTGTTTTAAACGTTGGGTTTCTTACAGAGGCCCTTTTAAGCCTCAAATAAGGCCTTTAAGTGCTAAGGACAACCATTTTACTCCTCCTACCTTATTCTATAAGGGCTGTCAAATGACATTTTGAAGGTTAATTTGTGGGTTATAATTTAACCTTAAAATTGACATTTGACAGTTTTATGACAGCCCTGAAAGAATAAAGTTTATTTTTTACAATAGAGGAGTAAAATGGTTGTTCTTAGCCACAGACCACCAAAACAAATTGCCATTCAATAACAATGCTTTTTTTGCGGTCAACAAACGGTCACAGTCTAAGCGTCAAACTGGAGATAGAATTTTATGTTTTCTTCCAGTGACGTCAACAAACGGTCACAGTCTAAGCGTTAAATTGTATATATAATTTTATGTTTTCTTCCAGTGACGTATGATATGTAAACTATCTCATAATGAAAGGATAGATTTGGATTTCTTTGGTTTGTTTTTTTACAAACAGTACTGTCGCACCATTTTTAGTAAAAAATAATGTATTTAAACTCAATAAAACATGATAGAAATACACAAACGAAAACCACGGATTATAAAACACAAAACAACAAGCTGTCAATATGACGAATTTATTAACGTTGTTAATATTTAATCATATTTAATCATCAATGATTTAATTTTAATAATTATTAAATGAATATTTTCTTTAAATAGAGAAAAATATCTAAAGAAAATGATGAACAAATCCTTTTTACAATTTTTTTATTCAAACGAATTACTGGTAATTTTTAATGTTGAACGTCCAAAAAGGCGTGTAATATATACTTCTTCGATGGTGTTTAGAATGTGAAAGTATGCTTTACTCGCTTTTTAAACGTAAACAAATCCGTCCATTTGTTTTGGTGGTCTGTGTTCTTAGCACTTTAAGGCCTCTTTTAAGTCTTGCTATGAGAAACACAACGTTTAAAACGATTATTAATCTGTATAAACAGAGCACAAACCCAAGCACAAAAATTGTAAACAACAAAAATGGCCGCCGTTAAACTGTGCAGTAATTTTTTGTATTTTTAGTACGAGATAAAACAGACCTTGTTGTGTGGATTGTGGTTAATAACACATTTATAAATGTCAAGAAATATTTTAGAATGTCAAAAATATTTTTTAATGGTTAAAACATATTAGAGGTTAATAAAAACCGTTTAGAAAGTACAAATCATATTTTAGATTGACAAAAATAAAATATAAAATTTTAAAATATATTTTAGAATAATAAAAACATATTTATGATTATCCAGACATATTTTAGAATGCCAAAATATATTTAATAGTTAAAACATATTAAAGGGTAATAAAAACAGTTATGAAAGTACAAATCACATTTTAGAATGACAAAAATTAAATATTAAAATACATGTTAGGGTGTTAATAACATATTTATGAATGTCAAGACATATTTTAGAATGCCAAAAATATATTTTTTATTGGTTAAAAACATATTAAAGGATAATTATACTAGTCTAGTAAGTAGAAATCATATTTAAGAATTACAAAAATAAAGCATAAAATGATAAAAAACATTTTGGAATGTTAACAACATATGTATAAATGTCAAAACATATTTTAGAAAGACAAAAATTAAATATTAAAATAAATTTTAAAATGTTAAAAAGATATTTATGAATGTCAAGACATATGCCAAAAATATATTTTTTTAATGTTAAAAACAGTATAATAAAAACAGTTTAGAAATTATATTAAGTATTTCAGAAATAAAGTATAAAATGTTAAAATACATTTTGAAATGTTAATAACATATTAATAACATTTTAAAATGTTAAAAAATATTTATGAATGTCAAACATATTTTAGAATGCCAAAAATATATTTTTTAATGGTTAAAAACATATTAAAAGATAATAAAAAGTTTAGAAAGTAGAAGTCATAATTAAGAATTACAAAAATAAAATATAAAATGTTCAAATACATTTTAGAATGTTAATAACATATTTATGAATGTTAAGATATATTTTAGAATGCCAAAAATATTTTAAATGGTTAAAAACATATTAAACGGTAATAAAAAACGGTTTAGAAAGTACAAATCATATTTAAGAATACCAAAAATAAAATATAAAATGTTAAAATATATACATTTTAGAATGTTATAAAGTAAAAATCCTAGTTTCTCAAAAAACTTGTATGACTCCAGATGTGGCAACAAAACCAATTCTCCAGCTCGCCGCCCAACCCCCAGTGGCAACCCACGCCTCCTGATAATGTGCCTATGACGATGTGGGACGTCCACACTCCCCCCTCGTCCGACGAAAACCTCCCGCCGCCCCATCAACAACAGCAACCTCCCGCGATGGAACAGAACGGCGGCGTGCCCGCCCCTCCCGCGTCGCAGGAAAAAATCAACCCCAAAGAGAAGGAGCAGCAACGCCTGAAGGAGGAGCAACGCGAGCTGAGGAGGAAGAAGGAGCAGGAGGAGAAGCAGGCGAAGAGGGAGGCGGAGGAGAGGAGGAAGCAGGAGCAGCGGAAGCAGGAGGCGGAGAAGAAGGCGTCGGAGGAGAAGCGCAGGAAGGAGGAGGAGAGGATCAAGAAGGAGCTGGAGAAGGCGAAGAAGGAGGCGGAGGAGAAGAGGCTCAAGGAGTTGGAGGAGAAGCGGCGCCTCAAGGAGCAGCGTAAGGCCGAGGAGGAGCAGAAGAAGAAGACGGACGAGCAGAAGAAGTTGGAGGAGGACCAGAAGAGGAAGGAGGCCAGGGAGCGCGAAGAAAGGAATAAGGTACCTTTCGTTTTCGTAGTAAAACGTGCTGTAAACACGTTTCTTTTTGTTTCAGGCCGCCGAGAAGCGTTTGGCGCAGCAAGAGCAAGCTAGGCAGGCAAAAGCGGCGCCGTGGTGTCAGTCTAATTCGACCGCTGGTGCCTCTCTGGCGGAAATCCAGAAGGCCGAGCGAGAAAAAAGAGCTCAGGAGGCCGCGCTGCAACTTCAAAGGCAACAACTGCAGGTAGGTACCTACTTTTTAATATTTCAGTTTGTAGACAGGACCTCTTACGTTGCCTGAATTTGAGCAACTCCAATTTTTAAAACAAAATCGAAATAAAATTGGAAGGAGCTATAGCTCTTCCGGAATTTTTTTATTCTTTATTCTTTTTTGACAATTTTTTTCGGTTTTGCCAAGTTTTTTGTGATGTTGCCAAATTTACAAAAATTCACAGAACCTGGGAATTTATAAAAACTTTCAGGATGCCTTCAGAAAGTCTTTTTGTACTATTTATTTTGGAAATTTTTAATAAAACTTCAATTTTCAATTTTTTTTTTAAATTTTATGGATTTTTTTGAAATTTTCGCAACGCCGGAAAAAATTGTTAAATAAATTTGACAAAAAATTTAAAATTTTTTATTTTTCAAAATTTCAAAAAATAAATAGTCCCAACGACTGAAGACTAAAAAATTTCCAGGTTCTGGGTATTTTTGAAGATTTGTCAAAATTCCAATGCCTTTTTTATCAAAATCGCATTTAATAACTTCAATTTACTATTATTAAACGGAAATTTTTAAAATTTTGTATAGTTGGGAAATTTAATTAATGAAATTTGGAAATTTTTTTTAAATAAATGGTTTTTCAAAATTCCCAGGTTTTGTGAATTTTAAAAAATTTGGCAACATGGCAAACATATTTTTTAAATTCCATTTTCTAAGAATTTTTATAAATTTGGCAACACCGATTGAAATTTAAAATTTTGTATTTTTCAAAATTTCACAAATTAAATTGTGCAAACAAAATCGCAAAAAATTGGAAGTTTTTTTATTTCTAATTCTTTTTTGACAATTTTTTTCGGTTTTGCCAATTTTTTTGCGATATTGCCAAATTTACAAAAATTCACAGAACCTGGGAATTTATAAAAACTTTCAGGATGCCTTCAGAAAGTCTTTTTGCACTATTTATTTTGTAAAATTTTAATAAAACTTTAAAAATTTCCGTTTAATACTAAATCCGATTTCCTGTAATTTTTTTAAAAATTTGGCAACGCCGGAAAAAATTATAAAATAAATTTGAGAAAAAAATTAAAATTTTGTAATTTTCAAAATTTCAAAAAATAAATAGTCCCAACGACTGAAGACTAAAAAATTCCCAGGTTCTGGGTATTTTTGAAGATTTGGCAACATCGCACTAAAACACATAAACAATCCCAAAAATTGTGTCAAAATCGAAGTCAAAGACCAGTGGTATCCGGAAACCAAAATAATTTTTATTAAGTTTGGAAATGTCATTAATTTGAAATTTTTTATATAAATATAATAAATAGTGCGACTTTCTGAAGGCATTCTGAAAGTTTTTTGAAATTCCAAGGTTCTGTAAATTTTAAAAAATTTGGCACTATGGCAAACATATTTTTTAGATCCCATTTTCTAAGAATTATTGAAAATTTGGCAACACCAAAAAAATATATAAAAAAATTGAAATTTAAAATTTTGTATGTTTCAAAATTTCACAAATTAAATAGTGCAAACAAAATTGCAAAAAATTGGAAGGAGCTATAGAGCTCTTCCCGAGTTTTTTTATTCTTAATTCTTTTTTGACAATTTTTTTCGGTTTTGCCAATTTTTTTGCGATATTGCCAAATTTACAAAAATTCACAGAACCTGGGAATTTTTAAAAACTTTAAGGATGCCTTCAGAAAGTCTTTTTGCACTATTTATTTTGGAAAATTTTAATAAAACTTTTTTAAAATTTCCGTTTAATACTAAATCCGATTTCATGGGATTTTTTTTTTTAATTTGGCAACGCCGGAAAAAATTATAAAATAAATTTGAGAAAAATTTAAAATTTTGTATTTTTCAAAGATAAACAAAATAAATAGTCCCAACGACTGAAGACTAAAAAATTCCCAGGTTCTGGGTATTTTTGAAGATTTGGCAACATCGCACTAAAACACATAAACAATCCCAAAAATTGTGTCAAAATCGAAGTCAAAGACCAGTGGTATCCGGAAACCAAAATAATTAATATTAAGTTTGGAAATGTCATTAATTTGAAATTTTTTATATGTAAATATAATAAATAGTGCGGCTTTCTGAAAGTTTTTCGAAATTACAAGGTTCTGTAAATTTTGCAACACGGCAAACATATTTTTTTTAAATATCATCTAGGATTTTTTTGTAAAATTCAAAATTTTGTATTTTTCAAAATCATTCGTTTTTACTATTTATTTTGTAAAATTTTAAAAAATTCAAAATTTTAAAAAGTTTTATTTTTTTCCCAAATTTATTTCATAATTTTTTTCCGGCATTGCTAAGTGTCCAAAAAATCCCAGAAGATGGGATTTATAAAAATATGTAGGGTATGTTGCCAAATTTCTATAAATTCACAGAACCTTGAGAAAATATTTTTAAAGCCCTTTTATTTAATAATAAAAAAAAGTTCGAAAAATAACTTTTAGGGAATTTTTTTAAGTAAATAAAAAATATGCTGTGAAAGACCACATTTTTTTTGTATACCCTGAAAATTTTGTACAAATCAAACGAACAGTAACGAAGATACAGCGCTTCAAAGTCGGTAAAAATGACTCCTTTTTTATTATTTTGCTGAAAAGTGGTCATTTTTGACGACTTTGAAGCGCTGTATTTTCCTTACTGTTCGTTTGATTTGTACAACAGTTTAGGGTATACTAACAAAAATACGGTCTTTCACAGCATATTTTTTATTTACTTAAAAAAAATTTCCTATAAAAGTTTTTTTCGAGCGTTTTTTATTATTAAATAAAAGGGCTTTAAAGATATTTTTTGAAAAACCCTTAAACTCGTAAACTGAGATATAAGTTAAAGTATTTTCATCCTAAATTTTATAAAGATTGGTAAAGGCGTTTTAGAGTTGGATTTTTTACATGTTATGCGTTAATTTTTACCTCAAAATTGACAAAATACGTTACCCAGTGTTTACTTCCGCCTTAACTGACGCAACCTCTCCCGAATCCTTAGGAGCAGCAGCGGCAGTTCCAGGAGCAGCTGGAGAAGCCGACCGGCATGCAGCTGAGCTGGGCCAGCAGGCCCGTGGAAGCGAAAAAGGTGAAATCCTTGGCCGAGATACAGGCCGAGGAGCAAGAAAGACTGATGAAGCAGGCCGCCGAGGCGCGCCTGCAAAAAGAAAAAGAACCACCCGCCACCTTGAACACCGGCAACAGTATTTGGAACAGTTCGAACCTGACGTGGGCCAGCACCGCGGCCCAGCCTTCCTCCCAATGGTCTTCTAACTCCTCCAGTAAGTGCAAGTTTTTATCTCATTTTTTCATTTTGCGGAAATACTTCAAAGTATATATTTTTTTTACAAATATATATTTTTTTCTTCTTAATTTTCATTACGTATAATTTATCATATTTGAATCGAAAAAAATACGGTTTTTATTTTTTTAATGGTAAGTAAAGTTCATTTTTTTTATTTGGACTCAGAGCTGCAAGATCTCAGAAAACTTAAATCGTTTTTTTGATTTAAATCGTTTTAATGACTTAAGTCATTTGGTAATAAGTCATTTCTCTAAAACTGACTTAAGACTTAAAATTTAAGTAATTTTTAAAATTATTTGTGACTTAAATATTTTTTCAAAATAGAAAAAACTTAAGTCATTAATAAAAGGCTTAAATCAGTACATACGATTTAAGTCAGATAGAAACGATTTAAGTCAAAAAAAAAATTAAGTCTTTATAAAAGTCGGTAAATTATTTAAGTAATTTAAAAAGATTTAAGTCTTTTTGAAAAAGATTTAAGTCTTTTTAGAAAATATTTAAGTCAGATGTTTCATATATTTTTTGTAAATTTTTAACAGCGGCATTTTCTTTTGAACTGCCAGGGGTTCACGCGGCAGCAGATCAAAAACTCCTTTAATGTCCTACCTACAATTGCTACCGCCAGTGAATAAAAAAACCGCCGCGGTAAAGTTAGCTTTTCGGAACCGTTTGACGGCTATATTAAAAAGTGTCCTGTCTAAAATGAATGAAAAAAAAGTGGGGATTTATAATTTTGTTTGCCAACATTCGTCGTGTTATGCGTGCGTAGTTAGGTCTAATTTGTGATTATTAGTGCAAAGTGGAAACAAACGATTAACAGGTAAGGACGAATAAATATTATAAAGACGTGTTTATATCATACAGGGTGTTTCGGTTTGTTTAAGTAAATAATAACGACAAAAAAAAGTGATTGTGTGTGAATAAAATTATTCAAACGTGATTGTGCGTGAACGTGAGTAGTCTTAAATTATTACAGTCGTGAGTGGTCGTAAATCGTAAACAATAGTGAATCGGGAGTAGTCGTGAGCGGTAGTGAGCAGTCGTAAATCTTGAGCGGTCGTGAGTCGAGAGTTTGGAACCTCCCATCATTACTCCCTTAAGGGAGGAAAATGTTTTTTCTAGATGGATGTTGAACCAGCTAAACAACAAGTTTTTGAAATACGGCGATTTTAAGAAAAATGCACACAGAGTTTGAATCTATTTCCGTTTATAAGTTACCCATTTATGTATATAAAAAAGTAGTAGTGTATGTCTACTCTAATAAAAAAGGTGATTTAAGTTTTTATTTTGATTGTCTACTATATACTCAAAAAATGTGTTTGAAGTTTTTATTTTGTTTGTAAGTGAAAATAAATCGTTTTAAATTCTTAACATAGTGGTTTATTATCATCTGTATCTACAATAGATTAATAATATCAGTATCATTAATACCATAAAATTATTATTAACAATTAAAAAATCGTTGTATTGACTTAAGGGTAATTATTTTGATTTAAATCACAATTTTTGATTCAACTCATTTTATTGACTTAACTCTTAGATCACGATTTAAATAAAAAATATAGACTTAAGTCATAAAAACGACTTACTAAAGGAATTAAGTCATAAGATGACTTAAATCACTTTATATTGATTTAAGAATTTGCGAAAATGACTTGACTTGAAAGAAAATGATTTAATTCAGAGACTTAATACTATTGTAGTTGTTGAATATGCTTCAACTGTTGCAGGAGGATTCTGGGACGACTCTTCCCACAAGCCTCAGCAACCTAGCAATAACCCCGCCAAACCGTCCACGGTGTCGAGGAGCACCTCATCGAACGCCATAACCTCGAACAACGCAGCCGCGACCAAACAGCAGCAGGCGCAGAAGCAGTCGGCGCAGAAGCAGCAGACCAAGCAGCAGCAGCAAAAGAAAGAGGAGGGGCAGAAGAACAACAACAACAACAATAACAACGGCCCGACCTCCGACGAGTTCATGAACTGGTGTTACAAGACTCTGTCGAATATTTCTGCCAATGTCGATAGTAAGTACCCCATTCGTTATCTTTAAAATAGGCACCGTTTATTTCTTTGTTTACGCAAATTTTTGAATTCAAAATGTAAAAAACGCATTTTGGAATGAGTCATTTCAAATAAAAACATCAAATGATGATTGATTTTTTATTTTGATAAAAAAAAATGAAGATGATCTTTTAGGTATCAAATATGAAAATCCGTTGCCGTTTTAATTTTTGGATTCTTTACTTTTAATCGGCAGAAATCTGAAATCGTGTCAATTTCTTACTCTCTTATAGTGGGCCAGAACTTTTTTTCTGTGACAAATATTGAAATTATTTTAATTTTGTTTTACTGTTCAGTAAGTGTGTTTTCGATATAAATTATTATTATCCAATTAGTTAATCTCATAAAAGATTGGTAAACCACTAAAGATTCATGATGATTTGCCAATTTTTGTGATTTTTGTCTGGCTCCTGTGCCTATTCTACCAAATCTAGAAAGTTATTTTTTTTCAGGTATCAAGTACTTATACAATAGACAACGTAACTATTATTTTAATTTTCTAAACTATTATTTTCTATATTAAAAAATTATTGAAACTTGATAATTCTTAAAATTAGTCAATTTTGCCCTCAGAAATCATTATGTTGAGGAAAATAAAAAATCTGAAACTTTCAGGAAATGTAGATCCCACCTTCATCTTTTCAGTCCAGTCTTGTTTTGTTATTTTTATTCCTTTAAAAGATATATTAATTTTTTTAATGCCCGTTTAGTAGCGATATTATTAGTTTTATTTATAATTTAAAATTTAGATGGCTTTCATGTTTGGTGGAAAAGTGTCAGAACTGTCAAAAATATTTCAAAAATATTATTTGTGCGTATTTCTTTGGTAAATTTTGTATATAACATAATATGTCATATTATGTTATATACAAAACTTTTTAAAATCGCCAAAGGAATACCACAAATAATAATTATGAAATATTTTTGACAGTTATGTTATATATTTATATATCATTGAGTAAAGAAGTCTTCTTTACTTCTTTATATATTTGGTAGTTATGATATATTTTATGTATACATTATAATGAAGTATTTAATTGGTTAATTGGCGTTTAAAGAAGAAAAATGTAAAAAATTTATTCAAGATCCTTATGGTTTATATCGTAAAGTATAATAAGTGAAATTAATAAAGAGTTAATTTAAACGTATTAAAAATGCGTTAAGCAGTTTTTTGTCGGTTTCTTTCACAATTTAAACCAAGTTAGTCTTGTTCTATTATTTTGATTTCTTTAGTAAGGCACTGAATAGTTAAAAGTTATATGTATGTATTTTAAATGTTAGTGTTGGAAAGAAAATTACACAATCTGTAAATACTTCTTTAAATTTTAGTTTTAAGGTAACTGGTTAAAATAAAACATGTTATAATAAAGGGTTTTATTAAGAATATTTTTTGGTTTTTGCTTATTTTTAACAATTTAATACTTCTCAGAACTTTAATATTTTCTATGAGAAAGAGGTACAAAATTATGATATTTCTTGCATTTTTAATTGCAATTAAATTCATGAATCTCGAACACTCTGTCATTTATTACACTTGCAAACTTTTTGAAATCACAATTTAAATAAGCTCAAATAATATTCATGAAATATTTTTGACAGTTCTTACATTTCTCCACCAAACATGAATTGACTAAGTCAAAGCCATCTAAATTTTAAATTATACATAAAACTAACAATATCGCTTTTTAACTGCATTAAAAAAATTATTATATCTTTTACAAAGATAAAAATAACAAAACAAGACTAACTAGACTGAAAAGATAAAGGTGGGGACTACATTTCCTGAAAGTTTCAGATTTTTATTTTTTCCTCAACATAATGATTTCTTAGGGCGAAATTGGCCAATTTTGAAAATTACCAAGTTTCAATAATTTTTTTAATAAAGAAAATGATAGTCTAGAAACTTAAAATAATAGTTACGTTTTCTATTGTATAAGTACTTGATAGCTGAAAAAAAGCAACTTTCTAGATTTAGCAGAATAGGCACAGGAGCCAGACAAAAATCACAAAAATTGGCAAAGTATCATGAATCTTTAGTGGTTTACCATTCTTTCATGAGATGAACTAATTAGATAATAATAATTAATATTGAAAACATACTTACTAGGCAGTAAAATAAAATTTCAATCATTTCAATAATTGCCACAGAATAAAAGTTTTAGCCTCTTATAAGAGAGTAAGAAAATGACACAATTTCAGGTTTCTAAAGGGTGCCGATTAAAATTAAAGCAACTAAAAATTAAAACGGCAACGGTTTTTCATATATGATACCTAAAAGATCATCCTCAAATTTTTCCATTAACAGGGCTCCCACACCTCCTAAAACTCATAAAATTCCTAAAATTTTGCTTAAATCTTGAAAACTGCTAAAATTGCATTCAATCTCCTAAAATCCTAAAAATTAAATTTAAATAGGCCAACCTGACTGCGTTTAATTAAGGTAGTGCTAAAAAAAATCTTTTTTAAAAAGTAATTAGCATGCTAAAAATACAATACTGAACATAATAAGTTTTTCTAGACAGATATAATTGTTCTATGATGGCGAAGGTAGTTAACTACTTTTAGACAAAAATGGAGTTAATGACTTTTGCCAGAACGGTGACGATATGTTCCTCAGATATAAACAAAAGTAGTAATTTTACCTCAATTTTAAAAAAATCTCGTCGAGCGATTTGACTAAAAAACTAGTCAATATAACTTATTTTTACAAAAGAAGTATTAATTTTTTCTTATTTTTTAAGTGGTAAAGAGTTGTTTTTATTTAATTAAAGAAATTCATTTCCTTACTTTATTTCTCCTAAAATTTTTGGGTTCCTAAATAAAATTTGTAAATTAGCCGTGGGAGCTCTGTGTTTATTACTTTGTTTACACAAATTCTTGAATTCAAAATGTGAAAAACGCATTTTGGAATGTAAAGTTTTTTGTTAAAAGGTAAATTTTCATATAACTTGTTTCGATGCTGTATCCACTTATTTTTGTGAAAACTAATTCTCGCTAAAGGTTTTTTTAGTGTAATGAGCATGTAGCATTTTAAGGTAATGGGAACTTAAATTATGACAACCCTAATATATTAATTTTTTCCTAAAATGCAGGCTTTATGTTGCAAATGTCACGTAAGTTACCGGTCACCAACTGCAATATCCTAACATTGATGAATATTTTAACAAAATGGCTGTTGAAACAAATAATGTTAGTGCTTGATTAACTAAAAATAGACTTTACTGCCGATTTATTTTAATT
The DNA here is from genome assembly GCA_921294245.1 of Brassicogethes aeneus. Classification (NCBI taxonomy): domain Eukaryota; kingdom Metazoa; phylum Arthropoda; class Insecta; order Coleoptera; family Nitidulidae; genus Brassicogethes; species Brassicogethes aeneus. The sequence goes on along the minus strand of OV121138.1, from coordinate 3,226,772 downwards.
TACGATTGTTGACTACTTTACTGCCGATTTCGGATAAAATAATTTTTTGTCAATCTTAATTCTATTTTTAATTAATCAAGCACTAACATTAGTTGTTTGAACGGCCATTTTGTTGAAATATTCATCGATGTTAGGATATTGCAGTTGGTGACCGGTAACTTACGTGACATTTGCAACATAAAGCCTGCATTTTGGGAAAAAATTAATAGATTAGGGTTGTCATAATTTAAGTTCCCATTACCTTGAAATGCTACATGCTTATTACACTAAAAAAAACCTTGAGCGAGAATTAGTTTTCACAAAAATAAGTGGATACAGCATCGGAACAAGTTATATGAGAATTGACCAAAAACTGCCACGCTCCGCTTGTTCCTCAGTACCGACGTTCGCGTCGTTCCTGCGCGACATCGAGTCCGCCTTTGACGTGCGCGAGTACTGCAAGGAGTACCTGGGCGAGAGCGGCGCCACGCAGCAGTTCGCGTCGCAGTTCCTGGAGCGGCGGCGCAGCTTCCGGCCGAACAGGGCGCACGCGCACAAGGACGACATGTGCTCGCCGGCGCCCGCGATCACGCCCGGCGCCCCACCGGCCATCTCGAACGAGTTCCAGGAGGTCAAGGTAAGGTAATGGTCGCTTTTATTCACTCATCGGTGTCGTCAAGTGTGCGAGGTTTTGTTTTATATAAGTACGTTATGTCGGGTGCCGCGGTCCGTTTCAAGTCGATGCCCGCGATTTCTATATTGCAAATTTTTATTTGCAGAATGTTCAAAATTTACAAAATTTTCGACATTTACTAAACGGCCATTTCAAGCACGGTGCCCCTGAATAACTTTTAATTAAAAAGTTCAGACGTATCCGATTTTTACTCATATTTGGATAAAAAATCAATTACAAGACAATTTTTTTTCAGGATAAACTCAATTCGCTTGGCACTTTTTTAGAAAAATCATTTTTTTTTTAAACATTAATGATTTTTAATCAATTTTTTGTGATTTTTAATTAGTGAACTTCAAATAATGACTAACTGCTGTTAATGTATTTGTTACATAAAATGTGTAATTTGTTAGACTAAAATAAGGTTTGTGATTTGTCCTGTCTGTCCGCTTGAAATGGCTGTAAAGTTAAAAGTTGGTAAAATAGCGAAAAACATATCGACTTGACATGGATTGTCCTGTAAATGTTTTTGTTGATGAGGTGTTGGGGTTTTTGTAGAGATGGAAATTATTCGTGAAGGATTTTTTCCGGATTATTCGTTTTGTAACTTTTGTAGTCTATAGTTTGCATTGATTTCAAAATCTTAAATAAATGCATAATAATTAAAATTTAAATGCATTTTTTGTCAATCTCTAGTTTTATTTTTATTATATTTAAAAATTCGTAATACAAATCATTTTCTTAAGAAAAAAACAAAAACAATTGATGATATTAAGTGTAGATTTCTGCCTACTATGATTTAACACAATAAAATGTTTCCCCTTTTTTAAGAAAAATAAAAATGATATTTTTTTTATTCCATACAGGGTGTCACCATTTTTTTTTTAATCATTAAATTTTTTATAAATAAAGGGTTTTAGAGGGCGCTGTTTGCAACGTCCTCCATAAATCGAATTTTGCGTCAAAACGTGTTTTTTTTAATAAGTTATCAACTTTTGAATATAAGTAAATTTAGTAGACACCTTGTATATAATAATTTTTAAGAAAGGCATTTTATCATGGTAAATTGGGTTAAATCGTCATATTTGGAAATCTACCCTTAACATTTTCCCCTTTATTAACAAGACAGTACAGGGTGTACATCAATAAATTTAGCATTTTCTAAAATGCTAAATTTATTATCTATATTATATATTATAGAGATCATACATTTTATGTCACCTTTGCATGCATAAGGGGGATTTTACACTTTCGTCTAGGAACACACAGATCAGAAAGTTATGACGTCATTGTTGGAGGGACTAATTGACTATCTAATACATTGTTACCACATAGTTAAATTGAACAAAACTTATTATTAAAGTCTTTCAAGTAGCTTATGCTTAGTGGCACTACTACATACAATGCGACACTTAAAAATGTTGATTTATTTTATAAATAAATTAATATTTCACTACTTCCACACTATATTTTGTTTTGAATTGGGAATGTGGCAACAATGAACTGAGATTCTGCGATTAGTCCCTCCCTCCACCATCAATGTGCATGTCCAAAGCTTGCAGACCGGTTTTTCCTAGACGCGAGTCGATTTAACAACCATTTAATATAAAAAGGGTCACATTAATAAGTTTCATTAAAAATATATTTAAAAAACTGTTAATTTTGATAAAAAAATATATTAAAAAAAAACACAACTTTATGAAATCATAAAAGTTTTTTTTCTATTTTTGCCTTAAAATAAATTTTTAAAATAAATCACAATTACACAGGGTGTCCCAAAAATGTCACCCTACCACAAGGTAGGAAGGTTATTTTAAGTATAAAAGAGAAGTTTTAAAGATATTAAGAATTTAAGTTTGAAAAACTTGTCCATAAATCTCGTGACGCTAAAAAAAATGTCACGGGACAAAGTAAATCAAATAAAATTGCTTTTTTATTCCATTTTTGGTAAAATTATACAAAAAAAAAATTTTTGGGGGGTAGATTTATATACGAAGTACGAAATTCGCAATTTTAGAAAAATTGAATTTTTCTGCAAATTTCTCAATTTTTCCGTTTAAAATGCTAGTAAGTAGTGTTTGAAATGCTCGATAAAAACGATTATTTCGTTTTTCAAAAAAAAATTATTTATTGGACAGAAAGTATCTTTAACTTAAGTTACTTTGAAAAAGTATCTTAAAAAGTATCTAAGTTACCCAGTAAAGTAACCAAGATACATTTAAGTAACTTAGATACTTTAAAGTAACTAAGATACTTTCTTAGAGAAAATTGGGGGAATTACAGAATGATGAAACCTACAACTAGTTGAATTTTTATAATTTCATAATTTTTATTTAAACTTAAAAGTAACTTAGATACTCGGAAGTATCTCAGATACTTTCGGATAGTATCTTAGATACTTTTTAAAGTATCTTGTAAATAAAGATACTTTTAACTCAAAGTTAACAGAGGTAATTATTATTTTGTTTAAGTATCTTGGAAAAGTAACTAGATACTTTTCAGAAGTAACTTTCCCAGCTCTGCTTGTGGTTTTTACTCACAATTTTTTATTGTGACGGGCGGGACAAAACCGAGTAATGTAGTATAGTAAATACTATTAAAAAATTAAAATAAAAACCTTATAACCTCTTTTGGGACATCCTGTATACATATTTGTGATTTGGTAAATTTTACAGCTCGAAAAATCTAACTTTGTTCATAAAATGTCTGAAAATGAAACTTCTTAACTGTTGTTCATTGCAAAATTTTGCTGCTTGCTGTTGAAATTGGGTCGAAATGTTCGATTTGTGAGGATAACCGTTTGTTGCAGGGCAAAAGCAAGAAAAACAAAAAATCAAAAATGCAAAAAATCGACGCCAGAGCTCTTGGATTCAATGTGACTTCGGCTCCTGACAGGATTAATGTGGGTGATAGAGATTACGGTGATAATTCTTAAAGAAATAAGATTAGTTATATGTATGTGTACCAGAATCAGAATTGTTATAATCAATGTACCTTTAATTATACATATATAATTCTTTTAAATACATTTTTTTTTTAGTTTATTGGCTTATTTATGTGTAACACATTTTGTTTTACAAATTTTACTGTTTAAATATTAGTTTTACATAAAATTGTTGTTTTTATTTGTAATGAAACCCGTGGCAGTGCTTTATTGTTTATTTTGTAAAAAAATCCAACATTATGGGATACACAAGAAAACTGTTGATGCATTAAATCATACTTATAAAAACATCCAAATTTAAAATCATACTTCTGCGGTTAAAAACTATTTTCGCCATGCACCTCGACCTCTTCCACGCGACATTCCTCTTGAACCTCTATTACCTCGTCCTCTTCCTCCACTTGACCGATCTAAGTAAAAAAGTGTTATTTTTAACTCGTAAAAAATTAATTTTCACGTACCATAACTTTGGAAGTTGTTGCTGAACTTCCCGCTAGGTGGCTGATACATTTTCATGGTTTCTCCACTCCTATTAGGTCTCACGTGTTTAGTATTAGTGCCATTTCCATTACTAGCGTCGAAAGTAATGGGAATGTGGCGTTTTGCTACCCCACTGGAAGGGGAAGTAGCTACCGTAACCTAAAACAACCCCGAACATTAACATCAAAAAAAAAAAAATCGAAAAAAAACGCACCTTAGCTTTCTTCTCAATCTCATTCTTAAAGGACAACGCTACGTTGCATTTGTAGACCGGGGGCGAGTAAAACAAGTCCCTTATCAGGGTGTTGATATTACTCAACACGGACGGCGCTATTTTCGCTTTATCCGAGCTCTCTTTGTTCAAGTTGACCTTCGAACTGAGCACCGAATCCAGCGATTTCCGGCAACCCTGCACGCCTCTGGAAAAATACGTTAATCTCGCCCTAAAATCTTTCAGAACGTTTTGATCCGACGTCAGGAAGTCGGGGCATTGTCTGGCCAATCTGTGGAAGGCAAACAAAAGACATTCCACGGTGGAAAAGTCCAGGTTGGGCATTTCCGCCATGTCCGCGTTTTCCGGGGGAGACGGCATGTAGTCCTGGCGAAAATGTTCAGCATTAATACAAATCGGTTAAATGCGGTTGCAGTTAATCAAAAGAACACATTTTGGTTTTTCATTTATTTATTTATGTACCTATTATATTTCGACTGATTAATTAGCGAAATTGTGATCAAATATATTATCAAAATTATTATTACAGCGATCTATATAAAGTGAACTACGTCACAGTTGCTATTCAAAATCCATTTATTAACTTCCACGACCGCAGCCTTTTTATTTAATTATAAAACTGACATACCTAGTGTATTTATATTAAGTAAGCCTCATAAGGAGTACTTAAAGTACTCCTTATGAGGCTTACTTTAACAGACAATTAGCAGTCTTTAATACAAGTGTGTGTAGTTTTGTTAATTTACATTTTGTGACGTTTTGTTAAACCATGAGCTGCCACTGATTTAAGTAAAAAAAAAAGATTTTTACATCCAAAGATTTGCATTGGAAAACTGCATGATATTTGAATATATTATAAATCTGAATTTAACTAAAACTATTTTAAAACCACTAAAATGACCAAATACTACCTAATGATAACCTATATAACCCAAAATTACTTTTTGGAACTACCTAAAACAACTGAAAACCGTCTTAAAATGCCCTTAAAACTACATAAAATGTCCCAAACTGTACAAGCCTTTGAAGGTTTTAGATAATGATGTTTGTTGAATAAAAGAACGGACTTTTATTGCCTTTGTATTTTTTACTTTAAGTTCTCTTCAGGTGGAATGAATAAGACCTGGAGCTACTTAACTGATTTAGTAGTCTGCCGTGCTTAATGAAAACGCCGTAACCAACAATTTTGAGATTTTTGTTTTACGGCATTTTCTACTAGAACAATTCATCCTGCGTCTATCCCCTGTACTCAAAAAACCGTATCTATATTTCATATATATTTTTGAGTACCGGGGATAGACGCAGGATGAATTTTTTTAGTAGAAAATGCCGTAAAACAAAAATCTCAAAATTGTTGGTTACGGCGTTTTCATTAAGCACGGCAGTAGTACAGATCTATTTATATCCAAGCTTTGTTGCGTCTGGATACACCTAAATTGTTAATACGAAAATTTCGTTTAAGATTAAAAATTAATAGAGGGGCAAAACAAATTGTCCATATGCAAAGATGTATTTTTTGTTGAACAATAGTTATTTGTTTTACAAGTGTTGAAAAGCGACTTTTTCATGCGAGTTTTTAAGTTGCCCACGAGGCCGTTAGGCCGAGTGTGCATTAACACGAGCTTGAAGAAAGCTTTTCTCACAAGTATAACACAATGTTTTTTCTGCGTCCCTTTTATTTTTTATTATTTTAAAATACAAAACAAAATAACCTAAAAACTTTTTTGACAGCTGAATGTCAAACGATGATTTCCGGTTCTTTTCACACAGACCTGTCACTTTTCACACAGAAATGTCACTTTACATTCGTGTTTTGCCTTGCCAATGAAAAGATTCATTTTCTAAGCAACGATGCCACCATGAAAAGTGACTTTTACATAGTGGTCGTAGAAAAAAATAATATCATTCATTACCCTTAAAATATTGAAAATCTGTACAAGATGCAGCGAGGAAAAAATGATTTTTACACCCAAAGATTTGCAATGGAAAACAGCATGAAATTTAAATAAATTATAAATCTGAATTCAACTAAAACTGTTTTTATAAACCTCTAAAATGAGCAAATACTGCCTTGAAACTGCCTAACGATGACCTATATAACCCAAAATTACCCAAACTGCATTGAATTTGTAATAGATCATCTGTCTTAAATTACCCAAACTGTTGGGAACTACCAAACGACCAAAAACCGTCTAAAAATGCCCTTAAAACTACATAAAATGCCCCAAACTGTACAAGAATTTGAAGATTGTAGATAATGATGTTTGTTAAATAAAAGAACGGACTTTTATTGCCTTAGTATTTTTTACTTTTAAGTTGTCTTCAGGTGGAATGCATAAGTTAAGTAGAACAGGACCTGGAGCTACTTAACTCATCCAGTAGTAAGCACAGATCTATTTATATCCAAGCTTTGTTGTGTCTGGATACACCCAAATTGTTAATACGAAAATTTCGTTTAAGATTAAAAATTAATATAGGCGCGAAACAAATTGTCCATAACGAAAAGATGTATTTTTTGTTAAACAAAAATAAAATCTTTCTTACCTTTAATTTATCGAAAATCTGGACATGCAGCGAGGGAAAAATGATTTTTACACCCAAAGATTTGCAATGGAAAACAGCATGAAATTTAAATAAATTATAAATCTGAATTCAACTAAAACTGTTTTTATAAACCTCTAAAATGAGCAAATACTGCCTTGAAACTGCCTAACGATGACCTATATAACCCAAAATTACCCAAACTGCATTGAATTTGTAATAGATCATCTGTCTTAAATTACCCAAACTGTATAAAATGACACAAATTGTATTAGAGCTGTCTAAAATGACAAAAACTGTTTGGAACTAGTAGTAGAAACAGGACATGTAGCTGCTTAACTCATTCAATAGTACAAGCTTTGTTGCACTTGTATACACCTACATTGTTAATAGGAAAATTTCGATAAACATTAATAAAGGCGTGAAACAAATTGTCCATAACACGAAGATGTATTTTTTGTTAAACAAAAATAAAATCTTACCTTTAATTTATCGAAGATCTGGACAACATGCAGCGAGGGATTCTCCAGCTTTCCGCAATGCACACTCAGTTCCGATAACTGTTGCAATAATTTTATCTTCGCTTTTTCTCCGTCCTTGATGGTTCCGATATTGGCCCACTGCGGCAATATTTGGTCGCAATAATAGACCAGAAACTTATCCGAGTGCACGTTGGCGTTGAACAGGGGCAGAACGTAGTCGACGCACATCAAAATGCGGTCCGTGTCGTTGTTCTCCTCGTCCAACGGGTCAAAGTCCCTGTCGATTTCGGCCCTTTCCGCCACCAAATTCACGATTTCCTGCTGCCCGACGATCGTCCTGCCCAGCTTGCTGGACTTCAAGTAGGGGAGGATCACGGCGAACTCCGTGGCGCTGGAATCCTGTATGTAGGGTTGGGAAAATTTCACTTTTTGCTTGTACTTGAAATTTTCACGACATTTATGAAATTTATTAAAATTTCCTAAATGTCTGAAATTTCATGAAATTAATTGAAACTTTCAATAAATTTCAATCACTTTAAGTGTAATATACAGGGTTCCCAGCATTGTTTGCTACTTCTTTTTAATGATTTTATGACAAATTTTTCAAATTTTATGACACTTTTTATGACAAGAATTTATTATTATTTTAATAAAAAATATGTAATTTTTTAACGGTTTATTATATAAAAATAAATATTTTTTCTCGCATCAAAATAAATATTTCTTCTATTATATTTTTAATGTATGTTACTTTAGTATCTTACTATAATAGGTATTATAATCTCAAAATAAATAAAACCGCATACTATTTTTTTTTTGCTTTTTTGAGACCCATGTTAATCATTGTTTGAGCCTCCAATATTTTAGATTTTTTAAGAGTAATCTTATTGTTAAGGGACTTTGATAATTTCTTATTTCCTTCAGAAATTTCTTGCTATTTTTAACTCTGCTTCCTAACTTGCCAAACTACTATCAATTTCTTCAAGTCCTTCTTTGCGTTTGCGCTTTCTGCCTTCCTTTTATAAAGTAATATAGTAAATAACTTTACCATTCTCATTATTTATTTCAAATTTTGAAATTCCCATAGATTAAACAAAGTTTTCCTTCATAGTATGAAGTTTATACGTCAACAACCAAGGCCGTTTTTAAAACATTTGCGTTTTATTTTACAGGACCGGCTTTAAAGTTTATTTAACAAAATTTCCATTCTATAAAAAAGATCAAAGGTGAGAAAATTGTTCAAAATAATGAAATTTTATGATTTCTATGACAAAATGTAGTTTTTATGACATTTTAGGAAAATTTAACCTATTTTATGATATTTAAAAATTTTATGACAAACAGGAACCCTGAATATATTAATATTGAAATAAGCCCACTCGGTGACCATGGCAAATTGCCTCTCTTACCTCCTACCCCTCTGTGGGCCCCTGCACCAATAATATAAATAGCAAATACCTATGTTTACCACAAATTTCTTGAGATTTCCTTTTAAAATATTTTTTAAATTACTAAAACTAAGAGATATATAGCACTTTTTGGTAAGCTAATGAGATTGTGCCACTTTCATTGTTTTATATTTATATATATTTATTATTTTTATACTGAAATTTTACAAAAATTGAAGAAACTTCATGAACCAAAGGCATTTTTTATCCGTTTTCCGATACAATTATAGCAAAAGTAAAAGTTTAAATTAATCATGACTTTAAAAAAAAATTTAAAGTCTGATTTAATTTACAAATTAAGTTGGTAACTGAATTAAATTATTTAAATTAATTTATGCATATAAGTAACAATAATTACTTATAGTGTATTCAAATCCAAGCCGAACTAAACAAAAACGCCCAGACGCTTGATAACTCGTTCTTATTGGTCGATTCGGAATCTGTTGTAAATTAATATTAAAGGCCCCAGGGGAGGCCGCATGTGAAATTTATGCGAAATTTTCAGTAAATTGCGAAACTTTCAATGAAATTTCTGAAAGTTTCACAGGCAATGTTGAAAGTTTCGAATTGAAAATTTCATTTGAAATTTTTAAAAATTTCACTTTTTCAACTAAATGAAATATTTCAAGTTTGAAACCCTACCTGTATGGCCTTTTTGGCCTCCTCGATCATGATGTCGTCCAGCTCGGCGTTGGGTTTGTCCTGCGGCACCTTGATCAACTTTTCAAACAGAAACGCTATGCACTTCTCCCTCAAAGAGTCCTCTGTGGTCGCGTGAATGTGGTTGAATATGGCCTTTACTACGGTGATAGGCTCGAGCCTGTACACTTGCGTCAAACCGTTACATGCTACGGCGTAATCTTGATCTTCCAGCTGCAGTAGCTGCGCCAGAATGTCGGCTATTTTAAATACATGCTCTTTGGTGTCTTTACATAGCTTCGGCAGCACTCTCATGGCGTAAGTTCTTATCTACAACACGCAATTCGCAATTTGTAGATATTACAAGAACAAAAAATATCGTGTGGAATTACTTCTACACTCCATATTTTGTTTTTGTTATGACATGAGAATGTCAACAGCAATTACCGCCTTCTTCCATTTAAATGGACGTCAGGGACATGCGCAATACATACATACATGTACTATGCTCCACACCTCAAAGTTTTATTTTAAGGCTTTTCAGGTTATGTATCTGTCAAAGTATAGTCAACGAAAGAAATAATATTATGTTTAGGCGTTAAAAATGTATAAATTTGTATAACATTACAATAACAATGGATGGTTTAAGAATTTAAGAATATAAATACTGCATTTAATGAAATTCTAAAGTGTACAGTGCCAAATAAGTAATATTTTTGTGCATTTGGTCCAAATATCTGGTTTTCTCCATCAAATAATTTTAACTAAACAGCATTTATTTTAAAAAAATCTAGCTTCTCTATTATGGAATAAGAATATCTGTATTAAAGGTAGGTTAATATATTATAACAAGAATATCATCTAATTTTGTAATTTTAAGGTTAGAAAAATTTATTTTGACCAAAATAAATAAGTATTTTGGATTGACTGTATAATATGGTATTTAAAAATGTGGTAGTTTTTCTTATCCAGCTTAAAGTGTACCTACATAAAGTTTTGTCAATACAAATAGTTAAAAAGCTTTGACTGAATTTGATCTACATCAAAAAATCATTATAACTTTAAAAATTTTAATAAATTACATGTCATGGGAGTATTAAATATTTTCACATAGCAAGTTTCTATAAAAATTGTTTGTTTTCTTATAATCTAACTTAAAGTAAGTATGCCGAGAGGTATGCACAAGTTTTGTATAAAAGCTTCAATTTAATTTGAACTATATTCAACAGTTATTTAGTATACCTATATTTATTTATGACCATATTAACAGGCCCTTTCAAATAATCCACTTATTTATTTCGGTCAAAATAGATTTTTCTAACATTAAAATACAAAATTAGATGATATTTTTTGTTCTAATACAGATACAGATATTCTTATTTCATAATAGAGAAGTTAGATTTTTTTTAATAAATGCTGTTTAGTTAAAACTATTTTATGGAGAAATGTAGACCCAATGCACTAAAATATCACTTATATCACTCGTATTGCACCTTATACTTTGAAATTTCATTAAATGCAGTATATATATTCCTAAATTTTTAAACCAACCATTGTTATTGTGATACTATAAAGATTTATTAACTTTTAACGCTTAAACATAAGCGGTAACACTATAAATATTATTTCTTTCGTTGACTATACTTTGACAGATACATAACCTGAAAAGCCTTAAATGCCAAATTTTCAAAAGACTGCGTTCCGTACGTGGTCACGTGGTGGGACTTTGAGGTGTGGAGCATAGTACCTGACAAAGGTTTACAGGTCTAGTAAAATTTCACTAGATCTAGTGAATTTTGAACCAATCTAGTGAATTAGGGAAAACTTTTTAATGATTTTTTTTTAAATTTTTGTAGCAAATACAACGTAATTGGGGTTTGGTGTCACCAACATGTGAGTAATTCCACTTTTGTGGGTAATTTCATGGTCTAAGTAATTTTATAAGTAATCATAAATGTATATTTTTTGATTGGATTTTTACTGACATATTTGACAACTCGGAAAATTAACGTTTGTTTTTTGATAATTGGCATTGGCATTGTGTGTGATAAATAAGTAAACCCAGAAACTTTTAAGATTAAATTGGCATAATCAGTTGGCAACACTTTTTCAAATACAGTTTTTTATTTGAGCTTTTGTTTTTAAATTAATGATCTTTTGTTTTTACATACCTACACCTCTTTATCTTCGTTAATTTATATTTTGGTTAAAAATGAGTATTACACAAAAATTGTAGATTTTAAACTAAAAATTCCAAAAAACTTTAATTAACGAAGATAAAAAGGTTTAGGTATGTAAAAACAAAAGAAGGTCAATAATATGGAAATAAAATGCTCAAATGAAAAATATTTATTTGAAAAAAGTGTTCTACAACCTCTATCAAATTATCGTCGTTGGTTGATATTTTTGATGAAAATGTTTTACACGAAAAATGTAGATTTTAAAAATCCGGTCATAAATAACAGAGATAATAAAGCTGGGTTCTAACAGAGAAATAACGTAATATAATTTAATTTAACTTTAAAAGTAATTTAATTTAATTTACTTGCGTTCATACAAAAAGTAACGTAATTTAATAGTGTTTGAAATTAAAAACAATATTTTAAAGAGAGTGCTTACTTAATGTATATAAAACTTAAAGTTTTAGATATATATGGCTTACTTTGGTAATTACAATCGAAATATTTGTCTTATTATTAAAACCGTTTACACAAAATAGGTTAGATTCTCCCGAAATAGGTTAGATAATACGAAATAACCTTGAAATAACGTAATTTAATTGACCATATGCAAGGAATGCGGTCGATGTTGCCAATGGTAAAAAAATAAAATTCCCTATTGAAAACATTCAACTATATATTACGTTTGCTACATTGAAAATTTGAATTTCCCGCACAAACTAAATTAATTTCCATCTTTTTTTTTAATAATAATAAATAATAATAATTCCTACATTTGAAATTCGCACCTTAATTTATTATACAACATTGGAACTACCTTCTTTATCTCTGGGAACTCTAGAATGTATGTCAGTTTGTGCGGGAAATTCAAAATTTCAGTGTAGCCAACGTAATATAATTCAATATTCCCAATAGAGAATTTTATTTTTTTACCATTGGCAACATCGACCGCATTCCTTGCATATGGTCAATTTAAAAGATAAAAGTTGGCCAACTATTAAATTAAGTTTTAAATTACATCACTGTATGAACGTTACAAAGGATTGTTGGGTTTTTAACTTTTAAGTTAAATTAAATTACATCTTAAATTAAATTACTTTTCTGTTAGAACCAGGCTTAAATAAGGTTTATGTAAAAACCAAAAAGGTTGATAATTTAAAAATAAAAGGTCAAATGAAAAAAACCATTTATTTCAAAAAATGATATCTACAACCTTTATTATATTGTTTATTTTTAGTAGAAATAAAGCGTGTTATAGTATTTAAGCTATATTAAGTTGTCGATAAGATGTTTATTTTTTATGTTTATGGATTTTTACTGTTTTCGTTCAATTATAATTTTATAGGATAAAAGCATTGGGAAAAATTAAAAATTGTGTATTATTTTTCTTATTCACTTATAGTTATACAAAAATATAAAAAAAGGAAATCTCCTAATTTAATAATTTGGTATTGTTTCGGCACAAAATAAACAACAAACAGAACACCAGTGCCCTCTTATTTCGGGAAATCATTTGTAACATGGAATTCAGGTTTAAAGCATGGAACCTGCACACCTGATTTAAATATCTCTCTACCGAGTTAAAAGTTGGTCAATAATTTTTAACTTTCTTAATAAAATTTGAAATGCTGCTTGGCCCCTCAAACTAGTTTAAAATGCAACTTACCTGTATGGTATCATCTTCGCACAAATCCAAAAGGGCATTGAGGGCTTGTTCTTGCAGGGAGGGAAAATTTTTGAAGAACTGTGAAATAATTTGTGCAGCAAGCAGTTTTTCCTTCTCTCCGCCTTTCGTGCCTTCTATACAAGCCGCAAAATCGTCAGTTACCTACCGAAAAAACGCAGACGAACATTGGAAAAATCGTTTTTTGACAAATAAATACCAAACTAACCTGTGTGGAGTCTTTGGCCGCGCCTAATTTGTCGTATCGCACGTACAAGTCGTTTAAATCCACTGCCATTTTAATAAATATTTCGTCACTTTATCATAAATTCGGGCCGTTTTTAATGTAAAATGAATTGTTGTGGAACAATTTAAATACCGGTAGGGAGTAGAAATCAAACGCGTGCAGTGGCCATATTGGCTTTTACGATTGTGACGTTTAACAACAGAGGGCGCTCACTAAATTTATGAAACTGTAATAAAACCAGTTATTTATTTTGATAAATGTTAATTTTACAATATATTTTTTAATATTTACTGTATTTTATTTATTTATATTGTTATACTTTCGTTATCTTCGATATATTTGGAAAACTATACATTGTAATCTGGGTTGCCTACCTACAAATTATAAGCTTTGGAAAATTAAAAAACATCAGTCTTGTGCTTATAAACAAATTAAAAATACATAATAAACATTTTTTGTCCAAAACATAAAAAGATTTTGATTTTTTATTATTTTATTGTTGTCATTTTCCTGATTTCAAGATTTAACTCAAATTTTTATAATTAATTTTAAAAGACTATTTTGTAATAACAGAACGTTCTGTTATTTTTAATTATGTTAGCCCTTATAATTTTTCAAAAGGTTACATTTTAAGCAAAAATATTTTCTAAAATCCAAAATAGAAATAGAAATATTCGTTGGTAATTAGACAGATAACTACATTTTGTAGAAGCCTGTGAATAAAACAGAAAAAGGATATAATAAAATAAGAAGGGATTACGAGGTGATCTTAGCTCTGCAATTTAAATAATAAAGAGAACCGTTAAAAACAAATGACTGGCCATTAAAACAAAACGTTCATCCCTCGAAAATCGGGGCGGCCGCTTTTAAAATTCGAGGCACGCTGTATCAACACGATATGAAATCTCGGGAGGCGCTGAGAGCCTGTAAATCAAGTCGGGCCGCGAGACTAAGCGACCCTCAGGGAGGCATTTCAAGCGACGAAAATCGCACACTATTTATTCCGATATGATTCATGAAGTGCCAAATGCTGCGAATTTCGTTTTGGAGAAGCGGGCGGTTAAATTTGTCAAGATTTGAATGTTTGGAGATATCGTCGTCTGGCTTTTATGTCAAATGATTGTAAAAACATCCATCCACTGCACGGGGGGTGGATGGATACGTCACCGGAGGCGTCACAAATAATTATTACCTTTTGTAAACACAAACGTCTTCTTTAACAGTACCTAGGATGTTTCTAAAACAAAATGCTTTGCAAATAAATAAAATATTTTGCATTACAAACTGGCGCCCATAATATAAAATTGTTAATTTTAATGATTGAAAAATACAAGTTGTGTATTGTTTTTATAAAAATATAAAGAAATCGGAAAAAAATCAGGATTAACTTATGAAATTTAGAAAAAAAATATTTTTTTATATTAAAATAGATTGTTTTATGAAAAAATCGTAAAAGACGTTTTATGTAAAGCGTAACATTCCTATAAAAAAATTTGTCTTCTATATTGTTGCATGTCTATTAATAAGCGAGTTAAAAATATTTTTTTATCCATTTTCCGTTCATAATGATTTCATTATAACACTTTTGGTGCTGTAATGAGATACCACCCAAAATTTTGATTTTATAGGTTGGCTATACTTTAAACAGCATAATATTTTACATATTGGTCATAATATTTTTATGATTTTTCTAGTACTTACAAGACTTTTCTGGCAATAAATTTTGGTTTACACCAAAGAAAATCCTTTTTTCCTTCTTTAACATTAACAGCCGCTTATTGTTAATAAATAAATTAAGAACTCTACAGTGTTCTAAAATAATATATTGTCGGCATTTTTTTGTCCGACTCTAAAATTATCTTTCGTTATAATATTTTTGTAGCGTAAGTAATCAGATAGAGGAACAAGTCCTTTATCAGGTGTTTATTGCATGATTTACAGCATACATTTCGAAAAGTTTATCGCTTTATTAAAAGATTTTAGACCTTTTAAAAGAGTTGCACCTTAAAGAAATATATTCATAATTTATACAGGGCTTTTAATAAAAAACAAGCCACCCTTAATAACTTTTAAGTTATAGTAAATATGATCTTGGACAAAAACAAGAATTCGCGAGTTAGAGCCATGGCATTTGCAAAAAAAATGTTATATATAATAAATAAATAAAACAAAGAATTTCATACAAAAAATATATTCAAAAAATGTTTTATTTGCTTCTTTTTAATTTACCTTTTACTTTTAGCAGAGTTGTTACACGTTTTAGTTAAAATATTTGCATTGATATATCAAACTACCTAAATACTATAAATATTATATTACAAAAATATTATAAATATTATATTAGAAACTTATTAGTAATAATAAGTTATTACCCAGTAATTAGAAAATCAGATGGACGAACAAGAAAACTTGTTGCTTGTTAAAGGACATTTGTACAAGAAGTAGCTCCTCCTCACTATGTTTTAGCAGTCACAGAATGGTTAACCCAAGGTTTCCCGAGATATATGGATTGGTAGAAGAGGTGCTCAAGAATGGCCGGCAAGATCTCCAGATTTAACGCCACTTGATTTTTTCTTTGAGGTAATTTAACAGTCTACAAAACACCACATTATTGCAAGAACTCAAACGAAGAATAATTCAAGAATGTAGGCAGATAAATTTTATGTGATTCTTTTAGCACTTAGCTGAACACAGAAATGACAAACTTAACATATTTTACTGCCATGCATTGTGTTATTTTTAATATATTATTAAATTCGTTTAATTCTTTCTTTGAAAAGATAAAAAATTACATATGATGTTGCATTATAAAACACACAAGCGCATTAAGACAGGTAAAAAGTCTTTAGTACCATAAAATTAATTACCACTAAAGTTTTACAGCTCAATCCCCAAAAAGCTCATAATAATTGTTTTATTAGTAATAAAACAGCACTTTGAATGCACCAAATTGATTATAGGAAAAAGAAAATGCCTCGTTTTTTGTTAGTTTTAGTTTTCTTTCATATATCACGCAGAATTTTAAGCTTAAGTAACTAGATATTTACTTATTAAGTTATTTTTACAGTAAATACGAACCTAAAGTGCCCATGTAACACTAATGCTCTTATTGCGATCTCCAAGGTCACAATAAAACTTTGAATAAAACCAAACGATCTTCAAGACAACCTTAGGACCATCATAAAGCATCTTCCAGCCAAAAAGGGCCCATACTAAAAGGGTTTTCAAGACTAAATTCTAAAACTATATTAAAACCATTTAGTTTTAATTTTATATTCTTAAAAAGTTCTTCAAGAATCAATATAATTAATCCTAAAAGGGTTTTATTTTGTTTACTAAAGTGAGACAAATTTTATGTGAAATAGTTAATGGCAGAATGGTAATTATAATGATAATTTAAGCTTATTTAGTTTTATTTTTTAAATTTATTTATTTTTTAAATTTTAATTAAAGTAGGTGCTCAAAATGGTGGCCTTCGACTTCAATGCATTTATTAATTCGCATTTCGTTTTAACACTGCTCTGCTATTACATTAATTTCATTATTTCCACCTGTGACTGTTGCTCGACGAACTCTTTTTTTCGGTTGAACACTCCCGTTTGTAGTAAACTGCTTGACTGTACGGGTGAAATGAAGTACGTAATCGAATTTTATCAGGAAAACGCGGAGCGTAGATATTTAACAGCATCATCAAGATTCCTGCCTGCTTCTTCATAAATCAAAATCATTTCTATTTTTTCTTCCACTGTTAAAAAATCCATTATGAATAACTGCTTAACGAAAGGATGTCTTTTTGTTTGCAAATTAATCTTCGAACTAAATTGATTAAATAATGCTAAACTATAAATAGTTTCTTTATACCTCAATAATTATTTAACTAAATACCATTTTTTATACCTTAATTAGGATTAAATTACTTAATTTACAAACCTTAAATGATGGATTTTTATTAAAAATAGTACAATAATCCTTTAAATTAAAGGATTTAATGCGGGCAGGTAAAAAGTGACCATGGTGCGAATTGATAATTATCACCGAATTAATTTAATTCAATTAAATAATGTATAAAACTTAAACCAAAGGAAACTTAAATATTAGTTAAAAAATAGTGGGTACTTAAAAATCAGATTTAATTTAATAAGGTAATTATTACCATAAAAAGAGATATTTTTATAGAAAAATTATTGCAGTATCGTACAGAAGAAAAATCGAACAAAATTGATTTTTTTTTTCATTATAGCGCCATCTATTACAAATATGAAAAAATGTTTTAGACAAAATCTACCTATTTTAATTAATAACACCCTCAAATTCAATTTTTTTGTAAATTTTCGACATCATCATTTTTGTAGTTTAATATCATATCAATAATTTTATTTTAATAAAGATTTTTTTTAAATACAATTGCCATTGCCATTTATTTACTACCTTACCATGCTGTTGAGAAAACCTAAATATAAGTGCAATCAAATTTATTGAATCAATAATACATTACTTACTATTCTCTAAAGAAGCTAAAGTCGTAGGTAAGTTTTAACAGTGTTTAGTGGTAAAAGGTTTTTAACAAAACCGTTAATATAATATAAAATTGTTAATATAAAATCTATGCCCACTGAATAATCTAAATATAATAAACTTATGTACAAAATAAAAAAAATAAAAAACTTATATAATGTTAAACCCCCCAAAACTCATTATTATTGAATAACTTTATAATGATTGGATGATTATATTACGTTTGTCTAAAATATTTGTAAAAATGATTACTTATATACATTTTTACATATTTAATAATAAAATGCACAAGATAGGTAGGAAATGTTTAATTCTCTCTAACATAAGTATAGCAATTACCTGAATTAATAGGCTTAGAAGTTTCGATGATCCGAACAATAATTTTGGGCCTGCATTATTTGCAGAAATTCAATTAGGCGACAAATAAACCCAACAAGACAAATAGCAACAAACATTCGTAATTCAAAAGAAACACCTTATCGTTGGTTGTTATTTAAAAGGCTTAAAATGTCTAATCTTGTTAAAATTTTGGGCAGGGCAGTCCCCAAGTAACAAGATTATGTCGTAAAATTTGCCGAATTCCGTACCTACAATTTAGTTTCCAGTGATTATGGCAGTTTTGCCGAAATTATTCAAATTATCTTCTACCTAGGTACTATTTCGAACAAAAATGCTAAATAGACTGGAAAACCTTCTTAAAGAGTGCGGCATGTTTTATTACATGGCAATTTTTATGAATCATCCTCGATTGCAATTTAAATGCAAGAAAGTAAATGTAAAAAATAATTTACACAATACTCCCTTAAAATACAATATTTTTAACGAATGACCACTTTTGATGGATGTTAATGTTCACAGATTTTTTTGAGGAATTCCTACTACCCAAGCCGTAAATGACCGTAAATATAAATTTTGATAATTAAAAAAAAAAATTTAATCGAACAAAAATTGTATGCGAGGCAGCACTGGAACTTTAAAAATTGTCGAAAAAGTGATTTTATTTTTTTTAAATATGGTTTTTAAGGCAAGTAGCACAACTGGTTAAATAACTAGCATTCTAAGTAAATTATTCAAAATTCAAAAAAGTAAAATAACATTTTTTTAAACTTGTTTTAGGTTACTGTGAAGTTTATAGTGTGAACTAAAAAATAACCCTTTGATTTTTTTAACTTTAAAATTTCAATGGAACACACTATTTTTTATTGCAGTCCCGATTGTGGTAAACTGCTTGACTGTACGGTGAAATGAAGTAAGTAGGTAAGTGATCGATTTTTTTCCGGAAAACGCTGACCGTAGATATTAACAGCATAATCAAGATTCCTGCCTGCTTCTCCATAAATCAAAATCATTTCTATTTTTTTTTCACTGTTAAAAAATCCATTATGAATGCAAATTAATCTTTAAACTAAATTGATTAAATAATGCTAAACTATGTATGAATAGTTTCTTTATACCTCAGTAATAATTATTATTTATAACTAAATACAATTTTTTATACCTTAATTAGGATTAAATTAATTAATTGACAAAATAATGTTTTTTTACCTTAAATGAGGCATTTTTATTAAAAATAGTACAATAATCCTTTAAATTAAAGAATATAATGCTGGCAGGTAAAAAGTGACCATGGTGCGCAATTGATAATTATCACCGAATAAAATAATGTATAAAACTTAAACCAAAGGAAACTTAAATATTAGTTAAAAAATCGTGGGTACTTAAAAAATCAGATTTAATTTAATAAGATAATTATTACCAAAAAAGTGATATTTTTATAGAAAAATTATTGCAGAATCGTATAAGAAGAAAAATCGATTTTTTTTTCATTACAGCGCTATCAATTACAAATATGAAAGAAGTTTTAGACAAAATCTACCTATTTTTAGTCGAATGATCCGAATCTGCAATAAAAAATAGGGTGTCCCATTGGAAATTTTAAAGTTACCCCCTGTTCCCCCTATAAGGAGGAGTGTATGAGGACCAATTTTAGTACTGATTGATTTTACCCCTCGAATCTTTTAATTTTTATTTTAAACATTTTTTCGTAAAATGCACACTAACTGAGATATTTCAAAGTTTCAAGTTAAATTACTCACCCTGTAAGGTAAGTTCAAAGGTTATTTTTAGTAGAGTTTAATTTGACTATAGGTAAACCAAATATTTAACTATAGTTAGTAGTATTTCATTTAAGTTAAAAAGTAGGTTATTTTAGAAATTACCTAACGTTATTATAACGTTTAGAAATTACCTAACGTTATACCATTTACTCAATGGTTATACATTACGTTATATATTATTATTATAAATATATTATTTATATTATATATTAATATATAATCTACTATCTATTAACCTTTAAAATGGCGAAGACTATTTAGTTTTTAGACCTATTTTGGTTTAGTTTAACTTTTCATATTTTTTTTTGGTAAATTAACCACAGCTTTAGTAAAATTGCATACATTTTGTTACCCAAGAAGTTATATTTTACCAAATATATGTATTTTAACTCGCTGGTAAATTAACGTTAATTAATAACTGGTTAAAAAAGTAATGTTTTTGCAGTTTTCATTGTTACCTGCGTACAAAAATTGGTCTTAATACAGCAACCTAAAAGTTGTAAGTTTTGTGTGACAATGGAGCCTTAAAAATAATTTTAAAAAATATAGACTTTCTTCAACTTATTATAGAAGAGTTAACAAAGTTGTAAATAATTATTTATCTACCAATCTTAAAACAGTCCCCTCACATTTAATTAATTTTGTAAGCATAGCAAAGGTTTTATCACCAAAACCAAAGAATTATAAATTACCGATTGGTAAATAAAGTAGTAAAATTATACACAATTAAATAACCAAATGGTTTATTAGTATATTAAAGAACTAATGTCATAAGACGTCATTTTGTCGCACGCGGACAATTTATAAAACGAGCGACAAAGGAGCGAGTTTTGTAATGGACGAGTGCGACAAAAGGTCATGACATGAGTCTTTATGCTGTTTTATCTATTTTGCAAAAATTCTATAAAAAAATTAATTTTATACCTTACATTTAATTTGGTCAAATTTTACTTTAGATAGTTGGTATTAAAGTCATTGGTTTGCCATTTAATGTCAAAATCGATTCGCCATGCCGTCTTTAATTTACTTATTTACAATAAGCGGCTGTTAATGTTAAAGAAGAAAAAAAAGATTTTCTTTGGTGTTAAACAAAATTTATTGCACGAAAAGTCTCGTAAGTACTAGAAAAATCATAAAAATATATTTTTACATAAAATCAATAGGCAAAATATTATGCTGTTTAAAGTATAGCCAACCTATAACCAAAAATAGGGTAATTTAAACAAACTAATAATAAAACAAAATATTATTTTATGTTTAAAAGTTTTTAAATCAATTTCAAACAAAATAAAGAAAAAACAGGCAAAAAATATATTTTTTTATTTCCTTTATTTCTTATTTTTACTACTGTACTTCTTTATAAAAAAAAATGTGGCATTGAATTTTCCCTTGTAAGGAATAGTTTTATAAAACTATCTCTTTAAAATACAGCACTTAGTATTTCTTTAACTGATGACACTATGAAAATTTTAAATTTAAATTGAAAAAATATCAAGGGGGATAACTGTTGAGGTATTTATTATATATTGTATATTACATTTAACCCCCTGACCTCCAGAGCACATTTCTTTTTAATTTATTTTTACCAAAATTGAAGTGGATTATCTCACGAATGTATGAAATGTATTAAATTTTAATCCGAAAATTAAAATAATGCAAGTTTTCAAACTGTTGCGTTTACTGTACCGTCGCAGCCATTCATTTTAATATTTAGTGTGAAACTACGTTTAAAATGCTTACCTTTATTTACATTTTTTTACTAAAAACAAAGTTTTTGTGAATTTTTTTTATTTTGTTATATCTGATATAATTTAGTGTTTCGACAAAATTTTATAGTGTCGTCAGTTAAAGAAATATTAAGTGCTGTTCGTTTTAAAATTGTCACCCTGTATATGAGAATTAATATAAAGGAGAGAAATTTTATTTTCTATAGATAATTATAATTACCTATACGGTAAATATAAACTTAAACCCGTTAATTAAGTTACTTGGTTAAAAGTAGTTAAAAAAGTGGTAAATATTACCTTCTTTTTAACCAAAAGGTACATTAATTTATTTATTATTATAAAATAAAGTTAATTTAAGGTTAATTTAACTGTACAGCACAATATTACTTAAATAAATTTAACGTAAATTTAATTAACAACTGTTAAAAATACCTAATGGTAATTTTTCTAAACGTTTACCATTGAAAAGTAAAATTACAAATCTTAGTTTCTATAGAATGACATTTACTATTACTTGACAGGATATTTTTAGTAAGCATATTTTTCATACTAAACTTACTTAATTTTATTAAAACTGTAACAGAGGTAGACATATTTTTACATATTTGAAACAAATTTAAATTTGGACTTACCTGTGATTTACCTCTTTCAATTCATAACCAGATTAATATTTTATGGATTAAATATTAATTTGTGAAATCCTCGGCATTTCTTTTAATCCTATTACAATTTAAATACTTCAGTAGTGCCTAATAAAAGAAGAAACGAATTTGCAAATTTTATTGCCCTATCGCTCGGTACGACGCGTCGGCTTTTTAAAATTTTATGGTTAAAGCAAGACTGTAAAATTGTAAACCGAGGATTATTATTTATGTAAACAAACATGAATGAAGAATGTCGTGACTTTGATTTAGTTTTTTACTATAAACAACAACAATTAACTTTTTAAAGTTGTCGTACCAATTGGCTAAAAAAAATTTCTGCTGTACACGATAGTTAAATTCATAAGTGTTTTAATTTACTGAACAATTTGGCGTAGGACAACATCCTGTAAATCGTAGAATTTAAAAAAATGTTTTTCTTAAATTAACCAACGCGTCTTTAAAACGTTTAATTAAGATTCAATTTACTATTAAAATCCATTCTTTAATGGACCTAAAGTCACGAATTTAATTTCGGCACGAGCGAGTTATTAAATGAGTGTCTAGAAAAGTTTTAGCCCGTGACTAAAACGCCATAAAGTCACAGCTTGTTAATGTGGGAGTATTATATTTTGTATCAAGTTTTATAAACGCCATTTTGTTACGAGTTTTATTAGGCACGAGCGAAGCTTGCGAGCGAGTGTTAAATAAAAACTAGTGTCTAGATAAGTTCATAAAACGAGTTGCATATACCTATTGTGATTCAAGCCGTAACTTATTTTTTCTACTCCCACCTTTAAAACGCCCTTTATGGTACATGTTTCCATGACACTAAGTGACCTTTTAAATACACATTGACAAGTTGTGGCTTTATGGCGCTTTAGTCACGGGCTGAAGTTAGCAACAGGTTTTTAGTCACGGGCTGAAGTTAGTTTTAAGTTAGTTGACAGTTGTCAAATGTCATATAATCGTTAAAATAAAGTGCCTTTCTTGTAAAATAATACTAAATGTGAAAATTATTTTATTATTTCAATACAAAAATACAAAAGTATTAAATAGTTTCTCAACGCCAATATTTGAAAAGTTTATATGAACATTGTACTGACCTTTTAATTTCGCGCCGGCAGTAAACTATAACTTAAATTCGGGCACGGACTACACTGTAAAGTGCTCATAAAACATTTTCTTTACTTTCACTGTGAAAAACTGTCAATTTTCAAGAAATACATTTCGATTTAGAACCTTTATAATCTGTGTTTATAAAATATAAAAATTTGACATTTGACGGTGACACACAGATTCCCTATTGTTTCATAGATGGCGATCTATACAAATTATTGATTTAAATCATTTTAAGATAATAATAAGTATTTGTCGTAGACTATTCCACTCATTACTTTTTGGACCAATCAGATTTCAGAAAACGAGTGGTTTTTTCAGTTTTGCAGCGATAAAACTACTATTCAGGTGAAAAAACCACTCGTTTATACTGCCGTACTTAGGGAAAAGGCAGTAAAGTGCAAAAAGCTAAATTGGAGAAAAATAAAATTTAAATTTCAGATAATTTATAACGAAATTAATAATATTATTCTTCTACAATTATATATAAATGACTAATAATATTTTACATGGTTTTCTAAGAAGTCATTTGCGTGTGTATTTAAAAAGTAATTAATTGGCGGGCCTAAAATAAATGACGTACTGTCTTTTATTGCTGTAAACCAAAAGGCAGTAACATATGACTTACTGCCTTTTTACTATGTAAAACAAGATTACTGCTTTTTTCCGTTGTTTTTTTTAATTGTCATATTAATTATTTTGTTAAAAAAGCGCAGTAATTCGGAATAAAATTTTTTTTTCGTTTTTAATAAATTTTATTCATTGAAAAATAAACACAACTAGGTAAAACAATTATTATCTTATCACCGTTGAATCACAAAATATAAAATAGTGATTGTAATTTTCTAATTTTTGCACATATAATTAATTTTTTTTACTATTACAATACGATTAATATTTATATAATAACAATTATATTGTTATTCATGTAACGATGAATACAAATATTTAACAATTATTTAATCTTTTAAAAATTAAACAAAGACTATTTTTTAAATTATTTCTTTAAAAATTATAAAATCTTCGTGAATTTAAACATTTTTCGAGAAAAAAAACGGAGGTTTAATCACATGGAAAACTTTTTGAACAAAATGAAAACTAATTAGAACCTCAACAAAATCTATCTAGTAACTAAAAAAATATGACTTTTAATTTAAAAATCATAGTTATTTTTCTGGTAAACTTTGCCAAAAAACTTTATGCTCATCAAGCATCAGAGGACAAATATTTTTTAAAATCGCATCTTTCTTTGTTTTACTTATTCCATTTTTCTTTTCACATGGAATCGGACCCGGAATACCTTTTTTGGCAGCTTTAACTTTTAAATAATTATTTAATAATTTAAATTCTCCGTTGTAATCAGTCTTATATTTTAAATCAGTCGTTCCTCTGTTAACTTCTATTTGTACGATATTTGTTAAATATACTTTCTCAGTCTTATCATGATTAAAATTTCTATTTTTTAGAGAAGTATGATCAACGAAGTAATAAAAGTCACAAATATCCATAACTTTTACGTTGACTTTATTTCTTGCTCCTTCAACAGCCGAAACGAATCCAGGAAAATCATAAATTTTACCTTTTTTCTTCATTGCTAGTTCAATTTGATGGTGAAATGAGTCTGCTGACATAAATGTATGTCCTGGTTCAAAGTAATTAACTTCAATTACCTTAGCTTTTATCAAAGGAGAATTTATAATATACGGCAGATAGGAGAAAAAAGCCCAATTTTTATTCTGAGCACAGCAATTATCTAACCATAAGATTATTTTTTCATAATCTTTATGTTTAAGAAAAAATTGGTGATAAGTGAAAGTTATCTCTTCTTTACTACGCTCTCGTATTCCTTCGTGCCATATTACAGCGAAAGGTGCAACATTAACTTGATTCTTACCGGCAGGAACGAAAGTTTCATTAAATGTTGTAAGTCTGTTTGTAAATATAGCTGACTTAAAACATTCAAGACGGGGTAACATAATTATTTTCTGTAAATCAGCAGACATACAAAGTGTTTTATTATTGTACGACATTTTGGCACAGTCTTGATAGTATTTTCTTGCTTGTTTACTTTTTTCATCATGTATTATCCACTTCTTACACTCGTCACACGTGTTATCAAGTTCTTTTGAGTGATCGGTTAAATGAATTTTGTGAACTTCACAAATCTCACATTCCTCGTGCCCCAATTTAGTGAAGTGAATATTTTCTTCAGATAAAATCTTTCTATATGTCTCATATGAAATATTAAAGTCTGGAAATTCTTCTTTAAAAAAATTGTGCATCAAGGTAATCGTCAAATCATTAGGTAAATATCTCACAGATTTACCGCGTCCATCTGGAGCAGGTTGCAACTGGATGTTATCTTTTAAAGGTAAATCAGTGTGGAGTACATTGAAAATAACTTTGTCATTTTTTGGATGAAAACCAAGAGTTGTAAGAAAAAATGTTTTACATACTAATTCACTTTTTCCTTCTACCGAAAACTTATATATAAATGATAAGTTTCTAGAAGAATCTTCGGATTTTTTATTTACTTCTTTTCTTACGCAAGTATTTAGGATAAATGACTTTTGTTCTATCCAACTTAATGACCAAAATTGTTTGTGTATAGCTTCTCGACAAGTTTGAGAGAATTTTGAGGTACATTTTTTTAAACAAGAATCAGGACAAGGGTCTCTAAGATAATGTTTTTCAATTTTTCTCTTTTTAGCCAAATCTTCTCTTGTTTCATTTTGCTTACGTTTACGTCTTGGGTTATCAGTATTTGTTTCTATGTCATCAGTATCTGTTTCCATTGTTTCGTTATTATTTGTGTGAACTTGAACGTTGTCATCATTTTTAGCACTGTCGTTGGTAATTTCTGATGAATCTGATGACGTCTCTGTTATAATGTCTTCATGTGCCACAGCTTCTGGAACTTCACTCATTAAGCAATCATCGATCTCAATAAACACATCATCAAGATCATTGGAAACTTGAACTTCCCCGTCAAAAATCATTGAATGCTCTTGCGAGTCTTCTAAACATAACGAGGGTAAAATTTGATCTTCTGTAAATGCCTCAAAAGTTTTCCAGCTAATGGTTCGAGTACAACTTCCTACTTTTTCACTCACATTGGATTCTGGTTCAGGAGAATCTACTTCCATTATAGGAAACTTATATGATACTTATCAATTTGTAAAAAAATGTTTTAATTATTATTGGTGTTATTATTATTAAAAAACTATTATCGATAGTATTATTATTATTTTTATTATTATTGGTATAATGGTTATATTTTATTTTAGCCTAGATACGAAACTTTATTTGAATCTTATAGACAACTGAGTAAAAAAAAAGTAGGGTTAGAAATTTGTAAACATAAAAAAACACCTTGAAACTTACAATACTTTGCGAATTACAACATGTCATAATACTATTAGAATTGTAAAATAAGATTTTTTTAACAAAATTACACTTACTTTCAAAATTATCAACGAGAAAACCCGGAACAAAACTGCACACCGCTCACAACAATATTTGACATTCAAATGTCGATAATTCAACAGAAAAAAGCAGTAAAATGACGATTACTGCTTTTTTTCTTGGTAACTACAGATCATAATATAATCACATGACACTTAATAAAGCGTAAAAAAGCAGTAATAATCTCTCTCAGAAGATAAAAGCAGTATAGTTTGAATTTTACTGCTTTCTTACTTTGAGAAATAGATTTACTGCTTTTATACTCAGGAAATATAATTAATTCAAAATATTTGCCACATTTAAAAAACTACTTTCTTATGGAAATAACGTTATTAATGTAATATTTTATACTGAATAAACGTTAAATCATTAGAAAAACATATTGGCACTGAAATTTCAAAAAAGCAGTAAGTGAACATTACTGCCTTTTCCCTAAGTACGGCAGTATACGAGTTGCATAACAACCAATTGGTTGCTATGATAAAAATAATTGTCACTGTTGACGTTTTTAATTTTAAAATTAAAATGTTAAAAAATATGCGTTTTGGTCCAAAAAATCATACAGAAATTGAATCAGCAGTTAAAAATATTCGTGAAATAGTCTTGCCGAATACCACTCGTGATAAAATTTTCCCTGAAAAAATTTTTGATTTTTATTTACTCAAGATTTTTCCTTGGAAATTTCGCTCGTGGCATTAACTTCAAACCACTCGCCTAGCGGCTCGTGGTCTTAAAAATTAATGCCACTTGCGAAATTTCCAAGAAAAAAACATTCGTATAAAAATCAAAAATTTTATCGGTAAAATTTTACCACTAGTGGTATTACCTATATACGAAAAAGTATAGTATGCACCTCGTTCATAAACTTTTCTATACACTCATTAATTTAAGCACTTGCTCGCAAGTTCGCTCATGTCTAAATTCAGTTTTCACTGTGATCAAATAATTAATTAAAAAATATAATTAACCAAAAAATTTCAAAGAACATTCATAATTATTTACGCATGGCGAGTCGTTTTTATCGAAACTTGGATTTTAACACCTTGGTGCTACATTTCCTAGAAGGCAAATTAGATTTCGTTACAAAAGAACCAAAATATTCGTAATTTCTTAACGTTTTAATGCTTCTCGCCATAAAAAAACCGTAAACAATCTTCGAAAAATATTTGTTGAAATAAGAGAAAAACAATTTTTTGTTGATGAGTACTAAAATAGCGACCAAATTGACCTCTAAGTTTACAACCATTTTAAGAGCCGTTTTGCAATTTAATTGACGGTTACTTTGTTGAGGACTTCTTCTTTATTTATTATAGGTACCACCGTGATTAATTATGGGTTTATGGTAACACCTTTATGTCTTAATTAAATATGACCTTTGCTATGAATCGTAAATACCAAATCGTTTTTGATACGAAAACGGAATAGAACCTTGAGGAAACCCTTGCATCAATTAAAATACTTAATACCCAATTACACTAATCAAACATTTAATTGGTCATCAAAAACATCTAATATGACAATTAAAAGCAAACATGTTCGAAAAATTAAACGCTGATGAGGTAAGAAACGATTTCTAATGCCTCCAAAATTAAAATAATTTCCTCCGTCAATCAAGCTATGTAGGTAATTATTCCGAAATTTATAACTGTACCTGATAGGTGTGGACCTCGTAGCTCGGCCATAAATACAACCTGCGCGGCGATTGGTCGGCGGCCGACTCCTCCCCCTTAAACAAACGAGGGAGCGCAAGTTATCTCCATTATCTTTTATAACCACCAGAGTCTCCGTTCGGTCAGGATCTCGGGATCAGTGCTCAGTTAAAAGTGCAAAGTGTCGTTTATCAGTGTCGAAAACTATGTCCATAGCCTCATACTACGGCTCGGGAATGTACCGCCACCAGCAGCCGGTGGCCCCGAACGGGCACTTCCAGCAAAACGTGCCCATATCGTGGTACTCCGGCTACCACCAGGCCCCGCAGATGACCCCGACGAGCCAGTACACGCCCTGCCTGGAGGAGCAGCAGATTTGGCATCACCATGGCGCTCCTCCGCACGGCGTCTTCCCGCACGATTACCAGGATTACGTGCCCAACTCGGGTATCCCGCACGGAGGCGCTCTGGAGCCCGAAAGTCAGCTGCCGTCGCCGCCGATCACCGTTTCGGGAAGTGAAATGTCCTCGCCAGGTGCTGGTGGAAACATATCGCCGCAAAATCACCAACAAATGACCAGGCCAGCGCAAGCCAGGAGCCCGTACGAATGGATTAAGAAGAACAACTACCAGTCACAACCTAACCCTGGTAAGTTCAAAAGATTGCTCCCGTCGGAAGTTTTTTGCCTCCATTAATAAAACGTTTCTTAAACTATTCAATACTAACATCTGGACTCCTGGGTTTGCCTATACAAACATTATTTCCATCGGCACCTTGGATCTTTAATTAGTATCAAATAAACAATGCATATTTGCATCTTAAACCTTCTTAATGTGAAAATTGAATTGACAAACAACGGCTGTGTTGTCCTTCCAAACATGAAATGTGGTGAACAAAATTCTTTTCTTGTATATTTAGATCTTTAAAACGCATAAATTTTTTATTGTTTCGACCTTTACTTGATGAAACTCCATGTCACTAATGTGTAATGTATGAGTAAATAAAAACAAACCCGGTTTTTTGAGTAAAATTTAATTTGACAATTGTTTCACTAACACAGTAGCTCCTTCTCTTCTCAGTAGCTATTTTAGTACTCATCAACAAAAAATTGTTTATTTTCAACAAATATTTTTTAAGATTGTTTACGTTTTTTTATGGCGAGAAGTTTTAAAACGTTAAGAATATTTTGGTATTTTGTAACAATTTGCCTTCTATAGGAAATGTAGCACCAAGGTGTTAAAATTGAAGTTTCGATAAAAACAACTCGTCATGCATAAATAATGTTTTAAAATATTTTTGGTTAATTATCATTTTTTAATTATTTAATACACGTGAATAAATAAATGTTTTTTCAATTAATCACAGTGAAAATCAATAAAATAAGATACGGTCAAAAGAAAAGGTCTAAATGGCTTAAATCACACAATCGAGGCGGTCAATTGATCAAAAAATACATTTTTAAAAAGTTTTTATTTTGGGAAATTTTTAAAACACAAAAAAGAATTTTTAAATTTATATATTTTTCTACTCCCACCTTTAAAACGCCCTTTATCGTACATGTTTCCATGACACTAAGTGACCTAGACTAAGTTAGCAACAGGATTTTAGTCACGGGCTAAAGTTAGTTGACAGTTGTCAAATGTCATACAATCGTTAAAGTGCCTTTCTTGTAAAATAATACTAAATGTGAAAATTATTTTATTATCTCAATACAAGAGTATTAAATAGTTTCTCAACGCCAATATTTAAAAAATTTATATGAACATTGTACTGACCTTTTAATTTCGCCGGCAGTAAACTATAACTTAAATTCGGGCTCGGACTCCACTGTAAAGTGCTCATAAAACATTTTCTTTACTTTCTCTGTGAAAAACTGTCAATTTTCAAGAAATACAAATCGATTTATAACCTTTATAATTTGTGTTTATAAAATAAAAAAATTGACATTTGACGGTGACACACAGATTCCCCTATTGTTTCACAGATGGCGCTCTATAAAAACTTTTGATTTAAATCATTTTAAGATAATAATAAGTATTTGTCGTAGAAAAAGTATAGTATGCACCTCGTTTATAAGTTTCTATATCGATTGTTAGTCTATTTTTAAGCTCAAAACTGTGTTGGCGAAACAATTGTCAAATTAAATTAAAATAAATTCGTGAAACTCAAAAACAGTCTTTGTTTTTTATCTAGTTATACATTAGCATACATTTTTATCAAAATTGTGAAAAAATAAATACATTTGGTAACATTCTTCTTCTTAACTTTATAGACTTAAAACAAATATAATAATTTATTAAATAACTAGTTTATTACCCTTTTACAACTACCCGCTATAAAACAGTACATAAATCAAAAAATTAATAATTGTTTTTTTGTTATAGAATTAGATTGTCTTGATATCGATTCCGAATATAACACAACCACTGGTATGATTCAATTTTTCTAACTAAGCATGTTTTTGATTATTTTTGGGCATGGTTTTGTGCATGATTGATTTTATTTTTGCTTACATTATTCCATCAGAATTCCCCAAATTTTTTGGAGCGGTGCTCATCAAAGATCCGTTTATTGGGGTTCCGTCGGTAATTTTATTGGACGGGGCAGTTATTGCTTTTATTGGGGGTTAATAAAATTCGACCTGGTATTTTTTCAGAATAAACAAGCTTAAAAGGGTAGTGTCTGGTCAAAATATCTTACTATGGATAGTTTTGCATCCTAAACATTTTTATGATTTTAATCTAATTTTGTCACCCCACCGCAGTTAATAGAGACATGAAATATGCCTCTATCAAAAAGCGTAACAGTTGCACAGTCAATTTATTACATCATTCGACAATGGCAATTTTAGTTTAACGCGGACCTTTGGCGCCAGCCTTGATAATTACTAGGGGTCGTGGAATCGGCCCCCGAACGCGGGTGCTATGCGTCCCCAGGGACCAATCAACGCTGTCTGTCGCTTACGCGCTCTTGCGGTTTTGTTGCATGCTCATTTTACAGAGGATTTATCTAATGCTCGGCGGGGTCGTTACCAATTACAAACCTATTTGTTGCGTTCGTTTCTATATCTATTCGGTCACCATGCAGAGATTTTGGTTATTAGTTTTCAGTTTAGCTGGGATTGTGTTTTCCTTGCCCACTTTATAACAAGGGGCAATAAATATTGCCATTGCAATACATTTTTTTACAATCGTTTTAATAACATTTATTTAATATTTTTTTAATTTAAAATTTTATTGGTTTAATATTTTCTTAACTAAAAATTTTAGTTTTACATTTATTTTTTTGCATTATGTATATTAATTTATTTATTTAATACCTTTATATACATATTTTCCAATAGGCTAACCAAATAGCTTGTCTAGGCATTAATATATTGATGTTTAAAGTTCAGCTAATACTTGCTACTCTTTCACTAAACATTTTGTATATTTATTATATTAATAATTTCCATTTTCTTTTATTTATTCCGTTTTAAATTTTCACATCCTTATCATCTTTTCAAAAAACTCCTTCTTTAATTTGCTAAGTCCTAATACATTTATAAATTTAAAATATTTTTAACTATCACATATTGAGACAAAATTCACTTCTGTATTAAACAATATTATTTCCAATCAATTTTGACAAACATTTTTCATCATTTTTTTAATAAAAATAATTTTTTAACTATGATTTATTTGGGTAGAATTTTGTAAAACATAAATACATTTTTTATAAAATTATTTAGATTAAATTGGTTTTTAGTAGGTATTTAAAAATAGCGTCGTGACATTTAAAATAAAAACACATATAAAACATTTTTTACCAATATAGTTTAAAAAGTTAATTTTTTTTACTCTCAAAACAATTGATAATCAAAAAATATTTTAAACATTAAATGTAAAAGTTTAAGTTTAAAATATTGGTTTTTAAAAATTTAATATTTTAATTTACAAAATTATTGGTTTAAATTTCTTAAGCGTCATTTAAATAATTAATACAAAAAATCTGAAATTACATTTACATGTAATGTAATGTTTGGATTAAAAATGTATTGACTATCATTTAAATTACCCTTGAGAAATTTAAACGAAAACTTTTATTTTTCACAATTTAAAATGATAAAGTGTAAACGCTGCTTTAGCTGACTGTCCGTTTCACCGACTAGTAAAAAATAACTAATTATAAGTCATATTTGACTAATTGTCAAAATCAGTCACTAATAATTAGTCAAATTGTACTGAATGAAATAGTCAAATTAGTAGATTTAAATTTAAAAAAAGTTTTGACCCAACCGGGGATTGAACTCAGATTTGTCACTTGTCAAGCTGTTGTCATAACCAATGTGGCTATTATTATAAAAATCAATTTTATTTGTAAATAAATATTGTTCATAATATTTTAAAGTTGAATATATTATTTGTGTTGCTGTTTTGAGCTAAACTTTTAGCATATTTATTTGTTTTTATGGGTCATTTAACCATGGCGCCTATATGCATTTAATTCAAATAATACTTTGTTGTTGGCCGCAAACGATTAAAGAAATTTGTTACTTTTAACTTTCAGAAATAGCCAAAAATTATGACTAATCGTAAAAACTATTAACTATAGTAAAAAATAACTATTAAAAAGTGAAAACGACTATTTTATTGGTAAAAAATACTGATATTCAAATAGTAGAATGTAAAGTCATAAATTTTGTGTTAAAAATGTATCAATTTAAAATTTTTAGGTATAAAAAGTTTTGGTTTGAATTTAAAAATTTATCGAATATCATTTAAATGATTCTTTTCAAATTTAAACCGAAAATTTTGTAGAATAAAATATTTGAACTATAATTTTAAAAATCAATATTTTTTTCTTATTTAAATGCAGCATAACTCCTTTTTCCACTTAGCTCCTCAATTATATATTTATATTTATATACATATAATACGTGTATAATCTAAAAACAACTCAGTCTTCTCTGGAATATTTCATTGTTAACCTTTAAACAAATTATGACACATTTTCTGTAACATTGCCTCACTCTCCACAAATATTAAAAAGGTAAACTTCATACTGTAACCTTAAATAGAACGTGATAAAACATTGAACGACAAACAATGAAAAATTTGCCCAAATAAAACAAACACATGACACAAATTAAAATGTAACTCAATAATTCACTGGAGTGACATATCTTGCACATTAGTGACGCCCTATTGCCTTCTGTTTGGACAAGCTTGTCACTTAGGCTATTATGGAAATAACTTATGTTATGCTACCTGCTGAGTTCGACAATGATTTAGGCACGTTTATCTAGTTCAACGTGCATAATCCATTTTAGCTTTCGATCGAAACAAATTCGTGTTATTGTGTTGTTATTTAGGGTCTAAAACCTGGCTATAACGATTAAATCTGGGCAGTGTCTGCGCAATAGGTTTTGGCGTCATAAAGAGCCGAAGCTACCGCTTTATGGCCATCGCAGTTGGCCACCTTCACCTCCATTTAGCGTTTACAGCAACCGCGAGGCCGTATTATCCCATTTTATTGAATAAATCAGGAGAAAACGTCGTCGACGTGGAAATTAATGAAGGAATGTTTACTTCCTCCCTAAATTCGAGATAGCAAAGTCCTAAATCAAGATTGCTATCAGGATGGGATGTTGGTACTAGTAACGCCAAGGCAAACACAGACTACAAGACAGAGTAGGTCTTGTTTTACATTGTTGTCAGGTGTTATGAGATTTTATCTTTCGGTAAAAACGCCGCCGCCTCTAATGTTTCCGAACATTAATCCGCTAGGATCAACGCTATCGTAGCCCCTTATCTAGACGCGCTTATCCAGGCGTTGTTTACATGCCGAGTGTATTAAATAATTATTAATACATTTTTGCGATTGATAGTTTTTTTTTCGATCAAAGGTGCCGAAGCAATTTTATCTATAACAACAATGCTTTGTTTTAAAAATCTTGCTTTTATTGTTTATGGTATCTTCAGAATGTACAACAACTCTTTTCTTGTTACAGGCAAAACTAGGACAAAAGACAAGTACCGCGTGGTATACACCGATCACCAGCGCATCGAGCTAGAAAAAGAATTCACCTTCAACAACAAATACATCACAATCAGGAGGAAATCGGAGTTGGCGGCCAATTTGGGTCTGTCGGAAAGGCAAATCAAAATCTGGTTCCAGAACAGGCGGGCGAAAGAGAGGAAGCAAAACAAGAAGAGGACGGAAGAGAAGCACCAAATCGACATTTCCCAGAACGTGTCGGCGCCCTATCAACCGAACATGATCAGTCAGCATCCCCAGGTTCAGCACCAGCTGGAGATGACGACTGCTCTGCCCAACATGATGTCCAATCCTTCTTTGGTGATGCAGAAGTTTATGGAGAGTCAGAACATGAAACTGGAGCCTTCTGAAAGAGACCAGATGGGAGGTTAGAAGTTGAGGAGATCAGCCCAAGATCTGAGCCGTCCTTGAATTATGTGCAATCCTTAATTAAAAATTTTTTTCTCGTGCAATCATATTCTCCAAGAGAATGACTAGTTTTAGTTGAATATTTATATATTTGGACACTGCTACTGCGTGGTTGAGTGACGTTAGTGATAATAAGAAACTGCAGAAATTTCGCGATATGATGAGGGTGTTGTTGATGACATTCACCAGGTTTTTTCACCAATCAATTTGGTTGTTTTGTTTATATAAGTGATAACAAATGACGTTGGTAGTTTTACGCCTTATGTATTAAATTATTTGTGTATAAAAGTTTTAATGTATCTATGTAGTTCCTTTTAAATAAATTTTATCGTTTTATATACATTGTTTTTTATTCCACTTTTGATAAATTTTCATTGGTTGTATCTAAATTTTATTAATTTTATGAACAGTAAAAAACTATTTTGATTTGGTAATAGAAGAATTCTTCTGGTCAACATTTATTATTTTAACTTTTTATCATTAACACAACCTTAAGGTTTCGGTATTTATTTCTAAATTCCATTAATGCTTTTGATAATAAAAATTAAAAAATTGAAATTTCCAATGTATCAAAAGAAATCATAAAAAAATCGACCTTCAAAGACAAATACATCACAATCAGGAGGAAATCGGAGTTGGCGGCCAATTTGGGTCTGTCGGAAAGGCAAATCAAAATCTGGTTCCAGAACAGAAGGGCGAAAGAAAGGAAGCAAAACAAGAAGAGGACGGAAGAAAAGCACCAAATCGACATTTCCCAGAACGTGTCTGCGCCCTATCAACCGAACATGATCAGTCAGCATCCCCAGGTGCAGCACCAGCTGGAGATGACGACTGCTCTGCCCAACATGATGTCCAATCCCTCTTTGGTGATGCAGAAGTTTATGGAGAGTCAGAACATGAAACTGGAGCCTTCTGAAAGAGACCAGATGGGAGGTTAGAAGTCGAGGAGATCCGCCCAAGATCTGAGCCGTCCTTGAATTATGTGCAATCCTTAATTAAAAATTTTTTCTCGTGCAATCATATTCTCCAAGAGAATTACTAGTTTTAGTTGAATATTTATATATCTGGACACTGCTACTGCGTGGTTGAGTGACGTTAGTGATAATAAGAAACTGCGGAAATTTCGCGATATGATGATGGTGTTGTTGATGACATTCACCAGGTTTTTTTACCAATCAATTTGGTTGTTTTGTTTATATAAGTGATAACAAATGACGTTGGTAGTTTTACGCCTTATGTATTAAATTATTTGTGTATAAAAGTTTTAATGTATCTATGTAGTTCCTTTTAAATAAATTTTATCGTTTTATATACATTGTTTTTTATTCCACTTTTCATAAATTTTCATTGGGTGTATCTAAATTTAATTAATTTCATGAACAGTAAAAAACTATTTTGATTTGGTAATAGAAGAATTCTTCTGGTCAACATTTATTATTTCAACTTTTTATCATTAACACAACCTTAAGGTTTTGGTATTTATTTCTAAATTCCATAAATGCTTTTGATAATAAAAACTAAAAAATATTGAAAATCCCAATCTATCAAAGAATATCATAAAAAAAATCACCTTCAACGACAAATACATCACAATTAGGAGAAAATCGAAGTTTGCGGCCAATTTGGGTCTGTCGGAAAGGCAAATCAAAATCTGGTTCCAGAAAGAGAGGAAGCAAAACAAGAAGAGGACGGAAGAGAAGCACAAAATTGACATTTCCCAGAACGTGTCGGCGCCCTATCAACCGAACATGATCAGTCAGCATCCCCAGGTGCAGCACCAGCTGGAGATGACGACTGCTCTGCCCAACATGATGTCCAATCCCTCTTTGGTGATGCAGAAGTTTATGGAGAGTCAGAACATGAAACTGGAGCCTTCTGAAAGAGACCAGATGGGAGGTTAGAAGTTGAGGAGATCAGCCCAAGATCTGAGCCGTCCTTGAATTATGTGCAATCCTTAATTAAAAATTTTTTTCTCGTGCAATCATATTCTCCAAGAGAATTACTAGTTTTAGTTGGATATTTATATATTTGGACACTGCTACTGCGTGGTTGAGTGACGTTAGTGATAATAAGAAACTGCAGAAATTTCGCGATATGATGAGGGCGTTGTTGATGACATTTACCAGGTTTTTTCACCAATCAATTTGGTTGTTTTGTTTATATAAGTGATAACAAATGACGTTGGTAGTTTTACGCCTTATGTATTAAATTATTTGTGTATAAAAGTTTTAATGTATCTATGTAGTTCCTTTTAAATAAATTTTATCGTTTTATATACATTGTGTTTTATTCCACTTTTTATAAATTTTCATTGGGTGTATCTAAGTTTGATTAATTTCATGAACAGTGAAAAACTATTTTGATTTGGTAATAGAAGAATTCTTCTGTTCAACATTTATTATTTCAACTTTTTATCATTAAGACAACCTTAAGGTTTTGGTATTTATTTCTAAATTCCATAAATGCTTTTGATAATAAAAACTAAAAAATATTGAAAATCCCAATCTATCAAAGAATATCATAAAAAAAATCACCTTCAACGACAAATACATCACAATTAGGAGAAAATCGAAGTTTGCGGCCAATTTGGGTCTGTCGGAAAGGCAAATCAAAATCTGGTTCCAGAACAGGAGGGCGAAAGAGAGGAAGCAAAACAAGAAGAGGACGGAAGAGAAGCACCAAATCGACATTTCCCAGAACGTGTCTGCGCCCTATCAACCGAACATGATCAGTCAGCATCCCCAGGTGCAGCACCAGCTGGAGATGACGACTGCTCTGCCCAACATGATGTCCAATCCCTCTTTGGTGATGCAGAAGTTTATGGAGAGTCAGAACATGAAACTGGAGCCTTCAGAAAGAGACCAGATGGGAGGTTAGAAGTTGAGGGGATCAGCCCAAGATCTGAGGCGTCCTTGAATTATGTGCAATCCTTAATTAAAAATTTTTTCTCGTGCAATCATATTCTCCAAGAGAATTACTAGTTTTAGTTGGATATTTATATATTTGGACACTGCTACTGCGTGGTTGAGTGACGTTAGTGATAATAAGAAACTGCAGAAATTTCGCGATATGATGAGGGTGTTGTTGATGACATTCACCAGGTTTTTTCACCAATCAATTTGGTTGTTTTGTTTATATAAGTGATAACAAATGACGTTGGTAGTTTTACGCCTTATGTATTAAATTATTTGTGTATAAAAGTTTTAATGTATCCTTGTAGTTCCTTTTAAATAAATTTTATCGTTTTATATACATTGTTTTTTATTCCACTTTTGATAAATTTTCATTGGGTGTATCTAAATTTTATTAATTTCATGAACAGTAAAAAACTATTTTGATTTGGTAATAGAAGAATTCTTAAGGTTTTGGTATTTATTTATATATATCATAAAAAAATTCACCTTCAACAACAAATTCATCACAAATTGACGATTGCAAATAGGGGTAAAAATATGATTATTTTACATCCTGAAACCACCCGACAAACTTAAATAAAAAAAATAAATGGAATCGTCGTAGAAAAGCATGGAAAAAAGGAGGAAAATAAAAGTGAAAATATTCGTTATAACGACGCGATATCGTTGGCAAAGTTGTTCTAAATGTAAAAGAAAAGGCTGTCGAGTTGTCTGTTAAGGGCGCGAGTTGAGCGGTCCCGGGGGCCTCGTGCGGCGGTTAACGGCGGCGGGGGCGGCGAGCGGCGACAGGGCCGTCCCCTGGTTCCACTTGCCGCGAAATATGTGCACGCGAGGCACGGCATTTCACCAGGAGTGTGTCCTGCGTTTTATTAGACACTCACTACTACCAGCTCGTTAACAACGCTATAACAAAACTGTTTTTACCATTTTATTTCTTTGTCCAAAAGATACACATCCTTAAATTAACCTAGAAAACTATAACAATGTATCTAATGATTTTTATGAAAATCGCTTGGATACACTGAAAAAAAATATTCTTGTATTAAATAAATTAATTTGATTCAAAACAATCTTTGTCACATACATAACGAAGAGAATATATTCTTTAAAATAGTAAAGTATTTTCTTAATTCACTTTGATTTACTTCAAGAATCTTTTCTTAATATAAGAAAATTAAATTTCTTTAAATAAAACTTTGATTGTTTAAAAGCAAAAATATATAATTTTTGAAATAAGGCAGCAATATTTACTTAATTTAAGAATAAATTTTCTTAAAACAAAAACATGTGATATTGAAATAAGGCAATAATTTTCTTAAATCGAGATATTTTCTATAACCCAATATTTTTTTTATTTAATAGATACAAGATTTAAAATTTTATTTCATCGATTACAAAATAATATTTATTTTAAAACAATGCAAGAAGTATCGTTCAAAATAAAATGTAACTATCTTAATTTTAAGCTACTTTTAGTAATGTTTCAAAAAATCTATCATTTTGTATTTAAAATCAATAAAATTTTAAATAATGATACGTCTATTAACTAAAAATCATTTATTTTAATAATAAAAATATAAATAAATAATAAAAATTTGTCCAAACACTTGAAAGGGGCTGGGGTAATTTAAAAAAACTTGTAATTTTTTAAGGATTCTTGTCTAATCTTAAATATAACTTTATATTTAAAATTTTGCTGTCAAAAACCGACTTTTTTGAAAAACGGGTCCCGTTTTTATAAATACCCGGTTCCGGGTACCCGGTTTCGGGTACCCGGTTTCGGGTACCCGGTTTCGGGTACCCGGTTCCGAGTACCCGGTTCCGGGTTTTCGGTTCCGGGTACCCGGTTCCGGGTATTCGGTTCTGGGTAATTGATTTCGGGTACCCGGTTCCGAGTAATTAATTCCGGGTACTCGGTTCCGAGTACCCGGGTATAATTTTTAAAAAGGTTAAATTTAATACACAAACTTTTGTAAACACAAGTTTTTTATTACAATTTGCAGTACGAGAACCCAATAAATAGGTACTAAAAGATTTAAAATAAATATGTAATGATGTGATGTAATTCATATATTTAGGACTAAATTTGAAAATTGCAAAACTAAGATACTACTAACTATAATACTACAAACTACAACACTACTAACTACAACACTACCACATAAGGAACATAGAACAAACTAATTAAGCTAAGGAAGGTTTATAACACTATACTATAGTGACTATAGTGTTGGTTTTGTTGTATTATTTTATATTACTTTGTATACAAACACTTGTTATAACAAAATACTTAAAAAACTATGTGGTAATACTTCTTATTTCAAAAACCAGCGATAATAATTATAAACAAGTTTTTAAAATTTAAAAAGGCCAACTTTGAAAATTATTGTTTGTAGATTGTGATGGTTAGTACATTTAATGTAATACATAGTAGCACGCCCTTTCTTTAAAATAAAGTTAATTTAAATTAGCTAAAAACTATAAAATATAATTACATTATCACAAAAGGGCATATCTCGAGATACGTCCTTATGTGATAATGGAGACAATATCTATGATCATATAAATTTTTTATTTTTATGGTATAACCAAGGATTAATCTTTGGTATAACAGTTATACTATAACTTAGGTAAAAGTTCTTTATTTTATTTCAATAAATAATATTTATTTTTGTTAAAAATGTTATAACTGAAAAAATCTTTATTATGTTGTTTATGCATTATACTTAAAAAATACATTTAATTTATATTTTGTTTTAATAATGTGTTTTTAATAAAAAAAATTATCAAGATAAAGAAAATAAAAAATCAGAAATTTGTTTTTATGAGTAAAATAAAATAGTTTTTAAAGTTCTCGTAATAAATAAAAGACGTTATTTTAAATAACAGCAATTTGTGCCCGAACTTGGGCACGACACTTTTTGTTTCCAAATTGTTTCGACACAAATCGGAAAACTTATGTCTAAATGGAAACTGTGTCCATTCTTCAAATTTGTGGTTGCTTTGGGTCGACACCTTGTGTCCAAAAAAAGTATGGGTCTAAGTAGCATTATTTCAGAAATATGTGCCCAAGTTGCGTCGCTTTTGTGCCCTCTTGGAAACAGTAACACAATTTAGACTCATTAGGGTCGACACTTAGTCGACTCAATGTTTCCATATTGTACCTTATCAATCTGTTTCCATTTTATTACCAAATTGAGTCAAGTGGACGCAAAAGTTTCCATTTAGCTGCATTTTAGATTCATGGTGTCTGATTTGTTTCAAAAATGTGTGGGGCGGGCGCATTAGGTTCCAAAGGGACACATTGTGTAATTCGCCATATTTTTTTGTTGAAACAGATTCGACGCTTTAATTTTTTTACATAATTTAACTTTCTGGTAAAATTTAAACTTAAAATTTAAAAAATGCAATGTTTTAAGTTACATAGAAGGCACATACGTCTAGTTTTGATAAAAATATAGGGAAAAAAAATATTTTTAATAAAAAAAAATTATAAATACTTATTATTTGTGAGGCCCTATCAATTTTTAAAAGTATTTTGCTTATAATCACCAATAAAATTTTGTTTGCAATAAAAATGAAGGTAACATATACCAAAAATGTTAGATTTAAGTTATAATATTATATTATATACATAATTATTAATAAGACATCACGCCTTACTTTGCCTCTTTGTTTGTTTCCAATTCGTTTCCAATTAAAAATAGTTAGTGTCCATTTGGGTTTATATTAGGACACAATACAGTACTTTGGCAACAATTCGGAACAAATGGTGACCATTTAGTAACATACAAATTAGAAACTCTTTGGGCATTAATCGGTCACACTACCGGGCACATTGTGGGCAAATTTTAAGAAAAAATCGGGCACATTTTGTGGACAAACTATGGACACTTTTTGGTACAACTTTCATCACCACTTTGGTCTCATTTTCCACACTTAGTGGTCTTAAAGTGGACTATGTGTCTTTAAAATGTGTCGTGTCCAAAATCATGTTTCGACGCTGTGTCGACACATTGCCCAAAATGTGTCATTCTTTGCTGCTTGGGTAGGTTCCGGGTATTCAGTTCCGGGTACCCGGAACCGGGTAACCCGGTTCCGGGTATCCGGTTTCGGGTACCCGGTTTCGGGTATTCGGTTCCGGGTACCCGGTTCCGAGTACCCGGTTCCGGGTATTCGGTTCCGGATACCCGGTTCCGGGTAATACGGTTCCTGAAAAATTCGGTTCTACCCGGTTCCGGGTACCCGGAACCGGGTACCCGGAACCGACTGACAGCACTAATTTAAATACTTATTCAAAATTGAGCCAAACTTACTGAAGGTTCAAAGTATACGTAGTATCGTTTCTAGGTGGTGCAGTAAGCAAAAAAAAATTTAGGTTGGTAAATAAAAAAACAAACGTTGAACAAACACATTTA
This sequence comes from Brassicogethes aeneus, assembly GCA_921294245.1. NCBI lineage: Eukaryota > Metazoa > Arthropoda > Insecta > Coleoptera > Nitidulidae > Brassicogethes > Brassicogethes aeneus. The sequence continues at coordinate 3,184,251 of OV121138.1, read as the reverse complement.
TTTTGTTTTTAACACAAGAAAAATATAAAATGTTTACATTATTATAAATTAACGTAAGGAACTTAATCATTATTATCGACATATTTTTCATTTTTATAATTTGTAATATTTTAGGCATACACTGAAAAAACCTTTCAATACTGCGGGGATATATACGTCCCAAAGAAAATTAAAAAATGTCTCTACTTAATTAAGTGCGTTTAAATAAAACAGGGTCGGGACAATTTAGTATTTCTATGTCTTGACTTGGGATATCAGTAATAAAAACTTAATTTATTTAACGTCATGTGAACAATAACCAGCTGTTTTTCGGCCATTGCACGCTCTAAATTGAAAAAGACCAGTCACATAACCTATTTTGTGCAGTTTTTGTGTAAATTTTGCTTGAATTTTTGTGATACTTTATGTGCATTGTACGTCACAACTCATTCCTCAAAATATACGTTGGGACAAAAATATCCCTGCAGTAATATGACAGGGGATAGTTTTATCCCATCAGTGTTTTTTGATAATAAACATTTTCAAAAATAGTAGAATTTCTTTAGTGTGGGGATAAATATATCCCAGGGCATATTACTGCAGGGATAAATCTGTCCCAGGCCTTTTTTTCAAATACCACCAAAGTTAAAAATCTGTTATTCAGTCAATTAACTATTTTTAACCTAAATATAGTTTTAACACTAATAAAAAAGTTTTAAATTAATTTCCGAAAAGTCGTATTGAAAGGGTTAATGGCGAGTGAATCCGTGCATTTGCCATTTTTGCTTTTGTGGCAAGGGAGACTCCTTAATTTCAATGGTACTGCTTTTGCGCTAAACAAAACTACTGAAATTGGGTCAAATTCATCGTGCATTGTTATGCATTCGAGCCAAATGAGATGCTTTTATGTCAAATTTTGGATTTTCAGGCTTAAGCCATGCTTTTGTTAAAAAGTCGGTCTTCAGCACAAAACTACTGAATTTGGCCCAATTTCTGCGTGTTTTTTCTCCTATGCTTTCAGAGTTAAATGAGATGCTTTTATGTCAAATTCGGAAATTTACAACTAAAGACCATGCTTCTGGTAGAAAGTCGGTGCTTTTGGCATAAGTACATTCCGAGAGGCGTAGTTTCGTACCCGGCGGCCACCATCAGTCTCGCTTGAACATCGATACCGAACACAGATGCGTGTGTTTTTTCCGTTTTTTTTTTTGGTTTCACGGTCAGAGCACAGAATAAAGGTCAGAGTGCATGATGAATAGTGACAGTGTAGAAGAATTCTTGGCGGGGTGTCGTTTGAGCCACTTGTTATCAAAATTTCGAGGTATGTATACAGGGTGTCCGGGAAAAGGAGGTCAATCCGTTAACCATATATTCCTTGAGTTAAAACAATAAGACTTTCATAATACCATTTTTCAATTTAGAGCTTCATGTTCGATATACAGGGCGACAAAGTTTGAAATTTAAAACTGATTTTTTTTTAATAATTCGAGTAATTAATAAGATACTAAGTTTAAATTCGGTACACTAGTTCAACATAAATAGTTACATTTTTTGAGACCAACAAAACAAAAAACAATTGTCAAATAATCAAAATAGGGGGGTCCAGTACTCACTGACTCCCCCTATTTTTTTAGTACGTGCGCCAATGACTTCCAAACGGTATTTTTTCAGGTAATCATTTATTGTTAAAAAAAAATTGTCTCTTATAAAATTTTTATAAAATTATTTGTTTTAGAGATAATTTGTAAAGTATGGGTCAGTCCATATCAAATCAACAAAAGGTTCTTCCCCCACCATCTCCGATTTTGATCATTTTTGGTAAATTTGTTTACCTCACTAAAAAACTCAAAAATCCCATATATGAACTTTTTTCGATAGGTGGTTTTTGTTTTATTGATTTTTGAAAATCAAAAAATTCCGATAAATTTGGGTCTTGCAAGTACTTACAAAAATAGCGATATCTCGTAAACTATTAAAAGTAGAAAGGTGAGTGATGGCTTATTTTAAAGGCCTATTAGAGAACATTTTTATGATATATCACATGACCTACATTTTTTCAAAAAAAAAAAATTAAATTTTGAAAATTTGATATGGACTGACCCATACTTTACAAATTATCTCTAAAACAAATCATTTTATCAAAATTTTATAAGAGACAAAACATTTTCAACAATAAATGATTACCTGAAAAAATTCCGTTTGGAAGTCATTGGCGCACGTACTAAAAAATAGGGGGAGTCAGTGAGTACTGGACCCCCCTATTTTGATTATTTGACAATTGTTTTTTTGTTTTGTTGGTCTCAAAAAGTGACTATTTATGTTGAAGTAGTGTACCGAATTTAAACTTAGTATCTTATCAATTACTCGAATTATTAAAAAAAATCAGTTTTTAATTTCAAACTTTGTCGCCCTGTATATCGAACATGAAGCTCTAAATTGAAAAATGGTATTATGAAAGTCTTATTGTTTTAACTCAAGGAATATATGGTTAACAGATTGACCTCCTTTTCCCGGACACCCTGTATATTAGGGTGGAGTGAATTTTTTTAAATTTATTAATTGATTTTTCCTATATTATTAATTGTTGACTAAAGGCGTAAAATGAATAAATATCGAAAAAATATTCCAATTTTTTAATATCTTGAGGTGGCGCATCTGTCTCGAAGTTTTGAAAATTCTAAAAAAATATTACTTTAATGAAAGTAATAAAAATAGCATTATTTATAAATAAAAAGTTTATTTTAGTAAAATTAACGTGAAACGTAAACATATTTAATAGTAAATCATATGCTTTAAGTAACTTCAGGAGTGTTTATTGGTAGAAATGAGATCCTCTTTTTCGCGAAAATACTGACATTTGGTATCAAAATTTGGTAATTATTTTCTGACTTTAATTCTTGTTCTGATGAAACCATTTCTTGCTTCCGATCCACAAACCGAGACTGAAGATTCAGTTATACTGGTTATAACCAGTTTTACACAGCGTTCCACTGCTTGGGTGTGACACTGAAATTTTTGGAAGTATAGGAAATGGTCACCCGAAGAAATCATATCGGTAATTTTTGTCATCGTATTTCATAGTCATAGGTGGTTCAGTCACCTTTTCTGTCGCCCAGTGAATTAACTGGTACAAACGTAATGCTTCAGTATTTAGTTGTGGAAGCTTTAATTCCCGTAATCTCGAACATTTTGATTCTTTTCTCGCCTTTAATATTTTCGGCAATGCTAGTTTTCTGATCGATAGATATATTGTAGGTAACATAGCAAGTAATAGGTTTTCGGGATAAATATTTCGCTGAATATTCTTTATAACTATAGTTATAAGGCCTTCAAGTTTTTCTGGAGGTGTAATGCTCTTTTAGTCATATTAAATATGTGAATAGGACCATGTTTGCACGTAGGCTTGGTGTTGATGTAAAACCACGTTGGGGCATACACTTTCATGATAAAAGTAGCCAATTCTTTTAGGTTTTCCGATGGATTTGCTGTCCCCCCATATAAACGAATAATCCTATTAGCCCACGTCAGCCATAGGGAATGTGCTAGCTTGCCTGGATCTTTGTAAGCTATAGCTAATATTTATCCCGAAAACCTATTACTAGCTATGTTACCTACAATATATCTATCGATCAGAGAACTAGCATTGCCGAAAATATTAAAGGCGAGAAAAGAATCAAAATGTTCGAGATTAGGGGAATTAAAGCTTCCACAACTAAATACTGAAGCATTACATTTTTACGAGTTAATTCACTGGGCGACAGAAAAGGTAACTGAACCACCTATGACTATGAAATACGATGACAAAAATTACCGATATGATTTCTTCGGGTGACCATTTCCTATACTTCCAAAAATTTCCGTGTCACACCCAAGCAGTGGAACGCTGTGTAAAACTGGTTATAACCAGTATACTGAATCTTCAGACTCGGTTTGTGGATCAGAACAAGAATTAAAGTCAGAAAATAATTACCAAATTTTTATACCAAATGTCAGTATTTTCGCGAAAAAGAAGATCTCATTTCTACCAATAAACACTCCTGAAGTTACTTAAAGCATATGATTTACTATTAAATATGTTTACGTTTCACGTTAATTTTACTAAAATAAATTTTTTATTTATAAATAATGCTATTTTTATTACTTTGATTAAAGTAATATTTTTTTAGAATTTTCAAAACTTCGAGACTGATGCGCCACCTCAAGATATTAAAAAATTGGAATATTTTTTCGATATTTATTCATTTTACGCCTTTAGTCAAAAATTAATAATATAGGAAAAATCAATTAATAAATTTAATAAAATTCACTCCACCCTACTGTATATATATATATATACAGTGCTTGCAAATCCAAGTCCGACCACACTGGAAAGAACGGCTGTTCAATACCCGCGTGAAAAGAACAAGGATAGAACGCCAAATAGAATTTGATTGGCCAGCCGGCAGGCTACGACAACGCATACCCATCGCGCACCTCGCAGCGTGCTTGACACGAGGAATCCTCGTCGAGGATATCAGAACGAGAAATGCAGTGGTGCCAGCAAGAGCCTCTTGCCAAGAGGTAGTAATTTTAGTAAAAAAGATTATTTAATTAAAAAATGTAGGTACACGTTGGAACAAAAAGTTCAGATTTTAATCTGGCATTTTGCTGGTAATTCCGAACGAGAAATTCAAAGATTATTTGCGGGAATGTTCGAGGCCAGACCAAACAGAGAAACAATTCGACGAACCGTTAATAATTGCTTGTTCGAACATTTAATTTAATTTTTCAGTTTATTTATTTTTAGAGTTTTATTAGACCAGGGTCGATAATTTTTGAAACCAAAAAAAATAAAAGTAGGATGAAACCCATTGGAAAAGGAGAAGAATATAATAAAAATAAAAGGAAAAATAAATTACGGGCGATCTGACTTTGGGAAGTGGGAGGGGGGGTTTTAAGGGTAAAAAATGGTTTATCTCGATTTCCGGTAAAACTACAAGTCCTATGGAAAAAAGTTAAATGGCAAAGTTGTAGGTAATAAAAGGATCTACAACTTTTGTAATTACAATTTTTTTACATAACCTCCAAATTTATGGGAAAAATTCAAAAAACCAAGTTTTTGGTTTTTTATTTTTATCTTTTTCAAAAAAAAAATTTTTTCCACGAAATTTGGTGAAAACTTACCTTTTTATGTCCCAAATACACTGTAATTTATTTGATTTGAAATATTTATTATTTCGCCTTATTTTGACTTAATATCAAAAAAGCACCCTAATTTTCAATCGAAAATTCTCGCGTCAAAATATCAGCTTTTTTCAAAAAGTCGGTGTGTTTTTTGTTTGTTGAAAGCTCTACTTTCTGATGGTGTAAAAAAATATATATTACTATGGTAAATGTTCTCAGAAAATGCAAAAAATATTATAATGAATAACGAAAAAAACTCGAATTCGAAAATTTATTTTAATCATTATGTACAATTTCATCAAAAAAATGTGATTGTTGCAATTTTTTTTAGTTAAAAAGTTTATTTATTAAATTCTAATAACATTTATGTCAGAAAATCTCATAAAATATAAAAATACATGTAAATCATACTATTGAATTTAGATACTTCATTCTGATTACGATTGATTGAAAATTAGGGTGCTTTTTTGATATTAAGTCAAAATAAGGCGAAATAATAAATATTTCAAATCAAATAAATTACAGTGTATTTGGGACATATTTTTATTTTTAGTTATTTTTATTTGAGAAATCTTTTTTATTAAGAATACTATTTTTGTTGTTGCCCTAGTTCTCAAGGAAAAAAATCAAAACATTTTATTTTTAGGATTCGGGTATAAAATATTTAAAAAGAAAATTAAAATGTGCATCTCCACTCCAACGCAGTTTGCTTAACACTAAATCATTTAGTCTAAATGCAGCCAGAGACTCTGGCCCAGAGTTGACCTCGCTTACAATTCGCACGCATCCGGGGCTCTGGCCAATCAAATTCTATTTGGCGTTCTATCCTTGTTCTTTTCACGCGGGTATTGAACAGCCGTCCTTTCCAGTGCGGTCGGACTTGCATTTGCAAGCACTGTATGTGTCTATTGTTAAGTTCTGTTTGTGATATTTTGAAATGTATATACATTATAGAAACAAACAATGTTGGTTGGTTGATCAAAATCTTTCTCTAAACTAATCTAAGGGTTTTAAATCACGGCATATAATATCTTAAAATTACTGTATAATACCGCTCTAAACTAAGACTAAGATTATATCTACATATATGTAGATATTATATGCCGTGATTAAAACCCTTAGATTAGTTTAGAGAAAGATTTTGATCAACCAACGATTATAATCGTACTACATTTGTAGCGAAATGATAAGGTATTAGCTCAGAAAATTCGTAATGCCATCAGATAAATTGCAAGCCATGGCGATGGTCTTGGGCGTCCATTTTTTTTTCAGTAGAATCCTGGTCCTGGTGTTTTGGAGGAAGGTTTTCCAAAAACCTTGCTTTTAGGCTAAATGCGCGAGCATTTGTAGTAAAATCTTATTATTACACTAAAGCCTTAAGATTTTGTTACAATTTCGAGAAAATTTTGCCTCCTTATCGCTCATATTATATATTCATGTCTTGTTGCCAAAATCAACGGCGGCTCTAGGCAACTTTTTAACTTTTCTTGGGGGGAGAGCGCACATAATACTTAGCATAATACTTACATCCTGATCCAGGAAGGGGGTGCAGCCCCATTTTGGGAAAAAATTAAAATACAATGTTAAGATTTTTTGAATTTTTTTTTGTTAAAATTTTTATTCGTTTGGATTATCCTTGGATCAGTCTGGGGTGGGGGGGTAAATTTAACACCCTTGGCTAAACTATGCTTTTGTTTTCTTGCAGAGCAAAACATTGACGGATTAGACATAATAAAATCATTATTAGTAGAAGAAGTGGGCATTCTCACAGAAAATATTCTTGGGGATAAAATAAAGCTGACAAAAGCTATCCAGAACCTAAAAGTTGGTGATGCATCCAATAATGAGAACTATGTATGTATATTTGTACCAATCTATATCCGTCAAAAAATGACAATTTTTGCACATTTCTGACATCAGTTTGCAAAATGCCCCTTTCATCCCAGAATCTACAACCGAGCGCAAAGTACAAATTTGCGCCAAAATATTGTAATTTTGCAAATTATGTTTCAGGGTTCTAGGGAACCTCTCCTACCAAACCACATGTTTAGTTTTTTGGGGTGTTTCTACCCAAACTTAAAATTGGTTGAGGGACACCGTGTACCAGAGAGATATCTTTTTATTTTTTTCTACTTTCAACAAGGTACTTTTTTGTCAAACATTTCAGTTCTTGTTAGTACCTAAGTTTGTTGATTTTTAATAATTAAGGTGTTTTTGTTATTTAGTATAAGTTATGTTTGAAAGACTTTTATTTTTATATTATAAATATGTTACGATGAAAACCAATAAATCTTTTTTTCGATCCTTTTCTTGTTTATTTATTTTTATTTTCAGATGGACTTTTTTATAATTAGTGTTTCTAGTTTCTTTGAGACGTTGCGATGGAATAAAACCCCGGCGAATTTCTCCTAAAAGCACGCGAACTTATCTGCACAGGGCGATCAGTTATGTGTACCCCAAAAACTTCTTTGCTAGTCGGTTAAAAAAGTTTTTTAGGGATTCGCATATCTGATTGCCCTATATATACAGATAAACTCGCATGTTTTCAGGACAAATTCACCTGGCCATTCGCAGTGCTTTTGTCGAAAATTCCCAATATTTTTGTCCCAAATTCCCAATAATTTTGTCGCAAATTCGCAATACTTTTACCGCAAATTCGCAGTGCTTTTGTTGCAAATTCGCAGTGGTTTTGTAGAAAATTCACAGGCCTTTGTAGCAAATTTGCAGTGCTTTTGTCGCAAATTCGCAGTGCTTTATTAAAAAATTATAATGGACCTTGAAGACAGAGTTGAGACTTTGCCTTAAAATCATGCAAAATGCTGTGCTTTTATGACAAGAACATACGCTTTTGAAATAAGGAATTTTAGGCGTTTATCCCAAATGCGCCTTGAATTTTCCCCAATTGTGCCATGCATTTGGCATATATCAAATGCATGACGCAATTGGGTCAAGTGCGTACACGCTTGGGCCAATCGGTTTATTTTTTCAGTGTAGTAGAAAATCAATTACCAATTTTATAAAATAATTTAGGGCTATAATAGCAATAAACTCCACCCTATATGAATCAAAATTAATGTTATACCCCAAAGTGTGTAACAAAATTACTTCTAAAACAAAATCTTTTTAAATGTCATAAAATATATTAAGTTTATTAACTTAAAATTATAGAGCCATACAAATCAGTGTTAAACACATGAGATATTTTGGCTCTCACTGCAAAGCCTATTTATTTATGAATACAATAATTTTATCCTTAATGCATTTTAATAAATATTTAAACAATAATTCTACCTACCTACACGTAAATCCGACGCTAAATTTAAAAAAGGGTGGTATATCAATAACAACTTACTTACCTTCAATTTTTTTTATAATTTCCTTCGATGCTGACCACTTTTCTAAAAAAATTTCAATGACATACGCCCTCTCCCCCACAAAGAGAAAGAAACACTGCATGCATGATTAGGCATATTGTATACAATTTCAGAGGAACTTGTCGGCATCTCCACTCCTACACGATTTCAAAAATATGTATTCTTGGCAAAAGAAAATACTGTTTATTAAAACGAATAAAAAAATTTAAGAATAGGTATCTAATTCTTAATAAAAAAAATAAACAAATAAAAAAAATAAGAATATCTTATTCTTGATATAAAAAAATATTAACAATTGTATCAAGAAACCCACTAAGATTTCCTTCAAGAATATTTAATATTCGGATTGAAACATGAAACTTTTTAAAACAAGAAATGTTTCTTAATATTAGAATATTTCCAAAACTACAAAACTCTTTTTTAAAGAAGTTAAATACAGTGGCGTCAGGGTAGGCCTCTGAGGCCGCGCCTCACCCTTAAAATGAAGGAACGAACGACTTTTTGTATTTATATTTTTGCCTATTACAAGTGTATTTTTAAAACAGTTCTACCCAATAAAAAGTAAAAAACCAATCAATCATATTAAGGGTAAATAAAAATCCAGGCGCAAAGCGCGTCAAGTTAACGTGCATCGTTGAGAGTCGCTTGGACAGAGGCGAAATTTTCACAGCCTCGGAAGCTCCCATTTACCTCTTGAAAGCGAAAATGACTCACCAACAAAAATATCGCCGTAAGTTCGCGAATAAACACCGTAGATGAGGCGAAATTTAGTTAGCTTGGCTTGTTCTGATTGGTGGTCCGTTTATGGTGGGATGCCAGCGGAGACAAAGAAGGTTGACAGTCTTCTCTTAGCGTTTGTAGAGCACGTTATTGTTTTGATTCAGATTAAATTATTTAAAACTTTTGGCTGAGCTTTTATAGTTTTTGTCTCGATTAGTAAAATTTCTTATTTAATTATTGTAGGGAGCACACTAAGGTAGATTTAGCAGTTTTTATTAAGCAAATTTTATATTTTGAAATAATAGATTGCATAATTCTTCAATTAGAGACGCGGTTTGAAAATTTAGAATTACTTTTAAATCTCACTGCAGACCCACAATCTTACGACCAAATAATAGATAAATTTTCAATCTTAAAAGATAGACGTATAGTAAAGGGTGTATCAATAAGAGCGCAAGATTTGAATTTCGCCTCAGTTTGGCAACCATGATGTCACATGATTAATGACATGACAGATTGATAGGAGACAGATGGGAGTTTGTAAATATGGAGCATTACACGATAGAACAACCCGTCCTGATTGTTAAACACTATTATCAAAATGATGAAAGTTTCATTGCCACGATTCGTAAAGGGCGTCCAATATTTTTTCGAAATAAAGTTCCTAATTCATCTACTGTGAAAAAAATAAACGAAAAATTTGAAAGCACTGCTTCTGTTAGTGATGTGAAACACACGACACGAGCTCTTTCAGAACAAAATATCGCAGCAGTTCGCGAGAGTGTGGCCGAGAGTCCAGAGACGTCGATTTGCCATCGTGCATAAGAATTGGACATTACAAAAGCCACTCTTCAGCAAATTCTTACTTAAGATTTGCATCTTCATGCCTACAAAGTCCAATTGACTCAACAACTCCAGCCAAAAGACCATGAACAGCGAAGGGAGTTCACCAATTGGATCACTGAGCAGCAAGAAGTGAATGCCGATTTTGCGGACAAAATCATTTTCAGTGATGAGGCCCATTTTCACCACTATTTAACACCCTTGGACTTTTGGCTGTGGGATTATTTGAAGTCACAAGTTTATGCCAACAAGCCCGCCACCATCGAAGCCTTAAAAGCAGAAATTAGACGCTCTATCAACGAAATACCGCCACATGTATTCAATAATGTTATTGCAAATTTTGTCAAAAGAATACGCATGTGCCAGTTAAGCCATGGTGGCGATTTACCAGATGTGTTATTTTATACATAATTTCCAAATGTGTACTTTATAAATCAATAAATATTTCAATGCTTTAATACTTAAAACCATGTTTTATTAAACTTTGAAATCTTGCGCTCTTATTGATACACCCTTTATTTTATATTTTTTAATACTTAGGTAGGTGTCGACTTTTTAGTTTTATTTTTTGTTTAATTTATTTATTTTTAACTTTTTTAAGACTATATTTTTAAGTTTAAGATTAAAACTAGTCTTTGATGTGATATTTTGTTTGTTTTGTTTTTTAGAGTTTATTTTTTGGTTTAGTAGTGCTATCGGCTCCATTTTAAAAAAGGTCAACGCGTCGCAGAATAATACCTCCCGGGTGACGTGGAAATATATTCGTATTTAGACAAAATTAACCTTATGTAGCGTCACCCTCCTGTACAGTGTACAGTGTACACCCACGAGTCGCCACTGTCCCCTCCCCTGTATCAGAAGCTACCAGATTTTTTAGAAAATTGACATGCTATTGGGATAATTCAATTATCATAATTGTGATGTATCTTGAATGAATTGCGTAAATATAAATAATTTTCATAGCTTTCGAACAAAAACACTTTTCACTTAGTTAAAAGAAGAAACATTCAAGAGATTTTGTATTTGAGAACTATACTTTTTTCTTCAAGCATATACTAAAATATTGTTTCTTGCCGCTAATAATGTTTTATCAAGAGAGTTGACTACTTTAGTTTAAGGGCACTTTTTTTTCAATGGCCCGCAAGATCACCAGATCTAACACCTCTAGACTTTTTCCTATGGGGACATCCAAAAAACAAGGGTGTTTAAAACACAACCTGCTAATCTATAAATTCATCTATAGATGAATGAAGAAACAGATATTAGAAATTCAATTCTAAACCCATTTATAATATTCACATGTGCACAAAAAGACAATTAAGTACATTTAATTGTTTAATTAGGTGCGTGCTTTCTAAAAAAGACCTTTCTCACAATTTTGAACATGAAACCTAGTATACACAGTCGGATTAGAATCTGTTGGAATGACGTATAGAAAACTGAAACTTTTACTGGCCTCTTATCGAGTGGATCGGTTGTGAAAAGCTGCCCATGTTTTGCATATAGGTACGCGGCACCTAATTGACTTATACGGGGGGCAATAAAATCATTATGGGCCATAAAGCGGTATTTATGGAGCCGTTGACCAAACCGTATTATGTATGTGGAAAAAACGAGACGTGCAACTTGTATCTTAGCGTTCCGATCAAAGTAACGAATTTTATTGGGTTAATTAACGAGCAATGGAGGGTGGCTCACTTAATGCATTCAGAGGCGGGGCCTCTGCTAACGCCCAGGACGGCTTAATCAACGACCGAGCCTTTGGAATCCATAATATTTTAGTTTGATCACGTAAGGTTTCAATTAGGCCCTCACGCGACCTTTTCTTGTTTGATTTTTCCTTAAACTTTCATTTATTAATTCAATCAAGCATAGTTTTGGCCTTTTGGCCACTTTTTCTAAAAGAAAACAAATTTAATTTAACTACACAAAAAAGTCATCCCAAGTAGCATTCTAAGTAAATTAACCAAAATCTAAGTAAAATTACTTGTTTTTAACCAACTAATATATTATACTATATTTATATTATTTATATTATACTATAGTTGTATTCAACCATTAAATTTTGTATAGGATTACTATGAACTAAAAAATAACCCTTTAAATTTATCAACCGGTTGCAATAACCTTAAAGTTATTTATAGTCCAATTTAACTAATAAAATAAACTCATTGGTAATATTACTTACTAGTTAAATATTTGTTTTATTTATAGCCAATTTAAACTCTTGAAATAATCTAAATTTACCTAAATAAAGGTTATTTCAATAGTTTAAATTGACTATAACTATAAACCAAATATAGTTAGTAATATTACTTATAAGTAAAAAGTAGGTTATTTTAGAAGTTACATAACGTTATATAAACTTTTAATTTTAACCTTTGAAAATGGTGGTTATTTTTTTAGACATATTCTGGTTTAGTTTAACCTTTAATATAACTTTCTGGTAAATTAACCACAGCTTTGATTAATTTGGATATATTTTTTATCAGCAAGTTATATTTTACCAAATACAGGGTAATTCACCCAACTTATTCAACTTAACAGACAAAGATATCGGTTTGAAATTTGAATAGCAATTATACGGCAATGTAAACTATTTTTAGAATTATTAAACCGGAATTCCGGTGATATCAACTTTGGTTTTTCAAATGGAACCATGGTATTGCATTTTTAAATTCTACGTAAAATTCTAGAAATAGTAAAATATAATATTTTAAATATGATTATTTGTTTTATTTTTAACAGTTTATTATTAGTATTTAAAAAATTTATAGTGTCTGGTATTTACGTTGACTTTTTTGTCACCTTAAATAATAATTTCAAACGATTTTTTCACTAGGGGGCCTTTTTTTTGAATCATTTAAACTTTTCCCCCTCCAAGAATTTATAGTACTACTAATTTATGCTATATTATAAATAAGATTTAGAATTTGAGAGTTTGAATCTTAATTTTTTTATCTAAAATTGTAAATGTAAATTTCTTTTTTTAGATTGCAAATTTTTCATTTTTATTTTTTCATCTCTGAATGTCTATTTTTGACTAAGAATGTTTATTTCCTATTCAAAATTTCGATTCGTATTCGATTTCGAGTTCATGATTTGTAATTTTAAATTCACAATTAACCTAATAAACATAGTATGTTTATTTCAAAATATTTAATACCAAATTTTTATTACTACAAAAAACAAATTTTTATTTTTCATATTGAACATTTTTCTTATATTTAGATAAAAAAAAGTTCTCTTGCCACTTCTGGGGGCCCCCTGGTGCTCTGGACCCCGGTCTCTGAAACCGGTAGGACCGGTAGTAGTTACGCCACTGGTTATAACTATAGCTATTTTAAAAATAACAAGTTAGTTTAATTTAACTAATTTCGGTAATTATTAACTATAATGTGTTACATTAACCTAATTTAAACCAAATATAACATTTTAACAAAAGAAAATGCCATTAATTTTAATAATTTCTTTTATTCCAAAAATGGGGTAATAATAAAACATAATATTATTTTAGGTTAAAAAGTATTTTAAATCAATTTCAAACGAAATAAAAAAATATTTGTTTTCTTTATTTATTTATTTTTTTTTCAAAGCGCATTTAAAATGAAAGTATTTTATACTATATTATACTATAGTAAACTTCATCAGAAAAACAAATGTTCCATTGGTTTCTCCATTAGAACTATCTTTATAAGATATCAATTGATATATAGGTACGTATTTATTTATGAGTAAGTATATTCAGGGACGACATTTTATTTTAAGGATCTGGAAACTGGTTAATTATAATTTGAGTTGGCTTATGAGTTAAAAAGTAGTTAAAAAGGGTAAAATAAACCAAAAACTAGCAATTATTAACCAAAAGGTACATTAACCAAGAAGTTTATTTAACTAACATCACGTTAATTTTACCATAATTGAATTCCCCACTTATTACAAAATAACGTTAATTTAAGGTTAATTTAACGTTGTAGTACAATGTAACTTATATGGATTAACCAGGCATAACGCAAATTAAACGTTAATTTAATCAGTTGTGCTACTTGGGATGATCTTTCACCGAGCCAATCGAAAAGGCTTACGATTTGGTCTCGTATCGAAAAACCTTCAGCGCAACACGAACGCGAAGGTTTCGTGCCCCACCCCGCTTCGCACGAAGCAGGTGAGAGCCGTGTTTTTTAACCGATAGACCGAATTCCTAGGAACTCATCCGTACACGGGCGGTAACCATCAAATCAACGACCATCTTAGGGCAATAAACAAAATGCCCAGTCAAGGGTTGATCGTAAAATCCGGGCCTACGAAAAAAGATGCAAACATGTCCGGTCGGGTGGGTGCGACAAAATAAAAAATACCGAGGGATCAAAAGGTTTTTTAATTAAATAATAAGGCGACCATCTGTAGATCTATACTATAGTGGGTATACCCACGCACTGTTGGAATATCAGGTGTTAAAAGTTCTACATAATAAAGGTTTGAAAATGGCTAGACCAATAAAATCTTAACAATACAAATTTAATTGATAAAAACCCAACAAAAACAAAAAACGGCTTATTGTTTTGAAACCAAGGTTTGCTTACACAGAAATAAAAATTTGATTAATAGTTAATAAATATAAGTTTAAGGCATATATGCTAACATACAGTATAGCAATATACTAAATAAATTACTAAAATTATTTTAAAAATTGTATTCTAAATAATAGAATGTGGTTTTCTTAATAGTAACCTGGGATAAGTTAAAGGCTATTGATTTAATGTTAGTGGATGTTGGTTTGTTGTTAATATACTCAGTTTGTTACAAATATTTAGGAAAATATTAGAAATTATAATATAAATGGGTAACTGTTATTTTATGATAAATAAACTTATACCCTGGTATGCTGATACCAAGTATAAGTTGCAATAATTATCAGCATTTGAATGTTATTGCAAAATATAATATTCTTTATAATAATAATCAAAAATTAACTTTTAGGAGATAAATTATAACTATCATTATAACCGAGTTGTGCGAAAAGTAAAAAGGTAATTATTAGCGAATGAGTTATTAACAGCTGATAGGCATGATGTACGCGGTGTACGCCTAATTCAGTGAGAATACTCATGCGGTGGGGTTGATACAATGACAGAACATCAAATAATTATTAGAATTGTGGGGTTTGTACTTACTTATTATAAATATCCACTTTTGCTTTTCCAAAAAGTATGCTTTATAAGAGATATACCATAATTAATACGCCAAAATCTTGTTTTTGCCACCATGATAGAAGTAACAAGAGTTTGAACCATGAGGTTTTTTGTTGTTGTTTTCTAAACAATTAGGTAATAGTTTATATTAGTATTAATACCTATTTTTATATGAATTGTTTTAATGCTGGTGGATGTACATAAGTATTATTTGTTATATTAAATTTCGTAATTATACTTTTTAAGCATGTGAACCATGCTGTTTGCATAAGCATATGCTAAAATAATACTTACTTTCATATATTAACTATTAGCGGATGGAAAAATAACTGATAACTCAGAAAATGTAATTATTATAATAAAATTCTAATAGAGAACCAAATAATATAACAGTTAGTAAATACAATATTTAAAATAATAAGGTAAATTTAATAGTTATTAAAGTGATTTAACTATTAATATTTCAAAACCTTTCTATTAATAAATGAAAGGTAAGATTAAGTACTTCTTTATACCTTGTAGTATTATAACTGTTAGTTCATATAGGTTTGGCAGAATACGAATCCACTAAAGGGTAACTATTACCTTGTAACAGTTAATATTATTATTTCTTTTTCTCTGTGTAGAATTTTAGTACCTATACATATAAGCGATGGACGAACGTTTTTTCTTCCCAGAATGTGTCAGTTTTATCTGCGAGAGCTAAGAAAGAAAATAAATATGTATCTTTGGTAAATATGTTTTTAGATTATGCATGTGACGTATATGGGGCGCTGTTTCTCTAATTAGATACGCGATGCTTGGGTAAAAACATTGTGGGAACATGGATTTAGTTTTATGATGTTTGTTATTGGTACAGGTTTTTGACAAAAAAAATTTTTCGTTAATCTGTTTTTTTTTAACTCTAAAAATCTTTCGGATCTTGTTTTTGCGATATATACACTCACAGGCAAAATAATCCATCCACACAAATTTTCGATGAATTTCAATCGCAAATAACTTTTTTATTTGATGTCGAATTAAAACGAATATTAAATAATATTGTAGATAAATTAATGGACAATCTTACTAAAAAATGGACGTACGTTTATAATATACAGGTTTAAACAAAAAGAAGTTTTTTACCATAAGTTTAAGACACTCTGCAGAGTGGCAAAACCGTATATTGTTCTAAATTAAGTTTTATTTATCAAGTCACATCTATTCTTAATAGTTTTGTTTTTGGTTTACCTCGATATATTTATTTTTGTGGAAAATATGGATTTTTTAAAAAAACATTGCAATTTCCAATATCCAAAGTCTATGGAGAATGACAGTGACAGTTTTGTGGAATCATCCCATACTTGGACATGTCATACACGGCTTTTAAAAGCTATCAAATTGTTTTTTGCAAATTAATGTTTAATTTCCTACTTTAAAAAATGGATATGTCTCCGCGGACTGATGTTGCCAGAGCTATTAATTTAATCCAGGATGGACGGTCACAGTATTACGTGGCAAGTGTTTTAAACGTCACAAGAAATAAAGTACAAAGGGAAACATCAGTCGTACATATTTTTAAAAGTATGAAGACACCTCAAACTTAACACAATAATTTACAAAAAACAATTTGATAGCTTTTGAAAGAAGTATATGACATGTCCAAGTATGGGATGATTCAACAAAACTGTCACTGTCATCCTCCATAGGATATGGATGGACCATAGCAACCTTAGTTCTTCATACAGGAAAAATATTGGAAATTGCAATGTTTTTTAAAAAAATCCATATTTTCCACAAAAATAAATATATCAAGGTGAACCAAAAACAAAACTGTTATAGATGCGACTTGATAATTAAAACTTAATTTAGAACAATATACGGTTTTGCCACTCTACAGAGTGTTTTAAACTTATGGTAAAAAACAGCTTTTTGTTTAAACCTGTATATTATAAACGTACGTGTATTTTTTAGTAATTTTTAAAATGTGAGCGATTCTTCATTAATGTATGTACAATATTCCTTAATATTTGTTTAAATCCGAAATCAAATAAAAAAGTTATTTGCGATTGAAATTCATCGAAAGTTTGTGTGGATGGATTATTTTGCCTGTGAGTGTATATATACGTAATTTATATTTACAGAGGCTGTATGCAAACTATTTCTTCATTCGGATTTCCACTGTTTATTGGGAAACCGGTAAAAACTCAACCTAGGATTTCCTCTCGAAAAAAACTCAACAATACAACAAATCATTATTATATTAATTGTTATACAACTTGTCAATTACGCACCCGATCCGGAAAGAGTTTATAATAGTATATTAAAGAACTAATGTCATAAGACGTCATTTTGTCGCACGCGGACAATTTATAAAACGAGCGACGAAGGAGCGAGTTTTATAATGGACAAGTGCGACAAAAGGTCTTATGACATGAGTTCTTTATGCTATTTTATCTATTTTGCAAACATTTCATAAAACAAATTAATTTTATACCTTATATTTAATTTGGTTAAATTTTACTTTACATAGTTGGTATCATAGATAACAAAGTTTGAAGTTTGAAAGGTCATTAACCTTTCAAACATTATGACATTCTTTCGCTATGGCGTCGTTAATTTACAATAAGTATTTACAATAAGCGGCTGTTAAAGAAGAAAAAAGGATTTTCTTTGGTGTTAAACAAAATTTATTACACGAAAAGTCTCGTAAGTACTAGAAAACAAATCATAAAAATATTATAACCTATAGGTATTCAAAATTGTATTTTACCAGTAGCCAACCTATAAAATCAAAATTTTGGGTGGAATAAAGTACCTCATTAAAGAACCAAAAGCGGTGTTATAATGAAGTCATTATGAAACCAAAATAGATAAAACAATATAATAATAAATTAAATGTGTAGTAGTCCATAATATACGTACAATAAAAGCGGTAGCAAAAATATAAATTTATTGTGTGTTCATAAGCCAGTAGAGTTTACCTTAGCGCCGTGAAATTTCGTCCCGTATAAAATAATAAAACTACCAAATTATAGCGACTTCTGACACCTTTTATTTTAGTTAATAAGGGCTGTAAACAATTACAAGTGTTTCAGCCATCGTTATTTCATAAATAAATATTGGTTTAGAGGAGTTATTAAGTTTAAACGCCTTTAATTTAAAGTTTTACTGCCTAGGTAATCATTAAATAAGCCTACGATTTTTGACGTTAAGTATTGAAATTTATTTATTTTTTATAAAAAAATGCCGATTTTATCCTGTTCTACAGATTAAATTGAATGAAAAAGAATTTCTGGGAACCCTTAAGATTTAAAAACTGTTTGGAATAGCAAAAAAGCTGTCAAAATTCATTTAAAAAACACTAATTTTTTGCTATTAATCTTGATGTGTTCAGAAAATAACGGGAATTGTTAAATTTCGCGGGTTCGGAGGGTTCGGTTGTCATAAAATTTTCTTTATTATGTTGGTATACATGCCCCCGAAGTATGATAAAAACTTTAGCTGTTTTCATTGTTTACTTTGTCCGTGGCAGCCGCTAAGGTTAGACGTGTTTTATGAGCTCGGCGATTTTTCGTTCGTTAAAAGAAATGGATCAAAGAATTTGTATCCAATTTAGCTTAAAAGATGAAATAAATTCTGTGAAATGTTAACAAAGGCCTATAGTGAGTCTGCTATACGTAAAACAAGAGTTTACAAGTGGTATGAGAGTTTCCAAGATGGCCGTGAAGACGTTGAAGATGACGAACGCCCCGAACGCACAAGCACATTAACAACCGATAAAAACAGAAAAAGTGGAAGAAATGGTTATAAACCATACGGTTATGGATATCAGAGAAGCCGCTGATGATGTTGGTATATCGATTGGCTCATCCCATGAAATTTTTTTGTTTTGGGTATGAAACGCGTGGCAGCAAAATTTGTTCTAAAATTGTTAAATTTTGAACAAAATTTTTTGGCCAAAAACAATACTGTAATGATTCCCCAGCCTCCATATTCGCCAGACATGCTTTTGTCTGACTTTTTCCTATTCCCAAAAATAAAGAGAACCTTAAAGGGCCGTCGTTTTGCAAGCATAGATGACATTAAAAGCGCATCGCTGAAAGAACTAAAGGCTATCCCAAAGATCGAGTATTGGAAGAAGAGCTGGCACATGTGCATAATATCCAATGGGGACTATTTTGAAGGCGACAACATTAATGTAGACGAATAAATATTTGTTTCAAAAAACGAAAATTCCCGATATTTTCTGCATTTTCATGAACAAACCTCGTATATACCGCCGCTACTGATGCAATTAAATTAAAATTTGCACAGAATCAAGATTATTAATATATAAAACTTGCATTAAAATTTTGTTTTTATATTTTAAATAGTTTTTATAATAATTTAATTTTTAACTTACTTTAACTTTAATTATTTAAACCCTTATAAAATCGCCGCCAGTGATTTAAAATTTGTACAGTATCAATATTAATAACACAAAAACATGGTGTTAAAATTTCAAAATAATATCTTCATTAGATTTTTTTTAATTTCATTTTAGCCAAAAAAGTTGAATATATCATTCTTATATCATGCATTCGAAAAGGTCATTGGTGTACATTTTAGGGTTTAAATATTTTTGCGAAAATAAGATTTAGTCGCAATTAAAAAGGATTAGCATACAAAGATAATCCTATATATACAAGATATTACAATTCTTTCGCCTTAATCTTATTTACAATTTTTGTGTTGTAACTTGAAATTGGATTGTGTTTTGGTAAAGTCAATATGAAATTTATGATAAGCATAAAAACTCAAATCCTGCGTTAAATGCTCGACAAACTTGTCTCGTGAAATTAAACCATTTTAGCTTTGAAATTTTTGAGTACATAGGTAATTAAAACAATGAATGATAGTTAAACAAGATAAGAACGGTGGTTTTTAAATTTTTCTAGGTAATCTAAATAATGGTTTTGTGTGGAAAATAAATTTTCGTCGAGGAAAATAAAGATAATAATTACAATTTTAAATACAGGATGTCCACAGAAAAAAGGGTATCTATTTTTGTGGGGCATTTTCTATTTTATTTATTGTTCTCTGTTTAATAGTTAAGCATCATAAAGTGGTATCTCAAACACAATAGAAGTAGATGGCTTCATTTTATTGGTGTCTTCATTATACCTAACCTAACTATATATAGATACTGGTCGGCAGTGTTATGGAAAAACCAGCATTTTGTAGCCCATCAACAAAAAAGGATTTTTATTTTATTTCCGAAATTGCCGTCTAACCGAAATGTCGTAACTAACCATTGTCCGGGCTGGAATGATTAATTCGAAATGTGGTCGAAAATGTCGTTAAATTCAATTTTATTGGTACTCATATTCTAAGTTGGAGTTAAAATGTGTTTTAATGGCAAATTTAAGCGTTAAATGCATATAGGTATAAAAACGAGCAAGGCTTATATGTCTAGACCTAAAAAAAAATTTCTCAAAACTGTTTCTATAGAATATATGTGATAAGCTGGGGCTGTTGCCACCCCAACTCAATTTTTTTAAATGGCAACTTTCTTATTAAAAAGTTCTTAAAAATTGCCATTTAACAGCACTAAACTAAATACTTTAAAGGTTTAATTTCTGAAATAACATTTATTAGTATATTTTAATATACTTATAAATGTTATTTCAGAACAATTTAAGCATTTCATTTAAAAAGCTAAAAATTAATGTGTTTATATTATTGTTGAACAATTTGTTTATTTATGTTTTTTTTATTTTATTATACTTTTGTTTTGTTACAATTATTTTGTGTTCTCCAGTTTTTTCCTAATGTTTTTACGACAAAAAAATAATTTAGTTTGATATTTATAACGAGGAATTGTAATAAATAATTTTATCTATTTTTTTTGCGTTCATAATGACTTTATTATAACACCGGTTTCGGTGCTGTAATGAGATACTTATAATAAAGTCATTATGAACGCAAAATAGATAAAATTATTTATTACAATTTCTCGTTATAAATATAAAATTAAACTATTTTTTTGTCGTAAAAACATTAGGAAAAAACTGGAGAACACAAAATAATTGTAACAAAACAAAAGTATAATAAACTAAAAAAAACATAAATAAACAAATTGTTCAACAATTATTATAATCAAAACACATGAATTTTTAGCTTTTTAAATGAAATGCTAAAATTGTTCAAATTTTGCCACCAGCTCTTGAACATATTTATTACGCCCATTTTTGCCAGGGTGCAGTGTCGGACTAAGGGGGGGCGGTCCGCCCCGGGCCCCCGGTCCAGAAGGGCCCCCAAATCTTAAGTAGTCTTTCTCAGTACAACAAACAACTATTTAAAGTTTAGGGTTTTAAAATTTTCGGAAAAATTGAGCCGGCGTAAAAAACCGGTTTTTTTCCGGAAAAAATTGGGAAATTTTCAGAAAAATTGACTTGCATTTTTCGCATTTTATTCAAAGAGTAATACAAAAAAATGCAAGTCAGTTTTTCTAAAAATTTACAAATTTTTACAGATATGTACTATGTAGGTACTATCCGTACACTGATATCGAGAAAAAAGTTAATGTCCGACGCTGAATATAATCATAATATCATTTTCTTAAATCAATTTAATTAAATTCAATGTTTAGTTTTTTAAATTAAATTAATGTTAAGTTTTTGATTGCTACTTTTTTCAAATTTTTTCCCAAAAAAGACATTTTTTTAAGGCCTGTTTTTTCCAATTTTTTCGTTTTTATTTTCGACATTTTAAAACCATAGTATAGGTATAAATATTTCAGGACCCAGCTTTACCATAAAATATAAACTGATTAAAAAATATACCCCGGAGATTTCAAGTTTCTAAAGAATAACATGCTATGAAAAAAAAACAAAATACAAAGTAAAAACTATTAAAGATTTTTAATATTTTGGTCTCGGGAGCCCCTAGCTGCAATCCATCAGGAATTAGAAAAAAGGTTATATAATTACATTAAATAATGGTTAATCTTAGACTGCCATGAGTGGGCCCCTTGATTTTTAAAATTTAAATTATTAACAAGTTTAAATATAAGGATACTTATAAGTTCGTTGGAAAAAGCTTGTAATCAATTTTCATATCCCTGATTACATTAAGAGTGTTGCAAAGGACTTGCTAAGAGGATCTACTAAAAAATTTAAAATAACAAAACATTAATATTTACAAAACAATTACATTATTTCATAAGCAGACTATGGGCCCCATTTTATTTTACCGCCTCAGGCCTCCGACGGGTTGGAAAAGAAACAATATTATTTAAAATATTAAAACTAATCACCATGAATAGCAGTCTTTTTTGTAAGTTTTTATAAATCGTACAAAAAAATCCACAAAAAATATGCACATTCCATTGAGGATTTAAATTGTTACGTTAGTAAAGGTCGTTTTTATGGTTCACGTATTTATTTTAATTTAACAATTGTTTCTCTAACACTTAAGCTAAAAAAAATGATTTCAAACTTAATCTAACCACCTTATTTATATAACAAAAGTGCACTAACATGTTATAGGTTTTTTTATATTATTTTATAATAATTTGTTGTTTCAGATTTGGAAAACAAGTAGATAAACAAACAGTATTCCAAACCCTCAACGTCTCTCCAGATCGCAGAGGCGCTGCAATAAAGCAACCATAATTACAATAACAATAACTATAGCAGAGGACGAGAGCCATAAAGCAAGGATATCTAGGATGCCGGGCAGACTCGAATTCCCAATAAATGCGTAGAGCAGAGGTAAGTGAGCGATTTCAATGTTCGAAAATAAGTTTTATTGGAGCTTGCCGGTGCCATTGTAACGGTCACGGTTTCCTTGTAATTCACTGCGGACCCCTGCCGCTAGGCCGTCCGCACATTTCGAAAAAGACGTCAAATTATCAAAATGTTTTCGAAAAGTGCCGACTCTCGGCCAGAACTGATTGACGATGACACGGTTTAACGCGCGCGTTGACATGTTTCGGGAAATATTTTGACGCACGGGAGTCGCAATTTTCCAGAAACCGTATCGGCACATTATTTATGTCGAAGATGGATGTTTTATTTCTCAAGATAAAAGGGTTTGTCGGCAAATGTAGTTTACGTTGAAGGCAATTGCTGGAATAACAATTATTATACTCTCTTAAAATGAAATAGTATGAAATTCTACTTTTTGAATTAGTAGGTACCAGCATTAAAAGAATTGTTTACTATAGTAATAAAATAGTCGTTTTTATTTTTATTAAAAGTTTAAAAGTTATTTGAATTTCAATCGCAAATATCTTTTTTATTTGATGTCGGATTTAAACGAATGTTAAAGAATATTGTAGATAAATTAATGCACAATCGCTCACATTTTAAAAAATTACTAAAAAATAGACGTACGTTTATAATATACAGGTTTAAACAAAATATGTTTTTTACCATAAGTTTAAGACACTCTGTAGAGTGGCAAAATCTTATATTGTTCTAAATTAAGTTTTATTTATTAAGTCACAATTATTCTTAACAGTTTTGTTTTTGGTTCACCTCGATATATTTATTTTTGTGAAAAATATGGATTTTTAAAAAAAACATTGCAATTTCCAATATTTTTCTGTATGAAGAGCTAAGGTTGCTATCAAATTGTTTTTTGCAAATTAATGTTTAAATTTTGAGGTATCTTTTTACTTTAAAAAATGGATATGTCTCCGACTGATATTGCCAGAGCCATTAATTTAATCCAGGATGGACGGTCATAGTATTACGTGGCAAGTTTTTTAAACGTCACAAGAAGTAAAGTACAAAGGGCAACATCAGTCGGAGACATTTTTAAAAGTAAGAAGACCCCTCAAAATTAACACATTAATTTAAAAAACATATTAATTTAAAAAACAATTTTATACCTCTTAAAAGCTGTATTTGACATGTCCAAGTATGGGATTATTCAACAAAACTGTTACTGCAGTAACATGTCATCCTCCATAGCCTATGGATGGACCATAGCAACCTTAGTTCTTCATACAGGAAAAATATTGGAAATTGCAATGTTTTTTTTTAAATCCATATTTTCCACAAAAATAAATATATCAAGGTGAACCAAAAACAAAAATGTTAAAAATAGATGTGACTTGATAAATAAAACTTAATTTAGAACAACATACGGTTTTGCCACTCTACAGAGTGTCTTAAACTTATGGTAAAAAACATATTTTTGTTTAAACCTGTATATTATAAACGTACGTGTATTTTTTAGTAATTTTTAAAATGTGAGCGATTCTCCATTAATGTATCTACAATATTCTTTAATATTTGTTTAAATCCGAAATCAAATAAAAAAGTTATTTGCGATTGAAATTCATCGAAAATTTGTGTGGATCGATTATTTTGCCTGTGAGTGTAGTTATTTTTTGCCACTTAATTAGTTAGTTAATTTAAAATAAGTAGAAAGTAACTTTTTTTACAATATCCAAAATCCAGACAGTTTTTTTTCGATATTCTCTAGCAAAAAAAATTAACTGTAACATAGATTTTATTTCTAATATTGTTTTAAAACAATTTGTTATTTATAAACCCTTAATAAATTAAACCGTCAAAAAATATTTATTATTCCCAAGTTAAAACACATCTAACACTGAAGGATTTAATTTTAGCTTGTTTAATATTAATATTAACAAATAGGTATACCTTAATAAATCTTAATAAAACCATAAATTTATCAAAACCCCTAGATACCTTAACGAAATTAAAAAATTAATGTAAATCCTAGATGTACCTTTTGTATTATAATATATACATATATATATATATATATATATATACATATAGGTATCTATAGGTGTACAAATCAAGCGTCGGCTGATTTTGAGACAGACAAAAATTTAATGGTATGATAAATATTTTTATGTTGGGTTGTAAAACGAAATCTCATAATTTTGTTATGTGTATTTAGCGTTAAAAGTTTATTAGTTTGGTAATTTTAATATGTTTATTTTTTAAGTATTTTGGGTAGAAATTTATTTTTAGGTAAAAATATGTGTTAATTAATTAGATGTTTTCGGAAATAAGAAACTTTTTTTTAAATACGTGCGAAACTAAAAGCAATATAAAAAGCTTGACCAATAACATTTTCAATTAGTAGTAAATTAAGAAATTCAATAAATTATTACGAAGTAGTCTGGCAAATGCAAAACGCAAATGATGCATGAAGCCTCTGCAAAGTATCCCCTCTTTTAATGCGTTCGAATTATTAAATAATTCTTTGCCAATAAAGCATTACAAATTTCAGGTGGAGTTTACTGGAAAAAACTGCTTCTATTTTGCATTTAAACTGCTGTTAGGCCAAATGATTTCGATATTTATGGCAAAACAGATTCCTAACACCAATTTTGTATCTCTATTTTTGTATAGATGTCGCTCTATACAAATATTTAAATTAATGAGTAAAAAATATTTTTCAATTGTCGTAGAAAAGTGTCGTTAATTTCTATAGACACTCATTTTATTAAAAACTCGCTCGCAAGCTTCGTTTATCAAACTTGATATGTAATATAATATTAAATCGTTATAAATGTTTATATTAAATTTATTTTTTGTTATTTAACAATAAATTTTGGTTATTAGAAATTAGGTTAAACAAACATTTCCTCTAAATTTGAAAAAGTTTATTGGGTATTATTCAAACCAAAATTAACATAATTGTCCAATTAAAATATATTTTTTTTTAATTTCAAAGCGGTTACATAAAATATATTTTACATTCGAGACCCACCCAATTACAGATAATTACCCTTTAAAAACTCAACAAATTAAAATAATTCTTGCTCAACCGACAAAAAATCATCCTTGGTCGAACGCCCATATAGTATATACTAAGAACCCAATCATTGATGGGCGGACTAGGTGGAGTTAGAAAACGCAAAGGAGGAGCCAATCGTATCCCTGCTTACGCACAAATTGAAATCTAAACGTTTTTTCAAAACCTTCAAATCAACACGAGATAAAAAATAAGGGAACTCGAAATAAACCTGGTATGCAACTCAGATCACACGATGGTTAGCGCCATCTAGTGGCGAATAGCGCAAGCATGAAGGAAGTGACTGGATGAGAAAACATTTAGAGAGAGTTATATATAATGATGATATTATGAATGGGTTGGTATACATTGTTAATCCGTTGAGTGAAGTTGGTTAATCAATAATTAAATACTTTATTTTAAATATTATTTGTTACTCATCACCTTTAACAAAACAATATCAAGTATATAGTAAATAATAATAAATACTTATTTAGAACTTAAGCAATTTGACAAAAATATTTGTGTGCTTGTTTTCATGTTATCAAATTTATGTGAAATTTTGGATAATTTTTAAAAACATACTTTTTTTAGACACTAATAATAAAATTATTGTTATTGTTGTGCAATAACCGAAAGGTTGTTTTTTATTTTATTGAATTACATCATATATGAAAGTATGAAAAAAACAATTAGTTTCAAAACCGGACAAGTTTTATAATTAACAGTACCACCTCTACAAAAGCAAACTTTAAAGAGAATGTGGATATTTTTCTTAATTTGGTGTAAGTATAATAAATAAAAAAATTATAAAATGAACCCAAGGACAACGTAAAGTTTTTGGTTTTTTGAGTTGTGCAATCATTAAAATAAAAGCTGTCGATAAAAAACTAGGCCACGCTTTTGACTAATTATTAAACAAGATAATTGAAATATTTATTATTGTTTATAAATAACACACATTAAATTTTGATAATTGAATGTTAGTAAAATGAAATGGAAAAAATCTTTATTGATTAAACGTGTATACTATAGTATAATATATAATATCAAGGCCCAATAGTTTCCTAAATAACATTATGAAAATTATTTATATTTTTTGTTTATTCATAAGAAAAGTCAAAATTCTTAAAAATGCCAATTTTAGGTGGTAAATATAAATCAAAAACTCATACAAAAATCACATTTCCTAGACTTAAGTCTGACTGTAAAAAATGGTGAATGCGCCAAAGTTAAATTTTAAATTTGGCATGTCAACTAATTTTGTTTGTGTTACATCATAAATTAATTATTTTTGAAGACCTTTGCCTGTAGTATACTATACCACCACGTGGTTTTGTCAAAATTTTCCATAAGAAAACGCATTTTATAAAATTAAACTTGTTTATAGGACCTTACAAGTGTGTTATTACAACAAAGATAATGTAAGAATAAATATAAGTATACAGGGGTATATGATATACAAGCGTTGAGTGAAGGAGTTATTAATCAATGAAAAAAATACAAAACGTTGCATGTGTCATTTTTAAATTGGACGATGCAAAAAAATCTCACATACTGAGGTCTGGAGATCGCGGAGGCCACTCAAAACGCGTGTTCTTAAAAAAATTAGGCTTTGATGAACAATTGAGGGATTCTCAATTTATTTCTTTTGAAAGGATTTTTAAAAATTTTGTTTCGGACTTTTCTTTCCATAATTGCAATGTTGATTAGCCCTGGTATAGTATATAATAAGATATTTAACATATAGAAAGTAAACTTAAGACAGTCGACAGTATGCTGGCAATTGGCGCCAGATAGTGGAAATAAAAATTGAAATTTAAATAGACTTTGTAAACTTGTTTGTTTCCAAGAAGTAAATGTATTTTTTAACTGCAATCAGTCGTCACTGTTTCTGTTCTTATACATTTAAATAAAATTTTAATATTTTTACCAAAAATGTTCATTCAAGATAGCTTAGGTTTTAAAATAACTAATGTAGGTAAAAATTCATCCCAAGGCATACGCCATTTAAATATACGTCAATTCTAGAAAGTGCTTGATATCTACTGATTTATTTTTAAATAGTTAATGTCTCGATCATGCTTTATCCATGATTCACGTAGATGATCGGCATATATGTGACACAATAACAACAAATGTGTAAATAAAACGCATTCGATTTCTTAAGAGAAATTCATATTATTTTTACTATACTTCAATTAGTTTTATCTTTATATTTTATTGCAAATGGTTTAAAATAGAAAATAAATATCTTCTTCATGAAGAATATATTTTTATATTTTACTTACCTACTTACTAAAATAAAGAAATCCATGACCTTTGTTATTGCTTATGTATGGAATATTCGATTTTCTATGATATTTTTTAAATTAATTTTAAACGTCATAATCAAAATTTCATATAAAAAAAATAGGATAAATTAGTAATAATAAAGACGTGTCTATTAGGGTGTCCATATTTCCCAAGTTGATTTTTTTACCCTAACTAATTTATAACATATTTACAAAAAAATCAGTCTCATATTGTCCTGACTTTCTCAATATAAAAAACGTTAAAATAGTTATTTATGTATCAAGGCAGTATTTTTTATCACGAATGTGGAAATTATTTTCCGAGGCAAATAACCACGTGAGTGATAAAAAATGACTTTAATGCCGAGGTGCATATTAAATTTTATCCGAAATCACATTTAATAATGCTAATAATTAATATTGTTGATTATTTCCCTCATTATAATATGAACCAATCAAAAGCCTTGAATTTTCGAATAAATTTCGTTTAAATAAGCGATTAAATCACTAGAACTATTTAACAGCGATTAAATTTTCTCCATATTGGATTTTTGTTTACGATTTTATGGTGTTATTTACAAGTTTTAACAAACATTTTTTAAAAAACAATAAAAAATAAGTTATCTAGTTTACGAAATATCAATAATTACTTATTACATACCTTAAATTAATGGAATTTTCTTTAAAAAAATATTTATAAACTTTGACACATACGTCAGATTTTAGGAATGGTCAAATAGTTTCCTTTACTTCGAGAAATAATCTAGACGTATATCACTCAACCTATAAATTTAATCTGTCAAACTATGCTCAGTAAGTTTTTTATTTGATTTTTCTTTTTGGAAAATAGTTTCATGCAAAATAATTAAAAATAAAACCCCTCGACCGCTACGCGGTCTCGTGATTTTATTAAATTAATTAAATTTAAATAAATTAAATTCATAGTTCTCGTGATATAATATATGATTAAATCAAATGTCATTTGAATGTAGGAAGTGTCTACGTATACTGTTTGTTGCGACGGTTATTATATATTTTCCCGCCGCGGCGATTTTTTAATCTAATTAATAAAATTAACTTATTATTTTTATTAAACAACATTTTTTTAAAGGGTCCAATGTATAATGGGTTGCATACAATATTCGTATTAAATCGGCAGTAAAGTTCTACTTTACTGCCGATTGTTGACTACTTTACTGCCGATTTCGGATAAAATACTGTTAATCAAAATATTTACACGTAATTTGAAACAATCAAAACAAAACTTATCGATATGACATTAGCCAAAATATATTTGCGCAAAATAACTTTTAATTGTTTTGTTTATACATAATAATTTTAATCCATTATTGTTATTGACCGGTTCGCCAAACTTAAAATAAAATTAGTATGTTGCGTATTTTTACAATTTGTCCGATAATCGAGTTTTTATTTTTACTTTTTTTTATAAGCATTGGGAAAAACAAAGTGTATGAATAAAGTTTTAAAAATAAGTGTAAGTTTTTTGCGATAACGTTTCAACATAAAAATTACCAGGATTTGTTTATACATTTAAAGTTTTTTATCCCTGTATTATAATATAGGAGATATAAATTGTTCATTTTTGTACCTGAAACGTTGATAATTTACAGGTAATAATAAATATTTTGAAGCAATTAATACTTTTATTGTAATTAACATTTAATCTTCAGGAAAACAAGCAAACAAAAAAGTGCAATAAAGTTATCAATAGAAAGGTCAACGTGGGAGCATATATACAACTACAACCGTTCGTTTTGTTCAGTATCGAATCAAACGCACAACACACAAAATGATCACAAAATTATTATCAATTGAAGAAGTTAACAATTTGATTAGTGAACACTTTATTAAAATATTCGGGAATGTCGTCGAACACTCAACCTCGGCAGCCATTGGGATTTTAAAGTACAGACCGTTCAGTAACTCCAAAGACATCCAGTTCGCTATAAACGAGTACCTGGATTCATTGAAATGCTCCGGTAAGTTATTTTTTTACCTCATTTCATTAACAACTCTCTCTAATGTATAACCAACCCATTTAACATATCTTGTTTTCTTTACAGACAAGGAAAAAATATTGCAAGCCCATCCAGACATGGTTTGCAAACTGACAGACCTAAGCAGACTTTTGCTGGAATACGAAGTCAACATTCACGGTTACAGCGAAACTAACAGACCATCGGTCGAGGAGAAACTCAAGCTCAAAGAACTCAACAGGATGTACATAAAAAAATTTGGATTCCCCTTCATCACCTTTAAGAAACTCAACTTTTTCGAGATTTTCTCAGAGCTAGAAAGGAGGGTTGCCAACAGCAAAGAGAAAGAAATTATTTTGTCAATGACTGAGGTAAAGAAAATTTGCAACATGAAAGTTTTGGAAATTGTACTGTAGTCTGTTTTACACAATTTGACCCTTAAAGGGGTTTATATTTTATATCAGTGAGATTATTTTATTTTTATTGAGATTCAATTTCAATATTTTCATTTCTTGTAACAAGAAAATATGTAACTGTTACCTGATTAAGATTTTATAGTATTATTTTGTATTAAAGTTTTGTAAATAAATAAATGTTTTAACTTACTTTTGCTTTCAATTATGATTTTTCATACATTTACATTTATATATAATTGTATAAAACCTTAGTTAATGGCAAAAATAATAAATAAGAAATAATTTTAAGGTTTAAATTATAGCACAAAAATCATTTAAAATCAACAAAAATATTCCTAAAAACTCAAGGAAACGTGAAGGGTTCAAAATCGCAGTTTTAAACAAAAATCTTTATTAAAAAAAATTACTTATCTGCAAGAGGCCATAATAGCCCCCACACTTTCAAAATCAATTTTCTCGTTGATATTTTTAGTTTTAATGTTCTCGTCTTGATTGGCAATAAAGACCAGGTTGCTTTCTTCCTTCCATCCGTATTTCTTGATCCAGTGTTTTAAAGTGCTGTCGTCAACATCCCCAAGAAGTTCTGCCAATTTACCCCTGCCGATCGATTGGTAAGTAATGCCAACCACGTGGCACACAAACTTCCTAATGGAGTCCAAAAATCCGGTAATACGTTGGGTTAGTTCAGGTAGAGAGTGAATTCTCG
Organism: Brassicogethes aeneus; assembly: GCA_921294245.1. Classification (NCBI taxonomy): domain Eukaryota; kingdom Metazoa; phylum Arthropoda; class Insecta; order Coleoptera; family Nitidulidae; genus Brassicogethes; species Brassicogethes aeneus. Next base: position 3,152,818 of record OV121138.1, on the reverse strand, counting down.
TCCAGAACATAAGGAAATCACATTGTTCCAAAATGTCAGCCAAATAGATGATTTGGTTGATAGGTTCTTGTTGCAACTACAATAAATATATTAAATAATGTTTACCTTTGCATTGTTAAATTTATACTTGTCTTTCGCTCATTAAACACTTGCAGAGGATAAAATCAGTATGTGGCAAATTCGTAAGAGCTTTAAGTAAAATTTGTCCACAAATATCAGCATTAAAACTGTGAGCATTAAACTGATACAACTTTAATACTGCCAAGTTAGCTTCCAAATCATACGCATTCTCCCTGGACTGAATTTCAACGTATCTCTCCAAAGTCGGCAGATTGTCTGGATTGTACCTAAAATAAATATAGGTTAAGTACAGTTTTAAACTTAAATATAAACCCTAAAAAGGGACAAAATACCTTTCAATGCCTTTCAGCATCGTTGCCACAGTTTGTTTCATAGCTTCAGCCATAATTTCCTATTAAATATACAAGAAAAACTGGTGAAACACGCTACTGTCAAAAAATTACAAGAAAGGATTGACAGATGGCAGAACTACCAACATAAAAATGTCACCAGATTATATCCTATTATTATTAATATTATTATAACACATTTTCCAATCAAATAAAGAAAGTATGATACAGTTTTTGATATTTTGTGTTACATTTTTTAATTCCTATTGTGTGTGATAAGTCTTTTCGTTGTTTTTCGATTTTTCCATTTCATGTGTCAGTAGTTCAAACGCCCCGAATCAGATGACTAATGCTTCGCGACGCATGCGCTGTTCTTTTGTTGTGGCCGGTTTTTTGGGTTGGTCTTTTGTGTGTGAATTTAAATCTTCGATCATCGGCCCATTTTCGAGTTAATTTAAAGAAATAAATATGTCAGGCTTTCCGGGCAGCATTGCCTTCGATGAATATGGCAGACCTTTCATCATTTTGCGCGACCAAGCCACTCAAAAAAGGCTGACAGGAATCGATGCTCTCAAGGTAGGTTATGTAGGTTTTTTGACAGATAGTTACAGGACAAATGGTTAAAGAAATAAGAAAAAAACTATTCAATCATTCAATATTCTACTATTAATATACCTAACATTGTATTATAAGACCTAAACTGTAATCAAAAGTTGCAATTATATACTGTACATAATTTAAAATCGGTATTTTGAATGGACCATTCTAGAACAATATGATTTTAAAAATGTCCATAATTCTTTTAATAAACACATTATGCTATCTAAATATCTACAAATAGTATCTTACAGTACAAAATCCTTACATTAGCATCTTTTAATGGTCAAAATCAATATTTTTCTTTGATTTTTGTAACCTTCAAAATTAAATTGCGTTTTCTTTATTTTAGTCACACATTATGGCAGCAAGACAAATTGCTAATATAATTAGCACCTCTTTGGGACCCAAAGGGTTGGATAAAATGATGGTTTCCCCCGATGGTAAGTTTTAAAAATTAAAATATACACAATTGAGGGCCTTGGAATAAAAGGGGTATAAGTGCAGCTGCCCTGTTAAACAAAAATGTTAAAAACAATAAAAATGAGCATGTTTTGATTGTGCTGATATTTTTTCTGAACAGCATACTGTCTTAAGGACAGCTGTACATATACCCATTGTTGAAAAAAGTTCACATTTCAACTTAATAGGTATAATTTAGAAATACAAACTCAAAAATTGAAAATATTTCTTTTATTTAACATTTATTTTATTATTTTTTGATTTTCTTTGCAATTGTTTTAGCTTTTAACTATACAATTTTTAATTTAAAATATTTTAACCACAAAGTCCTTGAGACAATATAGGAAGATTTCCTATACCAATTTTTTAAATTCAGAAAATCAATTGAGATATGAGACTTTTTGTTAAACTAATCAGATCATTGTGATTGGTGAGTTATTTTACTCAAATTATACGAAAATAGTATAAAATTGTAACGCCTTAATACAAAAATAGTAAATTATAGACCAGGCAGAAAAAGAATTCTTTTATACATGAATATTCCTAAAATATAATTATGATCACTTAGATAAACGACCACACTAATGTAAATAAGCATTTAGTTTTTACTTGCAACCTGTGTTGCCAGATCAAATTTTTGGTCAAGAGTAGATTTTCATGAAAAAAAACCCGGATATTTTATGAAACCATAAATATAAAGAATATTTTTTTCTAAGCTTATTGCGGAATATGACGTTCGAATATCAGTTTTTAATGTGAAATTAACTACATTCCATAAAGGTTGTAAAGAATGAATATTCCAGCACAGGTTTTGTGTGAGAATAATTTGGACCAATCAGGTATTTGCAAACTAAGAACAGTTGTAGGATAAAGTGAGGTTAAAAAAATCTGACAGTTTCTGTCACTTTATCCTAATGCTTATTTATTTATTTTGTAAGTAATTATTTAATACATGTAGAAAAAGTATAGTCTGAAATATGTTTGGAATTGTAGTATAATTTATAGTCTAGTATAGTATAGTATAGTCTATAAATATAAAAAATTTTAAAATACATACTTCATTACTTAGTTATTAGAATAAATAAAATTAAGGTAATTTCACAATATACGTTCATAGCTATGGAATTTTTACAAAAGTTTGTTTTGTCCCATCTCTAATCATTCTGATAGAGCACACCTGTGATTGACTACTTCATTTTATTGATAATTAATTAATGATTGGTCTGATCAAAAACGGCAGACTATTCGATTTAGAATATCTATCCACCCCTTTTCTGCTGTCCTTGACTTTTGAGACATCCTGCATATGATAATATAATATAATTTGTATACAAACTACAATTAACTTTCAAGCACAGGCTGTGTTTTAAGAGCAAATTGTTCTGAGCACTGCCAACAACTAAAAACAGCTGCATTCAGTGAATCCCATCCCCACATTCTTTTACTTGTGTTTTTTATTGTCTTTTGACCAAATTTATTTAACCAAATTGTGAATAAAACAGTAGATTATAATCCTTTCACAGTAGAACAGTAGCGAAGTCCCAAAACAGTAGATTCACTGCAAAAACAGTAGACCTGGCAACACTGCTTGCCTAACTTATAGATTGCCTTCCTTCTAGAGATGTAAAAAAACGGTTTTTTTTTGTTTTTTTCAAATCCGCTACAATAAAGCATATTCTGTCAATAAATAAAATAAATCTTAAAAAATGGAGTAATTTCCCAAAATGAAATTTTGGGTAAAATGTATATTAATAATAAAGGGAAATGTAGAATATATTACATTTTTCATTATTGAAAATTTTGACAGACTAAAAAATCTGATTTCTTATTTGGTAGTTTTCACATAAGAAACCAATAGCAATGTAAAACTTCTACCCTAATAGAAAAATTAAAGGATTAAAAAAATTCCAAATTTTTTGCGATTTTTCGGATACCTAGCTGTATCTTCGTTAAAAATGGTCGTATTTGGAGCCGTAAAAAAGCAATTTGAAGCTTGAAGTTTCTAATTTTTAGATGAAAAACGTTCAACGCTTAATCCTAACGAATACCGTAATAAAAAAGTTCGAAATTTTTTGGTCCACGGAATGTTCTGACTAAACCACCAATGAATAAATGTTGTACAAAAATTTGCTATTGTTTTTTTGAAAAAAAAAAATTTTTTCCATACTCGACATGAATTTGAAAAATCATGAAAAAAAGTGCTTTTGGTAGCTTTTTGGTAGGTAGTTACTTTTTTTAGGACCAAATCAAAACAAGCGCGGCCCTTATTGGTCAATTCGGTGGTGGTGGCGCTTGCAAAGCGTGAGACTGTATTTACATTTACTAAATGTCATTTAGTAGATAATTTTAGTCCATGAACTGGACTGGAAACTTAAAAAATTAGGCAAGACTAATCTTAAAAAAACCTAAAATGTGAAAAAAAACCATTTGAAAAAAAACAATGAAAAAAAACCTGAAAAAAAAACGGACCGTTTTTTTTCAAGTCGCATCTCTACTTCCTTCCTTCTCTCCTTTCTCCCGTAAGAGATGAACAATACGATAATCATAGTGCCATTTATAGATCCCCGTACGAGAATGCGCTTTGGTTCTTTAGCGTATTGTGGCGATTATTTAAACGGTTTTTATTGCATACTTTTACATCTATAGACAAATGGTGTATTGCGTAATTTTTCACCGATATTCTTAATATTAGGCGACGTAACGGTTACCAACGACGGCGCCACAATCCTAAAAATGATGGACGTCGAACACGAAGTGGGCAAACTTCTCGTCCAGCTGTCGCAATCGCAGGACGACGAAATCGGCGACGGCACCACCGGCGTGGTCGTTTTGGCCGGAGCCCTTTTGGAGCAAGCCGGCGCTCTAGTCGACCGAGGCATCCACCCGATCAGGATCGCGGACGGGTTCGAGTTGGCCTGCCAGGTGGCCGTCAAGCACCTGGACAAGATCGCCGAGTTGTTCCCCGTATCGCAGGACAACATCGAGCCGCTGGTGAAAGTGGCGATGACCACGTTGGGCTCGAAAATCATCAACAAGTGCCACAGGCAGATGGCCGAGATCGCCGTGAACGCGGTGCTGGCCGTCGCCGACTTGGAACAGAAAGACGTCAACTTCGAGCTGATCAAAGTCGAGGGCAAGGTGGGCGGTCGGCTGGAAGACACCGTCCTCGTCAGAGGCGTGGTGATCGACAAGACCATGTCGCACTCGCAGATGCCCAAAGAGTTGAAGAACGTCAAAATGGCCATCTTGACCTGCCCGTTCGAGCCCCCGAAACCCAAGACCAAGCACAAGTTGGACGTCACCAGCGTGGAGGAGTTCAAGGAGTTGCGCCAGTACGAGCAGGACAAATTCAAGGAAATGGTAAATAAACGAGAATATGCATTTTTACATTTTTATTGTAAACAACAACAATTTTCTTTCTAGGTTGATTTGGTCAAGAAGGCTGGCGCAAATTTGGCCATTTGTCAATGGGGCTTTGATGATGAAGCCAATCATTTACTGTACTCGCAAGGTTTACCAGCTGTCAGATGGGTAAGACAATCTTTAACTTAAAAAAACAGTCCATTTTAACTCCATCATGTGCTGATCCCATCTTCCTTTGTAGCGGTCCTCCATAGTTTTAATATCTCTCATTTTGTTCTTCACTTGTCTCCTAAATTGTCGGAAAACATGTGGCTATGTTCCATCCAAGGGATTTTACCAGTTCAATAAAGTTTCCAGCTTTGCGTTTTCCAAAAAAATATGCGACAACTGCAACAAAAGTCCAGGCTTTTCGCTCATGCAAAGCATAATCCGCTCTTATCAAGAGCCTTTAGGAACTGCTGTATAAGACCTAGCTTGATATGCAGTGGAGGAAAGATGATTTTTTTCGTTCGACTAAAGGGTCGTTAATGGCATTTTTCTCCAACGTCCATGTGTTCTCTCTTGGGCCACTCTTTTCCAACCCAGTAGCGTGTTTGGTATCTGTTATCCCAAAGGCACAAGAAGCAAGGTTATTTGTTGTAGCCACTTTGCTGTCCAAGTAGAAAGTTTACCGTTTTTAAGTCCACACAAATCACCCATTGATGATCTTGATACTTTATCTCCAAGACCAAAGCTATGGTGTTATATTCTTCTAATATCGTGACAAAATACAAGATTGTCTTCTTTTAATCTGGAAGCAAGTCATTCGAATTATTCTGTTTGAAACGTTGCGGAATTAATGAAATCCCCTCATGATCACTGTCACTTTCATGAGTATCAGTCCTCACTGGTGATCAGAGGGACAATACTCAGAGTTCTGGTAGTTGTTGTGAGGGACCGGGCGTCTTGCAGAATTTAATTTAGCAGAAGTCCACCGATTGATTTCAATAATATTTACTAGGCAGAAATAGCAGTCTTGAGGTTCCTTTTTTTGAGGTCCCTTTTTTCGGTAAATGTCGTAAATGTTCTGTACAAGTTTTGCAGACCTGATGCGGTGCCCAGGTTTTATCCTGATCACCAAGCCAACACCAATACGTGTATTCTCCACATGACGATTTATATACGGTCTTTAAGGTACTAACGTACCTTCTAGTAATTAAATTACTTCAACTTGTCAAAACAAAATATTATTTAAATAGATTAATAATTATTAATCTCTTTAAATAATATTTTATAATTATAATTGGTACCTTGTAATCTACAAGGTACTTTACTAATTGTTGGCCTGTGTTATCGATCCCTTATAGATCTTCGAATTCATCCTTGTTAAAATTTTCAAAGGTAGTATTAGAGGGGAGAATAAAAAAAAAATCTTTAGGTCGGCGGTCCGGAGATCGAGCTGATCGCCATAGCGACGGGCGGCAGGATCGTCCCGCGCTTCGAGGAGCTCACCCCCGACAAGCTCGGTTCGGCGGGGCTCGTGCGCGAGCTGGCCTTCGGCACCACCAAAGACAAGATGCTGGTGATCGAGGACTGCTCCAACTCTCGCGCCGTCACCATCCTGGTGCGCGGCGGCAACCAGATGCTGGTGGCCGAGGCCAAGAGGTCTCTGCACGACGCCCTGTGCGTCGTCAGGAGCCTGGTTCTGGTGAGTGACGTTTGGGGTTTTTTTTTTTTCTCTTTTAGTTCCACCCTTACTTCTTAAGAAGTCCCATAAGCCAACTGAATGGCTTGTGCGGGTTAGGGGTAGGAACGGACCGCGTTTGAAGTCGAACAAGCGGTGCTAATTTGTTGTGTATTAGGAACCGAGGGTTGTTTACGGCGGGGGCGCGGCGGAAATCGCTTGCAGCTTGGCCGTGGCTGCCGAAGCTGATCAGCTGGCTTCTCTGGAGCAATACGCGTTCAGGGCCTTCGCTGAAGCTTTGGAAGCCATCCCGTTGGCTCTGGCCGATAACAGTGGACTGTCAGCCGTCCACTTCTTGGGAGAAGTTAAGGTAAAACAAATTGAACGTTTTTTGAAAACGTGTTGTATTGTGTGTATCTTTCAGTCCAAACAAGCTTCCACTGGAGACCCGGCCTTAGGTATCGACTGCATGAACACAGGAAACTTGAACATGAGAGATCAGCATGTTATCGAATCTCTGAGATCAAAAAGACAACAACTCCTATTAGCCACGCAATTAGTGAAAATGATTTTGAAAATCGACGATGTCAGATCACCCGGTGATAGTGGCATGTAACTTAGAACTTTTTACATTACATTAATCCATGGTATTATTTTTTTGATTGTTAACCCCACTATTTTCGAAGTCGCTTTAACTCACCGAGTTTTTAATCATCATCTGCATTTACTTTATTTATAATTTAAATAAATAAACTTATTTACAGTTTACCGTTTGTTTTATTAATATTATTGTGCGTGCCTCACATTTATATGATTAGTTAGTTATTAACGAGTGTTAATGAGAATAAAGCCGGAGAATGTTAAAAAATATCTGAAAAAAAAACCGTTGCTCGATTTGTTGTGTTGTTGGGTGTATTTCGAGAGGAAATCCTGACTTTTTACCGGTTTTACAAGAAACAGTGTTAATCTGAATGAAGAAATTAATTGCATACAGTCTGTAAATATAAATTGTACCTTTTAGATACAATAAATACACATTTTAGTAGTGATTAACGTGAAAAGTGTAAACATTTCAATTCAGTAAAAATTGTCTAAATTTAAACAGCATTTAGCATTATTAAAAGCGTTGATTAAGAAAGTCTCCACTCAACGGTAAATTATATTATGTATATTATGTTGCCATGAATTCGTAGGTATATTTTGTTGTTTAAAATGCAGTTGTCGGCGTTTTTTAGAGAACTCAAATATAAAACTGGTTGATTTTAAGGTTATGTTTTTGCAAAAATGTCCAAACCTAAATATAAATAATATTGGGTAAAGTTATCATTAGTTAATTCTGCACCAGCAAATGCACTTAACGAATTGGATCCTTTGGCAAAACATGAAAATGCAACGATTTAGTTCTTGAATTTTATTTACAATTAAAAACACAATAATTCACCATGATCCCTTAGAAAAATACACACACTAACGTAACTATATAAGCATTTAAGCGTTGAGTTTCTTAATCAATGATATAAGGAATAATCAATCTAAATTGAGTAGGTACTAAAAAAGTTTTTTAATTTTTTCCTTGCAACGTAAAACACAAATAACGTGCTCTGTGCTCATTTTTCTAATAACAATTAATGGCGTCTTTTGTTGTTAAAATGGACAAAAACTAAAATCGCGAATTACCAATTTACCCAAAAGTTATATCAAAAGTTAAATTAAACCAAAATTTATCTAAAAAATAACTCCATTTTTTTGTTAAAATACGAAGACTATAGACAGGTGATGCAAAAAGCATCTGTAATGATGAAGTATCTATCTTAGTGCGCCATGGACGATTTAATTTGAAACACATAAAAAACGTCATACGTCATACTTAATTGTGATTGGTTCTAATCAGATTGGGTTTTTGCGCATTGCAGTTTGATTTGTTCTTGGCCAACGTATTTTGTGACAAAGTTTGTACTTCTGTCTCTAGTCTTCGCGGTTAAATTTAATGGTAAATATAATGTTTATAATTTTGGGTATTTTAAAAGTTTAAATTAAAAACAACAAGAACGTTATTGATATTTTATTTTTTTATCAAAAATATACCTACAACCACAATCCATTGTGTGGATTGTGCATACATCAATTTTTCTGATGAGTAAAAAGAAATATGGCAACGCAGTGTGTCTAATAAGCTGAAATGTTACTAATCCCATTTATTAAAAAAAATCAAACAAGGCAGCTGATGGTTGACATGGTTGACAGATGTATTTTTCTACAGTTTGTGTGAAATCAAAACTTAAACCTAATAATAAATGTTTGTGAAATATTTATACCTAAAATACATAGGTAATAAAATATAAGTAAATTTCCACTTAAGTACAATATTGGAGAAACAGGAAGCTTTTAATTAAAATAATAAGGAAAAAACCATTTCTTATAGACGCCATTATAATTGCAAAATATCTCCTTAAATCTCTTTATTCTTCTTCATTTCCTTAATTAAGATATTAAAAAAACTACAACGCTAAAAATTACGACTATCAAACGAAAAAAAATCGCCGCAGTCGGTAGGATTCGAACCTACGCTCCCAGAGGGAATCTGATTTCTAGTCAGACGCCTTAACCGCTCGGCCACGACTGCTCACATAAATTTAATTTAATATTTATTTATTTAATCTTATGTGCATACGGCAATAGCAAAACTCGTTTCTCCTCTACAATACAGATCCACTCAAATAGGTTAATTAACACGAATTTACATTAATGCTGCTTAAATAGGCAAATTATTTTTATTTCACTACGACTTCTCATTACAATTTGTAATTTTCCTCATGCATAATTTAAGCAATTAGATTGCTAAGCACCGATTAAAATAAGTTAAATCCTTCGGAATTCCAGAAATTACTTGATTTAATAAATCTTCAAAATCAAGTAGGTAGGTGGTTTTGAAAATTGCTTTGTTGCCAATTCAAGTTTTTATGTTTTATAAAAATGTTTTTGATAAAACACCAGTATATCGTATTTTTAATGTTAATATTTAAACGAACAAAAAATCAATAATACGGCATCCTAAACTATTCTGGATGAAAGGATATTTTATAACAAACTATGATCATTGATTTTGGGGACATTTCGCTGGTGACATTTGGCAACCCCGCCCAAAACAATCATGGTTGACAGCGAAGATGCAAAGACAATCACGTTGTGATACAGTAAACAACCGAAAAACGCAACAGTTTAAGTGCAAAACAACTAGAAAACGAAATTACCGAAGTCTTCGCAGAAAGAGAAGCAAAATCAGGTACTACAATTCATTAAAATTGCACAGATACAAACGAAACACCGACAGTTTATGCGAGTCGATTGCAGTGTTCGATATTACCGACATGGAGTGCCCGCCTGTTAGTCAAGTCGGTTTGCCGCAAGATGTCGCCGACTGGCACAAAAAAGAACAAATCGCGTATTGGAAATCGCGCGCCATAAGTTTGGAGTACGAAAATCGAATGCTTTATCATCATTTAAAGCACATGTATGTCACGCAAATTGAAGATTATGGCAATAAAGAAGAGTTTAGTGCAGTAGAAGTCGAGAAGGAGGCCGAAAAAGTGATTCCTAAGGAACCTGAAGGCAAAAAACGCGAGTTGGAGATGAAAAAAATTTACGGTGAAAACTACGCTAAAATCATGGGAATGGAGACTGCAATGCAACTTAATTTCGAGAGGCACAGCGAAAATTTGAAGGCGCCTCATTGGCCAAATGTCCCATTAAAATTTTAATTTACATTTTTATATAGGATTAATAAACTTTTAAAAACAATTTCTTTGTTTTATTGCCTTTGTACTGTTCCTGGGAAGTTACGCTATTCAGCCTTTTTCTTGAGAAGAACCGTTTTCAAACTTAAAAACAATAATTGTTAATGGGTAAAAATATTAATTCTTCCTCGGCAATTTTAACGCTGATCAATGCGATTTTTATATTATATCGTAGATTTTTATATTATATCGTCTTTTGTTGATTGGAAAATTGCAGATTATGGATAACTTGTTGCCTAATATCACTTTGTCTAACAAGCCGGCAACACTGCATGTCATTCTGTCAAATTGTTAATTGTCAATATTTTTTAAAATCGTTAAAGAAGGCATGGTTTTGTGCAAAGACAAATTGTGTAAAGTGTTTAAATTATTAATATTAGGTAGGTACTTATTGCCATGAAGTACTAGTACTTCAAGAGTATTGCTTTTATCTTGGAAGGCTTTTATAAGATGCTAATTTTCGTTTTCTTACGTTCTGTCATTTTGAGAATGTCAAAAACGTCATTTGTTCATTGTTTTGTTACTTATAGCATATAATTATTATATAGGTACCTACTATAAGTCGAAATTTCGACTTCACTTGTGCAAATATATTAATATATTTGCACAAGTGAATTCAACAGATTTTGGATAAAAATGGATCTTTTTTTGATGTTTACACTGGCCAACGAAAGTTTGGGGCTTCATGCAGTGAAAGGTAGGTTTTGTTTGTGGATTATAGTATGATAAATATAATAATTGTGTGTAAATTACAACAATATTAACGGAAATAAAAAATAGTAGTTACCTAACTTTTTATAACACTTGTTGCGAGATTCTTGTAGATACCTACAAAAATTGATGTTGTTTTATACTTAATTATACCCGGAGATATATAATTTTTTAAATATAATTTATTTCACATTAGCCACGAAACTATCCAGCTCTAGGATGTTCTTTAAGTGCGCGCAGGTAATTAAAAAGAAATAAACTTTTTTCGAGTCGACTATTCTGAATATGTAATTGGCGTTATTTCGGAATTTGCATTGTTCCTCGCAATGCAGACAATTGGTAACAAAATTATATACGAGGTTTCCTGTTTCTATTTGCACGCCATCATAAAAAAATTGTTTTGATGAATGCCAACGAATTCATGCTTCAGATCGTTTAACCAAAAGTTACGATCTCGGCAGTCATTAGGCATGAGAAAATTACTCATAAGTTAATTTGTGCTGAGAATATTTGTTGACAGCCGTATTTAAATATGTAGGTACCTATAAAATTTTAAAATTTGAATTTGATTTTGGGATTAGAGTATGACTTTAAATACCTAGGTGTTTGGCACAAACAGAGTAAAATAAATAAATAAATAAAATTGAAGAAAAAAATTAAGAAGAAACTAGATAAGAAACTGCAGATAAAACTAGAAAAGAAACAGAAGGAACAAAAAACCAAATTTTCATGCAAATAGATCCAAGTTATCTCGTAAATCTAGTAAAATACGACCCTGTAAGCGGGTAACTTCACACTCATTGGGTTTACGAACCTCTTCTTCTTCTCCTGTGCTCTTTATCTGTGAGGAGAGGTAGGTAAGTAGGTATATAAATAATAATAAGCGGTCTGCCCCTACAGGAAATATTATTTCTACTTTTCCACTGAAATTATTCCATATCTATAGATATATATAGACTATAGTCTTCGGCTTCCGCAATTCCTCTCATTATAAAAAACGTCTGCACGGTTCTCGATGCTCCGAACTATTTAAGTACTTTAATAATAAGCCCAGGTGTTTTTAAAATTGTTCGAAATTAAGATGTTGATAACAGGAAAACATGGGTTTTTTTATCTCATGATCTTAGATTTTGTTGGGTGGAGGTTCTAATTTATTCTATGAAAATTATTAGAACATGAGAAAAACCTAATTTTAATATAAAAAATCAATAGAAAAGTTTGAGCAATTTATAAACATTGTGGAAGACTAAATCAAATAGCAAATGTCAAAGAATTTAAAAAAAATCTCTTCATTCACAAACCACAGTTAATTGTCGTTTGGTACACGAAATGAGTTTTAATAATTAAATAAAAGTGTCAATAAGTTGAAGGAATTTACTTTTCTGCTTTATCGTTTCTGCTGGCTTATAACACGACAGAGGCGATAGGATCTTCGGAATGTTTATTTTATATGGGTACAAGACTTTTTACCAGACTTTAGCCTGCATATAAAAGTACTGATATGGATATTAAATTATATAATCAAGATAGAGGTACAAGTCCTTTCGACAGATTCGAACTGACAAGCATTAAGTGATTGTGAATGGGTTGCATAATTTCTGGAAAAATTATTTTTTATTATCCCGATAAGTACCTTGAACAAACAACGTATTTGTGAACTGGCACTAATACTGAAGGTGTTAAACAATGGATATCTATTGTGGTCCAAGTCCAAGGGATGTGCAGGTCAGTAAAAAAACATGCTGGACATACTTGTAAGAAAAAAATGGCAATGTGTTTTATAAATAAAAGAAATAATTTAATAGGTGAAAAGACAAACATATTCTCGAATCCGATAATTGTGGAGTATTCATCTGTTAAGCGTCACGCAGAGCAAATATTACATTGCAATATAACAATTATTGGGTGGAAATTAGTGACATGCCACGCCGAGAAAAAAAAAGACTTCTGAAATGGAAGAAAGCGCCATCGGTATTTGGGATACAATACGTAAGAGGGTGTACACAAAAAGACATGCAACCGTTTGGTGCGTTGGTCTCTGGTGAAATAATTAGGATAATGATACTTGCAGTTAGGTGCACGCAATCTTAATTCTACGTAGGTACGCTTGGGGGCCGACCTCCCGAGCCCCCAAATCCCCAAATCAGAAACTTTGTATTTAAATCAATCCAAAAAGTCTTACATCTCTATTTTTCTTTATGTATAGCCTTGTCTATTTCAGTACCTTTACACTTCAACTTGTTGTTACTGTACTCGGTACTTTTTTGTTATTTATCGATATATTGCTGCTCTAATAATTCCTATAGGTAAACGTGATGTACGTTGTTATAGAAAACATTTTAATATTGACACCTTAATAATCTGGGTACTGCTACACAAGAAAATTGCTATTCACATTATCTAGAATAAAAATAAAACATGTTTTGTCAGGTTTTGTTCCTTTTTGTTTACAAGATAAAATAAAATGTCTGTAAGTACTTTACATTTGGCCGCGACTATATTTGTATATACATGCTCTCTAAAAATGAAATAGTCAAAATTCTACTATTTGAGCTAATACCAGCATTTTTTCCTAATAAAATAGTCGTTGTCACTTTTAAATAGTTATTTTTTACTACGTACCTAAATAGTTAAAGTTCGACTAATTTAAGATTAGTCTCCATCTTTGACTATTTCTGAGAGTTAAAAGTAACTAATTTCTTTAATCGTTTTCAGCCAACAACAAAGTATTATGTGAATTAAATGCATATTCCTAAGCTCTAAGGTTAAATGACCCATAAAAACAAATAAAGATGCAAAAAGTTTAACTCAAAACAGCAACACAAATAATATATTCAACTTTAAAATATTATGAACAATATTTATTGACAAATAAAATTGATATTTATAAGAGCGGCTGATAGCCGAATGGGTTATGACAACAGCTTGACAAGTGACAGACCTGAGTTCAATCCTCCGCTGGGTTAAAACTTTTTTTAAATTTAAATCTACTAATTTGACTACTTCATTCAGTAGAATTTGACTAATTATTAGTGACTGCTTTTTCGCTATGACAATTAGTCAAATATGACTTATAATTAGTTATTTTTGACTTAAAAACTCAATAATAGTACGAATTTTTCACATTAATATAAGAAGTAACTAATTGAACCTGTAAGATTAAGAATAGTACAAGTCCACAAGTTAAAATTTTGATAAAATATTTAAAAAAATCAGTTTTATAGTTCTAAATAAAATATAATATTCATATTCTGTCAAATGATTAATTTCTTCTTACAAAACTGTATTTTAAACTTTAAAATTGATTTTAGAAAATGACTCTTAGGGACTTAACTGTGTTGATATTAAGCAGTGAATAACAACATTATGTCACAATGTTGGTATCCCTGCGTTATTCTTTCGGATTATATCCACTTTAAGAACAAAGTACGGCTGGATTACTGCGCGCGGAAAAATCAGAATAAGTCGGAAATATTGCAATATGAACAAAAATCGCGCGTCTGAGAAAAGATTAAATTTAAATTGTGCATAAATAAGGCCTTAAAGAAGCAATGTTACATTTTAGTTCGCCCAAGATTCTCATTAAGTATTATAATCGTCTTTAAAATTTAAAAAATGTTTTTGATTAAGGTAACCTTTTTCTAAATCCTAGGTTAGGTTGGAAATTTTCAACAGTGCAGGAATGTCAAAAAATCGTATATATAACATAATCTGCATTTTAATTAATAACATAATTTTAACATCGACAACCGAAATATCCATAGTTATAATTAAAACATCATGCCTACAATAATTTATTTACATATGAAATTGACACTCGAATAATGTATTTAAAAAATATATAATTTCAGCTACCAGATGATAAAAACATCAATAATTTATTGTTTGTGTAATAATTAACATGTTTCTTTTAATATTGAACTGTGTCTTAGGTATTAGGAATTAATATAATTTATGGAAAAGAAGGTAAATTAGCATATTTTGTGATAAAAACTTACAAAACCACTTATACTAGAAAGATGAGAAATTTTTCATATCTTTTTTAGGTCCAGACTTATAGATAGGGTTGGGACAGTTGAAATTTTCAAATAAAAATTTCAACTTTGAAAGTTTCAAACTTGAAATATTTTATTTAGTTGCAAAAGTGAAATTTTTAAAAATTTCAAATGAAATTTTCAATCCGAAAATTTCAACATTGCCTGTGAAAGTTTCAGAAATTTCATTGAAAGTTTCGCAATTTACTAAAAATTTCGCATAAATTTCACATGCGGCCTCCCCTGGGACTTTTAATAATTTACAACAGATTCCGAATCGACCAATAAGAACGAGTTATCAAGCTTTTTGTTTAGTTCGGCTTGGATTTGAATACACTACCTATAAGTAATTATTGTTACTTATATGCATAAATTAATTTAAATAATTTAATTCAGTTACCAATTTAATTTGTTAATTAAATCAGACTTTAATTTTTTTTTAAAGACATGATTAATTTAAACTTTTACTTTTGCTATAATTGCATCGGAAAACGGATAAAAAATGCCTTTGGCTCATAAAATTTTCGTAAAATTTCAGTAAAATATTTAAAAATAATAAATATATATTAATATAAAACAATGAAAGTGGCACAATCTCATTAGCTTACCAAAAAGTGCTATATCTCTTTAAGTTTTAGTAATTTTAAAAATATTTTAAAAGGAAATCTCAAGAAGTTTGTGGTAAATATAGGTATTTACTATTTATATTATTGGTGCAGGGACCCACATGGTCCCTGAGTGGGCTTATTTCAATATTAATATATTACACTTAGTGATTGAAATTTATTGAAAGTTTCAATAAATTTCATAAATTTCATGAAATATCAGAAATTTAGGAAATTTTAATAAATTTCATAAATGTCATGAAGTACAAGCAAAAAGTGAAATTTTCCCAACCCTACTTATAGAGCATTGATTGTTTTTAAATACATCTCACTATTGTTTTAGAAGATATAACCCTTATAAGTCCTATCGGATGTTGTTCAAAAACAGGGGCAAGAATTTTTCTTTGAAATTCTTTCTTTGAGAATCAGCATTGCTTTGCTTGTTTTTAAATACATCTCACTATTGTTTTAGAAGATATAACCCTTATAAGTCCTATTGGATGGTGTTGAAAAACAGGGGCAAGAGTTCTCCTTGAGAATCACCATAGTAATAAGTAATTATTACTATTTTTCCTGGCAGAGCAGTTGACGTGCCATCTAAGGATGCTCTTGTAGACCGGACATCAGGGTCCGTCAATAGCTGCTACTGTCGTTCGGTTTGCAGTCAGGCAGCCGGGCAACGAAGGCACGTCGAAGAAGGCCTTCTTCTTCGGCGCATACATTATTAAGGCGGCCGGGGATGCTGCTGCCTCTGCTTCTGCGGTGCCCCCGCCAATAGACAACACAATAGTTTGTTTCTGCCAGTTCGGACAGTCGAAGGGACCGAGACTGCGGACCCCCGTCTCAGATCAACGCCGCCGCACAGTAGGCCTCTACTAAAATGTTTCGAAAGTTAATAGTACATTTTTGCGGAAGCGGATGCGGAAGTACAAATAACGGCCAATAAATGCCTTTCCCGCCGTTTCTAAATGTTTTGCTAAGCTTCGAATATAAAAAATGCGGATGTGAAAAAGTGTGCAGAACTTCCGCAGTTATTGAAGCTGAAGCAGAGGTATATTCCAACACTAGTTAAAAAATATTTCAAAAAGAAGAAAACCATTAACGTTAAAGGCCTATATGTTATGATGTCCTGTTTTTATAAAATAAATCTAAAATCACCAAAATAGACAAAATTATATACAGGTACTAGTCCCACCACGTGACCACGTACGGAACGCAGTCTTTTGAAAATTTGGCATTTAAGGCTTTTTAGGTTATGTATCTGTCAAAGTATAGTCAACGGAAGAAATAATATTATGTTACAATAACAATGGATGGTTTAAGAATTTAAGAAAATAAATACTGCATTTAATGAAATTCTAAAGTGTATGGTGCCAAATAAGTAATATTTTTGTGAATTTGGTCCAAATATCTAGTTTTCCCCATAAAATAATTTTAACTAAACAGCATTTATTTAAAAAAATCTAGCTTCTCTATTATGGAATAAGAATATCTGTATTAAAGGTAGGTTAATATATTATAACAAAAATATCATCTAACATTGTAATTTTAAGGTTAGAAAAATTTATTTTGACCATAATAAATAAGTATTTTGGATTATTTAAAAGACTGTATAATATGGTATTTAAAAATGTGGTAGTTTTTCTTATCCAGCTTAAAGTGTACCTACATAAAGTTTTGTCAATACAAATAGTTAAAAAGCTTCGACTGAATTTGATCTACATCAAAAAATCATTATAACTTTAAAAATTTTAATAAATCACATGTCATGGGAGTATTAAATATTTTCACATTGCAAGTTTCTCTAAAAATTGTTTGTTTTTTTATAAACTAACTTAAAGTAGGTATGCCGAGAGGTATGCACAAGTTTTGTCGTTAGAAGTATAAAAGCTTCAATTTAATTTGAACCATATTCAACAATTATTTAGTATACCTTTATTTATTTATGACCATATTAACACACTCTTCCAAATAATCCACTTATTTATTTTGGTCAAAATAGATTTTTCTAACCTTAAAATACAAAATTAGATGATATTTTTTGTTTTAATACATTAACCTACCTTTGATACAGATAATCTTATTCCATAATAGAGAAGTTAGATTTTTTTTAATAAATGCTGTTTAGTTAAAACTATTTTATGAAGAAATGTAGACCCAATGCACAAAAATATCACTTATATTGCACCTTACACTTTGGAATTTCATTAAATGCAGTATTTATATTCCTAAATTCTTAAACCAACCATTGTTATTGTGATACTATAAAGATTTATTAACTTTTAACGCTTAGACATAAGCGGTAACACTATAAATATTATTTCTTTCATTGACTTTGAGGTGTGGAGCATAGTACCTAAAAATGTGTATCGTTTTATAAAATATCTTGAAATCTCGAAAAAACTAAAATAAATAATATTCATATTCTAAACCCTCCAAAATTCTTGAAATTCTAGTAGGCATCTACAACATTTTTTATTTTTTACACTATTTTTTATACTTGTGTGATATAAGCACCAAAATATTTATTTTTTGTGGACTGTGCGCCGTGCTCTCGCCACTGGCCAAGATTAATGGCTTGTTATCCGAGCTGGGGTTTAAGAAAAATAAAGAAAAAACGCACTTTTGTCGTTTTTTGGAAGAATTTTGGCAATATATTGTTTTAAACTCCCTAATAAGCGATTTTGTCGGCTAAAAGGACTGCTGTACTTTTGCATGCTTCCAAAAAAGGTGTTATGTACCTATATATATATATGACACTGACAGAAAATAACCTTAACTATTTCTATCAAAATCACTAAATTAATAAATCCTAAAAACTTAAATGATTATATAAAAATGGCTTGTGCAGGTTAGGGGTAGGAACGGACCGCGGGCTTAACGTCCCCTCCGAAGGACTAATATACAATAGGACAAACACAAATAAACAACCATACCAATGTGGGACTCGAACCCACGACCTCTCGGTTTGTAGTCAGCAGCACTGACCACTAGTCCACCGTTGGCGGTTAGTAAACACAGTCGGACAAAACATTTTTAAAAGTTTTAAGACAACAATGTTCTATCGTCTCCGTATATATTTTAATTAAATATTGCATGACATCTTTAAAAATTAATTATAGCGTAATTCAGAAATATTACCCTCTCACATAAAGTTATTTTTTTCAATGTTAGTAGTTTTTTATTCCACTTTGAACTTTCCAAGACAAATAAGAATTATTTACGGTTATAAAGTGGTTTTAATAGAGTTAAAATATGACTTATGAGTAAAATTTAGTTAAGAGAGAAAATACTTACCGTTAAAAATCCCTTAAAATAAAATAACCTTGTGAGTAATTTTCTTTCGTAAAAATAACGTTAATTGAGCATCATTATTACTTAACATTAAATTAAGTAATATTTGTAAAGCTCGACTATTTGAATTAAAATGCTGTATCAAAATCCATTGTTTTTGATATTTCAAACCGTTGTGGCGATTTTAATTTATAACTTGTATAAAATCTTGAATTTTTTTTATATTTGAAATAACCCGTACTCTATTAAAATGAATTAGGTAGTCAAAAATTACTGTAGCCTACAGCAATTTGTATACCGGACATTTAGCATTTAAAACTCCCTACACTCAGAAAAATGTACACGCACTGATAATGAAACTAATTTTGTAAGCGATTAATAAAATAATATTATTTAACTTAAATTTAAAATTGTAATGGCTTTAAAAAAATGTACCACCTAAGGTACCTTTTTTATTAAATTTTCAGTGTCTTATTGGGACAAAAACCTACGATTTGTCAAAGTAATGAGAATATTTTTATTTACAGAATAAACTTTTTTAAATGTTAATAAAATTCTCATTTACTATAATGAAGCAGCAATGTTGAGCTTTTATAAAAAAAAATTTCCTCCAACAAAGTAATAGTTGTTATCATATTGTCATGGCAATAAGAAATACTTTATGTTTATATTAAATCTTTGTCGAACTTAAGATGTTTTTGTTAAATTTATAGTTTATTACATAAAGTAATGCGCAGTTGTTATAGTAAAATGTGTTCATTTTACTATGGCATATTTGTCTTTTTTAAATTACTATCGTTGTAATTCAAATTAATTATATTTCAGTTAGAAAATCTTTTACAGCTTACGTTAAGAACAATAACAAAAATATTTTATTGCTATAAAAAGACTTTTTAATATTTACTATTGTTTTGCAATGGTAACAAAATTTTTGTTATTTTCCTTAAAAAGAGGGGGAAAGGGCCAGCGCTCTCCTTGTTGAACATAACTTTATAATCCAAAGTCTGAGGTATAATCTTATTGATTTCACTTGTGCGAGTGAAGTGTGGTAAAATTTTGATAATAATATCAAAAAGAAGCAAATTAAAATTTCGACCTTCTGTAAAAGAAATATTTAAGGTCTATTCTATAAACGAAGCCGACTTGTTTAAAAAGTGAGTTCATATTTTTTTTGTTTTGACATTATAATATGAGTTAATTTTTTCGTTATAATAAATAATTTGTTTTAATGCCTTGCAATTATTAAAAAAAAAACTACCCAATACCCAACAGTAGGTTGAAAATGTGACCATTGTTACAATGAAAATAGCTTATTGAATTAACAATTAATTTGTTGATAAATTTACATAAATTTTATTAATATTATAAAAAAAGTTTTATTTTGAACGAAGAGGGATTTGTAATACCATTAGGGTTTCATTAATACTACAAAACGTTTTTGTAAACGGTATAGAACTGTTTTTTTAGACAAATAATAATAACTATATTTATCAATGCCTTTCTGCTTCAGGAACAGTGTTATTTTTATAAACATAACTTAAATTTACTTTATAATTAATGCAAATGCTATTAATGAAAGCAGCGTTTGTATTTAAATAATTTTTATAAAAATGATCTTTTTGCTGTAACAAAAGTAATTGTTGGACGAATAGGGATCTTTACTTTATTAAGACAAACTACTTTTTTTTGTTATATATTTTGGAACCTTTAACTCGAGCTCCCACAACGAAAAGCGGGCATAAATGCTGATGGTGTGTTTATAACACATCGTATACGTTAGGAGAAATGGGCAGTTAGGAAGCAGCATTCTTACTGAATAGTTTTGTCATTATTAATAATTTATTATTATTAATGTCGTTTAATATATGTATTAAACTATATTTTGAAGTTTTTCTTACAAAATCAGAAGTGGGATATTTACTCAAAAGTGCCTAAGAACGTTTGAGTGGTTTGGAAATAATGGATAATATGACAGATACTGAAGAATTGCGCTATACCCCGGAAAATCTACCTAAAAAGAAGCCCGAAAGAACAAAAATAAGCCCTCCAAATTTGAACAAAGCAGTTATGTTTATTTTAAGAGCATTGATGAAAAAGTAATTCCCATTTTCGACCCAAAATATGATGAAAAATATGTCGAACAATGTGTACAGTGCGTAGATGAACTGGCAAAACACTATCGATGGAATTCCGCAATTACTAGTAAGTTTGCGACCTCCTGACTAGTTGGTTTGGCTAGAATGTGGTATGATTCCCAAAATCTTTATCTTACATTATTAAAAAAAATTCTGAGTGTGTAACGATTTTTCGGAATCAGTTAGGTTCCAGCACTTGACAAGGCATGGCGCAATGTAGCAGCTAGAGCTCTTAAAACGTAAAAGTTTAAGTTTAAAACTAACAAATAATTTTTTAAAAGTGCATACAGTGTTCCCAACCTTTCAGTGTAATAATTCCCTTGTTGCATGGCAAAAATTCCCTATTTCATGCCAAAATTCCCTGCATTCAATGTTGCCAAGAAAAATGACTTCATATCAAAAATACAATTTTTAAAATAAATTTTATTATGTTTACTGCAATATCGGCCTTACTGAAAAAAAATCATTTTGTGTTTTTATCTTAAAATATTCCTATTATGCGCTTAACGAGTGTATTTTAATATACAGAGTAGTAACTATAGAAGAGTAAGTATACTATTCAAGTAAGTATACTATTCATATTAAAACACACTTTATTAGGCTAGCTCACTCGGTAAGTGCATTATAGGAATATTTCGAGATAAAAACACAAAATATTTTTTTTCAGTTGGGCCGTTTTGCAGTATACGCCTCATCTAACAAATAAATTATTAAAATATAAAGGTAAACATGAAATAAAATTTATTTAATTTAATTGACATATAGTTAGTTCTTCTTCTTCTTCTAGCCACAAAATTTGGGCTGCGTTATCAAACTTCTTTTTATTTTGGGTCAAAATTCCCTAATTTTAACGATTTTTACTAAAAAATTCCCTTTTCCCTTTTTGGTACCAAAATTCCCTAAAAAGGGAAAATTCCCTGCAGTTGGGAACACTGAGTGCATACCAATTATAGTGAAACAAACAATTTTCATAAATTGCAAACTAAAATAGTGTAACGGTCAATAAAGAGTGAAGTGTTAAGTGATAAGAAAGAGTTAACCTGTCATTGGACGCTTTTCACTACAAACAAACAAAACAGGTCAAACAAGAGGGGAAGTGGCCATCCGAAAAAAAATGATAAGTATCACTAAGCATATGCATGACCTAACACATAATTTGCAAATTAAACAAGACAGATATCTTTAAAACCCTAAGAAACGCACACTGCTTAAACTCTAGATGAAAAAATAAAATAAACATCAGTAACAATAGAAACATTAGAAAGACAATACTAACCAAACACCATAAAATAATAAAGAATAAAGACAAACAACAAAAAAAACAAAACTTCCCAATCGAACTATCGCGGTGATACACCAAAGCTGTGTAGGACAATAAATCTGTCAACAACAAATGCGTAAGGCATGAAACCCAAACTAGACCAATAGCATCTTAATCCCAAAAGCTCTTTTAACTGCGAAATTTAAAATAATGATATTTTTAAATAAAGTTTAAAACCAACAAATAATTTTTTAAAAGTGCAAACCAATTATAGTGTAACGGTCAATAAAGAGTGAAGTGTTAAGTGATAAGAAAGAGTTAAATGACACCTGTCATTGGACGCTTTTTACTACAAACAAACAAAAGAGGTCAAACAAGAGGGAAAGTGGCCATCCGCAAAAAATTGATAAGTATCATTAAGCATATGCATGATCTAACACATAATTTGCAAATTAAACAAGACATATATCTTTAAAACCCTAAGAAAGGCACACTGCTTAAACTCTAGATGAGAAAACAATAAACATCAGTAACAATAGAAACATTAGAAAGACAATACTAACCAAACACCATAAAATAATAAAGAAAAAAGAACTATCGCGGTGATACACCAAAGCTGTGTAGGACAATAAATCTCTCAACAACAAATGCGTAAGGCACGAAACCCAAACTAGACCAATAGCATCTTAATCCCAGAAGCTCTTCTAACCGCGAAATCCGGCATCGCAGCGTCGTACCTGTACTCTCGAGTCCAGGTACACGGCGAGCAGCAGCGGCGGAGCGGCCCGGGGGCGAGGGGGGGCGGCGGGAGGCGTCTTGGAATGCGGGGAGAGCGAACCGACTGGCCGACCGGCAGGCAGCCGACTTCAGTTCATCTCGACTAACCGTCGGCGCGCCACCTTGCGAATCTGTTTGACCACGGCGTACACGCGGTACCAAACCGAAAACAACACAAACCGATTATTGTTATTTTTAACGCGCGTTCGTATTCAATCCCGATGTGCTCTGTATCAGTGCTGAAGTGCTAGTGTTTGTACTGTGCTATTTGTGGATTACGCTATAAACCCCAAGGTACTACTCCACTATACATCAACTGGTGGCTGCTGAAAGAGATTTTAACATTTCTTGTTTTTTGCTCGCGATAAAAATACTTTTCTGCCGCCAAATGCGCTAAAACCGCTCTCCCAACAATTGCTATTTCTGCAAACTCAAGAATCTGGTAAATTGAGAGCCGGCTATGTTTTACAGGAACTGTGCAATTCATCAAAATTACCCCTTTATTGGAAATAACTACACCGCATAAACCTTTATCACCTTACCCCATTAAGATTCTCTCAATATGAGACCAACCAGATTCCTAATATAAGCAGAAATTATGTTATCTACTTGTTTCAACTCCAAAATCTACCTGTTGTCTACTCACCACCCTAAATCTATCCTTTGATTATAATTCTTCAAAGAAACATAAAATCTACTTCTACTATTAACCTGTTGTATCCTTTTTTATACCAACGATAGTGGACCTTAAAGGTACTCAGTATTCTTTATGATTAACATGCATCTCTGACCCCATCTAGATTCCTCCAACCTGATTATTCTTCCATTTTTCTACTACGAATTATGTCCGAATTTAAAATCATCCTTGATGATCATTTTTTTGTTTTCTGTTCATAATTTCTAAAGCAATTATTATTTTTTTCAATTTTCTACAGAGTAAATATTAGTTTTGTTTGGAGACCCCAACAGGAGACAACCAACGAACCCTGTGCTCTAATATCACCGAAATGGCTGTACAAAATTATCATTTTGTATAATCCTGCAATATTACTAAATTTATTTCTGTACAAAGTTGATAATAACCAATATACAGGGTGTCAAACTTTGGACACAACAAACGTTTTTGAACAAAACTTAATTTATGCTCCCTAAAAATGAATTAGTCAAAAATGACTAATTTAATAGTTATTAATGGCTGCTTTTTCACTTGTACCATGGTTAACCATGGAATACCATGGTATCCCAAAATTGAACAGCCAATTCTTATGTAAAATTGTCCCCTGAATCCGAAAATGTCGTCATTTATTATAGAATTGACTATATCTCCAGAACTGTTCTACTTTTTTTAACTTTTGAGGACATTTTCAGATTCAGGGGACAATTTTACATAAGAATTGGGTGTTCAATTTTGGGATACCATGGTATTCCATGGTTAACCACGGTACAAGTGAAAAAGCAGCCACTAATAACTATTAATTTAGTCATTTTTGACTAATTCATTTTTAGAGAGTGTATTTATTTATATTTTCTTAAATTTTGTTTCTTTTAAATTACTTATCGATCAGATAACTCGTCATGCAGGGACAATTTTGCCAATAACCAGAAAACTACCAACCCGAATTTATTAAATTGACTTAGCCAGGTAGTTTTTTGATTTTTGGAAGGTGTGTTTTACCACCGACTCAAGTACCTACTATTTTGAAACCTTTTGTTTGTTTTTGTAAAGCAAATAAGCCGTGAAAAATTTGCAAAACGACCTGAGTTAAAAATAGCAAAGTTTTCTAATATTTACATCTCGCCACTGTTTTGTACATGGTTATAAATATAAACCAGCAAAAACAGTATTTTTTGTAGTAGTTTGTGATTATAACAAACTTTTTGTAGATTTAATAACAAAATTCAACCATAATATTTGTCATTTTCAAAAAGGATCTTATTTTTACAAACCTTTTTGTATTTGTTTGCTGAAGTCAGTTTAACTTGTTGATGCGTATTGTCAGTGGGAAATGTTTTGATTGACAAGTACACGTGATACTTTTTTAACGAAATAATTTGTTAAACATTAACAAAATAATCTGTAACCTTTAAAATTAACAAAATTTTGCATATTACCTTTACAAAACTTTCGTTAAAATATTTTCCATTATTAAAATAACACCAAACCCGTATTTTAAACAAAAAATTATGTCAAATATTTTTCGCTTAATTAAAGAAATCTTGATCATATTCCTTAGGACGAGTCAGGGTCGGAAACAATTAGGAAATTCTTTAATTTCGGAGTTCACAGTTATTATTTCAGACCACCACTTTGTTTTTTTATTAATGACTATCTTATTATAATGAGATTTTTCGAAGCATAAGGTATGCTATCGTTTTTTTATTCAGGCTAGACTATACAAAAATTGTATTATTGCGTTTTTAACCTTAGAGTGCAACTAGTTTTTTAGTACCCGGTACTTAAACTAAAATGAAGGAGAAAGTGAAAATTTTATTCAACAAAATAAATTTCTGAGTTATTAGTAAAAAATCTTCATTTGATGATATAATTTTGTTTTTTGTAGTGATATATAAATTTTTTTGTGGGTTGTGAAAGCTTTTACTAACATAGTTAGCACACCATCTAGGTTACCTAGTTGAGTGTGTAGCATTTTCTTTCTTGTTCTAGGAATTGATTAGAAAAACTAACATATAGAATTAGTACCGGTTTGCAGTGTGTTTTCTTTACGATAGCAGGAACATTAAGTTGCCTTTTAGGGATAATATTAAGTAATTAAACCATTTGCTCAAACAATTATGCTGAAAGCGGTCGAAAAAAAGCGGAGCAAGCCATGAAACAAGCGAACATTTAAATGTCTATAGGCGATTGTTTTAAATATAAGGGAGTTTTCTAGATGGCCGATAATTATGCCCGAGCGTTTTACTTAAAAGCAAAATCGTATTCACAACCTGTTTGGATAAAAATTGAAAGCTGCATTCAAAAACTTTTTTGACTCGCCGTTTTGGACATCCGTGGATTGCTGCAGCAATTACGACAGGCAAATATTGAAATTCCAGGAAAAAACGCAAAATACCCAGTAGCAAAAAATAATAAACCAGTTTTATATAATTTTTTTATTCACTCTTCTGTTTCTATCCACATTTTTGAATCTTAAGGTTACACAATTTTAACCAAATATTAACCAGATTTTATGTCTCTTAAAATGAAATAGTCAAAATTCTACTATTTGAATTAGTACCAGCATTTTTTACTACGTAAATAGTTAAAGTTTGACTATATGCTTTTTCGCTATGACAATTAGTCAAATATGACTTAATAATAATAGTTATTTTTGGCAAATTCATTTTAAAAGAGCAGGTCCACATAACTTAATGCTAAGTAAACTTGGATGTAACCAACTGTTATCTGTAAACTAATTGAATAAGTAGTTTGTAATTATAACAAACATTTTTAAAAAGGATCTAATTTTCACAAACCTTTTTGTAGACCCAGCATCAAAAATATTTGTTTGCAATTGAGAACTTGAAAAGAATTTTTATAAAAAATTTTGCTTTATTAATTAATTTCTTAAACAAAAACATTAACATATACCTACATAAATGAACACAAAAATAACATACACTCAATTCTGAAATCATCAAATTATAAAGAAATTTGGTACAATATAATTATCAGTACCATTACAACCCTTACTGATGTATTTCGTAACTTTAACCCACTTTACTTTATCCCCTAATTTCAGTTTGAAAACCAGTGATGTCATCTTCAAATCTGATTTTTATAACAGTGCAATGACCATCTAAAAATCACGAGTTTCTGAAACCAAAAAAATACTGCGGATAAAAGTATTAACCTTAGATTAATTACAAATGATTACTGTAATTTTTATTCACTTTTTGGCACACAAATATTTGGTTGGCCACGCACATTTTGCCCGAAAGTCGTAAATTTAAAAAAATAAGCTTCACAACCTTACCTTAAGATTAACTCGAGAAAACTATTTTTTTGACGTTTGATTTATGTGGATAGATGATTTATATCTCAATTAATTTATTGTTTTAGTAAAAATTCAAAAGTATTTAAACTGTGTTGCTGTTAAATTACTTTATAGTTTTGCGTAGTGCTTTTAATTAACTTTTTTGTTTGTGGATGGTTATTTATCGATTTTAAGAAATACAAATCAACCTTATGGTTTTCGTTGATTATTAATTTACACTATTGGTCATAAAAAATAGCAAGTAGTCTGGAATCCGTTAATCAAACTTTTTTTAAATTATTTTCCTATACATTTTTTATTTTATTTTATAACACCCACCGGGAAATATTTTAACTACGAATGTTACGGAGATTTTCTATTTACTAATTTTGCAAATTTCCAAAACAAGCGAAACCATTTGGTTTGAATTAATTCAAGCCAACTCTGAGGTTTGCCAAAAAAAATAAAATTTGTTTACTATTTACAATAATCCAAAAATCCAATGAAATAATCGCTTTTTGTTCACATCTTCAAGCATTTCTTAACTCTCAACAAAGACTTGCAGATGATGAGATTTTTACAAAATTTATTCTCGCTTACAAATTAAAATGATACTGAATAAGAGCTCCACTGATTGGTATTGTTCAAACAAATTTAAATAGCTGTCATTTGTTTACCGTTCTCCATTGTCTATCGTTCCTAGAAAAATCATCAGTTTCATACCATGTTAACAAAATCATTATAGAGCAAGGTTTTTTGGTGGTCATCATCTCAAAGATATTGCAAAAAATACATCATTGAACGGTACGTGGCGTTTTTATGTAAATTTTTTGATGATTCTTTAAATGTTTTTTTAGAAGGCAACCTAAATGTTAATAAACTTCATCAAATTTGCTTCCATAATTAACAAACTTTTTTATTGATTTTTCTTTAGACATGATATGAGGCCATTATTTGCAAAAGTCTCTAATCATCAAAATTTACTTTATCAGATTTTTGATAAGGAATGTATTGCCACCTTTAAATCGTTTTAGAATTGCTTCCTTGCCATATAAAATCGGTTATTTGCAAAACTCTTTGTTTACATCCATTTAGTCAGTTGAAGTGCTGGTTAAACATTATGGCGAAGATTGAATAAAACTATCATAATTAGCCTTCTACAAAATTATTTAAGATCAAGCTGCTTAAAGTTAAAAAAAAGTGAATATTATCAAGACGTTTGTCAAAACGTAAACGACACTGAAATAATTTAAGTTTTTTTCGTTTGCATACTAATTTTTGTTTGTGTTACAAAAATATTTTTAATGTTACAAGATGGTTAATAAATTGACGTTTAATTTCAGTGTGTATACCTTTTCTTTTTAAAACTCTCTATTTGCAAACATGTTTTTTTGTTGAAAAACCCTAGGAGATTTATATTTTCGATAATCATATTTATTAGTCATGCCCAGATCTGGGAGTATCTTGAAAAAAAGATACTTAAAAGTAACTTAGATAATTAAAGGATCTAAGATACTTTATCTTAGATACTTTTTAAGTAGATTCAAGATTCAAGATTCAAGATTCAAGATTTATTCGTTATACAATATACAATAAAGTTTAAACACGTCAGAAATAGTATAGTATCTTTATCTTAGTTACTTTGGAAAAGTATCTTGTAACTTGGATCTAAAAAAGTATCTAAGTTACTTGGTAAAGTAACTAAGATACATTTAAGTAACTTAGATACTTTAAAGTAACTAAGATACTTTTTAAAATAACTTGGATACTTTTCAATGTAACTTAGATACTTTCTTAGAGAAAATTGGGGGAATTCCAGTATGATTTAAGTAATTATCTAACCTACAACTTGTTGAATTTTATAATTTTATAATTTTTATTCATACTTAAAAGTAACTTAGTTACTCAAAAGTATTTTAGTTACTTAGAAGTATCTGAGTTACTCAAAAGTATCTTAGATACTTTCATATAGTATCTTATATACTTTCTAAAGTATCTTAGATACTTTCTAAAGTATCTTGTAACTAAAGATACTTTCAACTCAAAGTATTTATAGATACCCGAGGTAGCTTATAAATACATATATAAATCTTATAAAAGTGACTAGATACTTTTCGGAAGTAACTTTCCCAGCTCTGGTCATGCCTATTAATGTATTGGGAAAAAAAATAATTTTTCTACAACCAAGCGAAAAGTACAAATTTGCGCTTCCACCATGGAAACCATAATAAAGAAACGTTTAGTGTATTTGCGACTTTTGACACAAACGTCAAATTTGAGGTACTATCGCTAACAAAAAAAACTATTGTGGCTGTGTGAATAAAACTTTTCCGTCAATTTCAAGCTGACATCGAGCTTTGTCACATCCATTATGACTTTTTTAACAACATTTTCAACCTGGCAAGCCATTGAAGCCATTTGGAACAAGATAAAGCAAGACGGCGACTTCCATGCTTTGCCGTTTGCGGGCAGTAATTGACAAGAACAGAGGGATGACGAAATATTAATTTTTTTTTCAAACTTCAACCTAACTTTGTATTTAATTTTAGACCTTTCAAATGTGACGTATCATGTTAAAAGCCATAATTACTCCAACGAAATGATAGAAAATCAGGAACACTAGATTTTTAAGCTGTATGAGTTTTTTTTTGTTAGCGATCAATAATTATTAATTTTTACCAAACATTCTTATAGAAACACCGGTTGTAGAAAAAATCTTGTGTGTAATTCGAGCGCAAAGTGACATTGCCGCTCTCGCGAGATAGCCGCACTTAAACTTCTCGCTCAGAGCGGCAATGTACTACTTTGCGCTCTTAATACACAAATAGCTATTGCGTTCAAGCCTGCTGAAAAGTAAACCAAAGAGTTTTCTAAATAATGGCCATATATATTGGATTGCACAAATTATACCTTTCATAATCTTGAAGCCAACTTGGTTCTAGCAAACAGTTACCATGGCAACCAAAGGCGTTACCATGGCAACCATGTTTGTCGAGGCGAATCGATTGTGACGATGTTCTAACGATTTTGTTCTGCTGCCAGGATGTGCGAGCGATGATGACGATGGGCCACATCATGGCGGCCTTGTGGCTGGCCAACGCGCTGCTGTTGGCGGTGTCGGCGGGCGCGGAGCACGTCAGAGACCTGGAGGTGTCCGAGAGCGCGACGGCCAACACCAGGATCGGATACATCGGGGACGGTGTCTCCCCGGACAGCGGACCGCCCTACCTGATCGTTCCCGTGGGCAGTTCCGTGGACAGCGACCTGTCCATCGACCAGAGCACCGGCGAGATCCGGACCAAGGTGCCGCTGGATCGCGAGTCGCACGCCAGCTACTCCTTGGTGGCCATACCGATGAGCGGGGACAACGTCAGGGTGCTGGTGAAGGTACTGGACGAGAACGATAACGCTCCCACGTTCCCGACGGATTTTATGCTGATCGAGTTTCCGGAAAACACACCTAGAGATGTGAAGAGGACTTTGCATCCGGCCAAAGATCTGGATTTGGATTTGTACAACACCCAAAGGTACAACATAGTTTCCGGCAACGTGAACAACGCCTTCAGGCTGTCTTCGCATCGCGAACGGGACGGGGTGTTATATTTGGACCTGCAAATCAACGGGTTTCTCGATAGAGAGACAACGGACTTCTACAGCTTGGTAATAGAAGCTCTAGACGGAGGAACGCCACCTCTACGTGGCGAAATGACAGTAAACATAACAATACAGGATGTGAATGACAACCAACCCATCTTCAACCAAAGCCGATACTTTGCTACCGTTCCAGAGAACGCCACCATAGGAACAATAGTTCTGCAAGTGTTCGCGACTGATAATGACGCCGGCGAGAACGGCCAAGTGGAGTACTCGATAAACCGAAGGCAGAGCGATAAAGACAACATGTTCCGCATAGACTCGACGACGGGAATGATATCAGTGAACAAACCTCTGGACTTCGAAACCAAAGAGTTGCACGAGCTGGTTATAGTGGCGAAAGATCATGGACTGCAACCTTTGGAAACGACGGCTTTCGTGTCCATCAGAGTGACCGACGTTAACGACAACCAGCCGACCATCAACGTGATATTTTTGAGTGACGACGCCACGCCTAAAATAAGTGAATCGGCTCAACCGGGTGAATTCGTCGCGAGGATTTCAGTGCACGATCCGGATTCCAAGGCGGAGTACTCCAACATCAACGTGACGTTGAGTGGCGGAGATGGACACTTTGGTCTTACAACGAGGGATAACATTATCTATTTAGTGATAGTCTCGCTGCCTTTGGATAGAGAGTTGCAACCAAACTACACGTTGAATGTGGTGGCAACCGACACGGGAACGCCGCCTTTGAACGCGTCCAAAACAATCAAACTCCAAGTGACAGATATCAACGATAACCCTCCGGAATTCCAGCAGGCGGTGTACCACGCCAACGTGATGGAAGTGTCGGATCCGGGAACGTCGGTTCTTCAAGTGATAGCGAGGGACAAAGACGAGGGCAACAACAGCGTGATCTTCTACTCGCTGCAAAGCACTCCTGCCACGCACTCCGGCTGGTTCCAGATCGACTCCAGGAGCGGCTTGATCACCACGCGCGCCCACGTCGACTGCGAAACGGACCCGGTGCCTCGGTTGACGGTGGTGGCGGCCGATAGCGGATTTCCGCCGCTCTCCTCGTCCGCGACAGTGCTAGTGACGATACACGATGTGAACGATAACGAACCGATTTTCGATCAGAGTTTCTACAACGTTTCGGTGGCCGAGAACGAAGTGGTCGGGCGATGCATCTTAAAGGTAAGATTGTTTGTTAATAGCACAGATCACCAAAACAAATGGACGGATTTGTTTACGTTTAAAAAGCGAGTAAAGCATAGTTTCACATTCTAAACACCGTCGAAAGATTGAACGCCTTTTTGGACGTTCATCATAACATAATGAACATTAATAATTACCAGTAATTCGTTTGAATAATAAAAAAAATGTAAAAAAGATTTGTTCATCATTTTCTTTAGATATTTTTCTCTATTTAAAGAAAGTAAATCATTTAATAATTATTAAAATTAAATATTAACAACGTTGGTAAATTCGTCATATTTGACAGCATAGAAAAAGGTTGACAGCTTGTTGTTTTGTGTTTTCGTTTGTGTATTTCTATCGTGTCTAAGTTAATTATGGAGTTTAAATACATTATTTTTTACTAAAAATAACAATACATGGAAATATCGTCTGTAAGTACCTACCTACTTATTATTTTTTTAATCCCAATACGTCACTGGAAGAAAACATAAAATTCTATCGCCAATTTAACGCTTAGACTGTGACCGTTTGTTGACGTCACTGAAAGAAAACATAAAATTCTATCTCCAATTTGACGCTTAGACTGTGACCGTTTGTTGACCGCAAACAAAGCATTGTTATTGAATGGCAATGCGCCGTCCATTTGTTTTGGTGGTCTGTGGTTAATAGCGGCCATTATTTTCAGGATGAATAAATTATCGAAATTTCATTAAAAAATATCTGAAATATTCGAATCAATTTGGGCATTAACTCGGTTAAAAACAAGTCCATTTTTCATCGAACGGTTAACGGTTTTGGATTACGAAATTTCACGTGTACGGTTGTTTACTTTTTACTCAATACGTACAATAAATTAGAGGTATAACAGATAAATATCTGAGAAACATTATGTTAATTTTGTTAACTTATTAGCATTTTTATTGGGATTACTTGCTTACTGAAATTTAAAATTTGGAATTAATATACAAATTCCAATTTTATAATAAGAGATCTGCCGGAACTAATCAGTGGTAATGGTGCCTATAGAATAGTTTATCTCTTTTTGCACCGTTTTTTGTCAACTTAAATGAATGTTATTTTTAAAAGGTTAATTACCTATAGGTAGCCGCTCAATTTCAAGTAAAAACAATAAATTTAACGATTTTATCTTATCGAAAAAAATTTAAATACATAGGTATTTGCTAACTGCAATTTTAGCATAATGGGTATCAAGTTAATCAACGCTGAAAAGCTTTTATTATTAGTCAAAATATTGCCGATACTGGTTCTAGAAATTTATAGTTATTAGCTGTCTTGCGAAATATTTATATTGATTAAATTTTAAATAAATTTTAATCGACCGATTTTATGTAGTCACAGAAAATACAGCACTTTACACATGTTTGTCAAAATTAATGAAATTTATTATTTATGACATATAATTTATTTATATTAGAACCAATCGGGGCTAAAGTTAGACTCCATAAGTGCCCATAAAACATTCTCTTCACTTTCACTGTGAAAAACTGCTTCTATATCCCAAGTTGGAAATTCTTACGCGAGTTACATTTGTTAACATTTAAATCAAAAATTACTGGTTACTACAGTTATTAGTGGCTGCTTTTTTACTTATACCATGGTTAACCATGGGGTACCATGATATCCCCAACATTTAACAGCCAATTCCCATGTAAAATTGTCCCCTGAATCCGAAAATACCGTCAAAAATTATAAAAGTAGAGCAGTTTTTGAGATATAGTCAATTCCATATTATTTGGAAAATTGACTAAATCTCAAAAACTGTTTTACTTTTCTAACTTTTGAAGACATTTTCGGGTTCAGGGGAAATTGACTGCTAAATGTTCGGGATACAAATTGCTATTGACGAGAATTATTAGTGGCTGTTTTTTCGCAATTCATTCATTTAAGCAGAGCTGTGGTGGTTATTTGGTTAAAATAATGAATTTAAAACTCTAAAAGATCGGTGGTGTGGTGTAAATGATAAAGAAATTGAGTAAAGTTTTAATACTGTTTCTTTAACAAATGCCGTTCATCTCACCATTGTTTCCTTTGTAATTATGTATATAAAGGTTCAGTTTTTTTCAAGATTATCACGCAGAACATAGAAAAAACAAAAAAATCATATTTCATGATGATTTTTACCACGAGAACCAAGATGTAGCCATGTTATTAACTTTATTAGAACATGCTTTAAAAGCGACTGACTAGTCAAGGCGTTCTTCTCTGCTAGTAGATATAGTAGTAGACCCAGCGCGTTGTTGTGTGTGCTTCTCATATAACTGTACTCTTTGAAAAAGAGACCATACAGCAATTTAAAATGGCCGTTTGCCAGTGAGAGGGACTCTCCACAGCACACCGACACTCTAGATGTAGTAGAAGAGGAACTGTTTCTTTCTTAATTGATTCCTTCAGACGAAACAAGAACGATTTTTTATTTTCACATACAAAAAAATGCTTCACATTCAAACAATTCTTAATCCAAATCTATGCAACGTTGCCACATCTCTCCACGAGATAAAAAACGGTTGCATAATCGAGGCAATCTCGAAAACGAGGTGGTTAATTGCGACGGTCTTGAGAGACCGGCCTGCAGATATGTGACATATTTTGAGCGTTTCGGTTACACTGACAGACTTAATAAGGACGTTAATAGACCGTCCGGACCTGAAGTGCTGCACATGCTATGTTATGCACTGTGTGCGCTCACGGTGACTGCGGCTCATACCTGAGCTATGCCCCTGCAGCGTTGCCAGAGCTAGTGCAGTTGTACAAATCCAGTCCTTCTTGACAAGAAGAAAAATAGTATGATATGTAACAAGTTTTATAAACTTTACAAGTTTTATTATGCACGAGCGTAGCTTGTAGAGCGAGTTTATAATAAACGACTCTAGAAGTTCACTATATTATTTCAACCTAAGCCCCTAATATAAAGAATGTTCACTGTACATCATTGATGATAAGGCTTAAGTAGGTAATGTTTTTTTATCAATCTAGTACACTTTGATTCATATAGGAGTTTTAAATCTGGCAACACTGTCAAAAAAAGAGTCTGCAGGTAGTGAGGGAGGAGCACCTAGGCACCATCAGTAATTTCACAGTATAAATAGGGTAAAGTAAGGCAATACGGTTTATCTAATTTATATATACATGGTTAGTCATTTAAATAGAACATCCTATTTTTTAATCCAGATTCGGATCATTTGACTAAAAATAGGTAAATTTTGTCTAAAACATTTTCTCATATTTGTAATACACTCACAGGCAAAATAATCGATCCACACAAATTTTTGATGAATTTCAATCGCAAATAACTTTTTTATTTGATTTCGGATTTAAACAAATATTAAAGAATATTGTAGATACATTAATGGAGAATCGCTCACATTTTAAAAATTAAATCCATTAATTTAAAGGGTTATTGTACTATTTTTAATAAAAATACCTGTTTTAAGGTAAAAAAAACATTATTTTGTCAATTAATTCATTTAATTCGAATTGGGGTATTTAGTTATAAATAATAATTATTATTGAGGTATAAAGAAACTACTTATACATAGTTAAGCAATATTTAATCAATTAAGTTCGAAGAATAATTTGCAAACAAAAATACCTCCTTTCGTTAAGCAGTTATTCATAATGGATTTTTTAACAGTGGAAGAAAAAATAGAAATGATTTTGATTTATGGAGAAGCAGGCAGGAATCTTGATGATGCTGTTAATATCTACGCTCAGCGTTTTCCGGATAAAATTCGATCGCGTACTTCATTTCACCGCACAGTCGAGCAGTTTACTACAAACGGGAGTGTTCAACCGAAAAAAAGATATTTAATATTGTTATTTTGAGCACCTACTTTAATTAAAATTTAAAAAATAAATAAATAAATTTAAAAAATAAAACCAAAATATACCTATTTTTAGTCGAATCTGCAATAAAAAATATGGTGTTCCATTGGAAATTTTAAAGTTACCCCCTGTTCCAATAGGGTGTTCCATTGGAAATTTTAAAGTTACCCCCTGTTCCCCCTATAGGAGAGTATGAGGACCAATTTTAGTACTAATTGATTTCCCCCCTCGAATCATTTAATTTTTATTTTAAACATTTCTTCGTAAAATGCATAATAACTGAGATATTTAAAAGTTTCAATTTAAATGACTCACTCTGTATATTAATTTACGATAGTCCCAATTAACTGGATTCAGGTGTAGTAGTGATTAGTATCAGGACATCTGACAACGTCGCTTTTATGAATTGTTTGCATTAAAAAGCCCCGGAAAACATTTCTTTCGACAGTACGCGATCTAATTTGACGTTATTAGAGTAAATTCTTTGTAAATTATAGCACCTGACCAATCGGTAACAAGGGCATGTACTACGGTGCCATGGCTTTCTCTTTGCGTTTTATTTAGCGTTTGATATTTCTATAATTGTGGTCATGCAAATGCGATAGGCATCTCGAAAAATATAATTATACAAACAACGTCTATTCGAAAAATGTGCAGATACAATCTCGAATTTCTCGCAGGAAAATTTTTACGATCAATGATCGAAGGAAAATCGTACGGGAGAAAGTCTATAAATTACGGATGCAGCGCGTAAAAAAGTTGCGCAACTTTCCTTCGGCGAAATTGAATTCAATTTGTCTGTTCATTTGTTATAAATGACGCTCTTTTGTTTGGTAAATGTCAATCAACCGACACACTAGAAACAATTGCTGGGAATTATGCAAATTCTGTTATTAATCACAATTTAGATTAGAATAGACGTGTTCAACTGTTTTATACGAATTATAATGCAATGAAATATTATTATTAACATTGTTTTTTATTTTTAATAAAAAGCAGTTATTTACTCATAATATTTACCTATAATAACCCAAGTAGCACAACTGGTTGAATTAACGTTATTTTGTTAAGTGGGAAATTCAATTATGGTAAAATTAACGTTATGTTAGTTAAATTTAACTTCTTGGTTAAAAAAGGTAATATTTGGTAGTTTTTGGTTTATTTTTTTTAACTCTATAAAAATTATTAAAATTTCCCAAAAATGGTATTTATATCTATAGATATGACTTACAGGTTCTTAAAATAAAATGTCGCCCCTGAATATTAATACTATATGTCTACAAAAATAACTAGTCTTAAAGGTTAAAATTAGAAGTTAATTTAACGTTATGTAACTTCTAAAATAACCTACTTTTTAACTTACAAGTAATATTACCAAATAGTTAAATATTTGGTTATTTCAAGAGTTTAAAAACAAACCGAATATTTAACTGGTTCTTTTTTATTTTATTTATATTACCAATAGGTTTATTTTATTAGTTAAGTTATACTAAAAAATAACCGTTGAATTTACCATATTTTTTTAGTTCATTGTAACCTTTAAAAAATGTTAATGGTTGAATACAACTAATTAGTTAAAAACAAGTTTTTACTTAGATTTTGTTTAATTTACTTAAAATGCCAGTTTATTTAACCAATTGTGCTACTTGCCGTAAATATATTAAAGAAAAGATTTTTTAGACGAAACATTATTATTTTAATAACACAGTGCAATGCAAAAAAAATGATGGGGTTCTGAAAGTGGTTTTCGTTTCTCCTATCCAAAGAATGCCTTTTTGCGTTTACAGAATGTTTAGATTGATTCAGGTTTTTTAATATCGATTTTAAGTTTTAATAATTTTGGAACCCGAAAAACCGTTATTTATTAATTTAAACCAATTAACTGGTAGGAAATTGTTGTCAAAACAATAATTTAAAAAGAAGTAATAGAAAATAAAATAAAAATTAAAAATGGAGGTAAACATATCACTAAAAGTACATTTGCCCCATGCACATCTTGACCTGTTCGAAAATCAGCTGTCCACCGAATCAGAAGAGCATCAAATAATAATGGAAATGGAAAATCGTTATAGAGGAAAGAGGTTTGATTCGATGTTGGCAGATTTTTGTTCGTCTATGGCAAAGGAAATTTTGGCATAAAATTATAAATAAAATTTGTTATATCTTTTTTGTTGATTCATTCTATTTGTTAAAAAGAATATGTTTTTAATAATTAATATAATAATAATAATAATTACCATAATTATTATTATGGTAGAAGCGAAAGAACTAAGAAATTGCACTACAACATATTAAATCCAGAAAAAGGTTCAATATAAAAAAAAATTGCATTTTATTGTTCTCATTATTTTTTTCTTTATTTGATTGTTATTACTTTATAAAACAAAACCAAAAATACTTTCAGAAAATGTTGCACAGAACAACCAACAAAATGGCACTTTGTTTAACATTCTCAAAGAATGTACAGTTTAATAAACATAAAAAGTCGAATATTAGTAGATATAAAAGGAGGAAACATAATTATTATTATTATTAATTCTCACATTAAAGCTCCCAAACTATTTAATAACATGAATTTATAAAATAATTAATTAAAATATAAAAAGTATGGGAAAACCTAAAACTAAGATGACAAGAGTTATTCAGAGGCGATCCGAAAAACTTTGGACTCACTAAAAAATGTTCGAGGGTGTTAAAAGCTCGAGCGTTAGATTTAAATAGCCGACCGAAAATAGAATTCATGACTAAAATATTTTAAATACACCTTCTTCGAGCGGCGTCGAAAATTATCTCGCACCAAATTGACTGTGTGTATGCCAGCTCGAAAAATTCTACCTGCTCTCTCTCAAAAACCTTCGCGAGTTCTTCGTATATTAGAAGGTGTTTTCCGAATCCGCTACAACGCTCTGAAAAACAGTTTTGGGTGGATAAAATGGTTAAACCACAATACTATTTTTTTGCCGCTAAAACAGCAATTTTTTAACATAGGGTGTATGGCAAATTTTAGTTAAAAAAAAATTAATACTATATCCTTGACATTTTTGCATAAAATATTTATATACAGGGTGTTATGTAATTAATGTTATATATTAAAATGGGTTGTTCCTTAGGGTCCATAAAGAAGCACCTGAAACTTTTTTTTTCTAAATTCCAAAGTCCAAAAATAATTTATAATAACCTTTTTCCTACCAAAAAGTACGCCACTGATCGACTAGGAACTTTAGGTTAATCTGGTGGATTTATTATGTTATGGTTGGTAACCACAGTTTTTCCAAAATCTCTCAAAAAAGTTGACAAACATTGTTTAAATTTAGCTTAATTACAAAAATGACAAAATTAACAATGCAAATTGTCAATTTGGCGTTTTTATTAATTGTTGGTTTGGTTGAAGGTAAATTTAAACAAAATCTGCCAACTTTTATGACAGAATCTAGTGCATTTCTTTTAAATTTTAGGTTATGTTTTCAAATTGTAAATATCTTAACTAAGGGAAGTGCTTTTGGATTTATTTACACAAATTAAATGTTTAAAGTTTAACCTGTGAACTGGTCCCAATTTCATAAACAGAGAAAAAAACTGATGAAAAAATTAATTTTGTGGTTATGGATTTCAAATTTCAAAGGTACTAAATTTTCTAATCATTGCTTAAGCTAATAGCTGGATCAGTAAATAAATACAGAAGGGTATTAGAGCTTTAAGGGCATAAAACTTTTGTATTTATTGAGTTTTTATTTATTTTTTGCAAGAAAAATTTTTAGTAACAATTTTTTACATCTGGCAACGCATAGCTACTTTGTTGGTTGGTATCTATGTACTCACAAAATACAGGTGTGCAGAGATAAACAAGTGTGTAACCAGTGGCGTATCACAAAAAATATAAAAAACTTCTAATGCATATTTTTTCTTTATCTTTGGAAAAATGTTTTTTTAAATATTTTTCCTTTATTCCTTATGTCAAAAGGTATTCAGTATTTTAATATATAACATTAATTACATAACACCCTGTATTAAGTACAGCTCAAAATACTTTTTTAAATAATATCCAAGGTACAGTTGTATTCATTAAAAAAGCGTACAAGAATTAGAATGAGAGAAACCTGTCAACATTATTGCGTAAAACCGGTTTTCCATTGACTTAAGTCACTATAACTGACAGTAGAAAATAAAAATGCCTCGTCAGTTAAAAAGGCTCAAATAGTATCAAGAATCGAAGAAGAATGGTCAATTCGTACCGTGGTATAATAAAAATAAAAAATCTTTATTAAAAATTAAGCAACGCTGGGAACAGGAAGATTTACTAAACAAAAAAGTTGGTTCAGGTCGTCTCAAAATGTCCACCCCTGAACAGGATGCTGCTTTTCTGGGATATCTGAGGATTTATGGGAAACTATACAACTATACTATACCTACTATAGTATATATACTGCTGGGAGGATATTAATCCAAATATTGTATTAAATTTAACTCGGTTCATCCCAAATAGATTGGCTCAAGTAATAAAAAAACACGGATGCATGACTAAATATTAATTTTTTTTTAATGTTTGTTTTTTTTTCATTTCTAAAAGGTAATAATTTTTTAATATTATTTAATTAACTTACGACGTCAATGCTCTTTATAACCTATAGTAATTATTTTAATGACTTATGTCAGTGATAAGCCGGTTTTAAGCAATAATATTATTTTGACAGTTTTCTCTCATTCTAATTCTTGTACGCTTTTTTATTGAATACAACTGTACTAATATTTTTCCAACTGGAACAATCGGAACTCAGTGTGCGTCGACTCTAAAAGCATATTAACATCATCTGGTGCCTTGAGAATGCTTGTCTAGCTGCGTTATTCATTTTTTTATGCCATCAAAGGGCCACGCTTTTTTGATGTACTTACAACTAATTATACACCGAGGCTTGTTTCTTTTTTGTATTTTTTACAGATTAATTAGTTATACGTTTTATGATGAATCGTTCCGTAATGGATTTCACGTATAAAGGGAAAAATAATTGTCATTAACGGACAAAGTACCCAACAAGAGATTGGGTTTCTAGGTAAATATAAGAAGGGATATTTTGAGGTGTTAAAGTAAATAGTTGATTTTTTGCCGGTCTAAAATAGAGAGTGAATATTACAAACAAATATTTTTATGGATAAATTACTTTCTATGTAAGTTGTAAAGCCCGGTCTACAATTGTCGCATAATGTATGTTTTACGGCTTACGTCTTACGTCAACCAATCACAGTGCTTGATATGTCAATTTTGATTGGTTGACGTAAGCCGTAAAAGATACATTGCTATATTAACAAAACACTTTAATTAAATATAAAAATCTCAATAAACACTACTTAAAAATTCTAATGACCAAATATATGAATATTTTTGCAATTAATAATTTATAAATTCCGAAATAATAATAATAATTTATTTAAAACTAAACACGGTTATACGTTCTCACCTTTTTCCAAACATAATATATTGCATTCGGATTTCTTATAATTAAAATATTTATTTCCAACGAGTCGGCTAATTTATTTTATATGCACTATCGAGTGGAAAAGAGTAACAAATTGTTTATAAGTTTATGCTAATGTGTTTAACGAAATAAGTAATTACCTTGTTGGGGAAAAATTTGCAGCTCCACTAACAATAAATAATGGTAATTTGCCTTACTACGCTAATTATTAATCTGTTTTGTTTAAACAAATCATAATGAACCTGTTTTTACGCCATGTCAAATGTCAACAACCATTTGCTTACAACTAATTTACATGCTATGGGTTAATTTGATATGTATTTAGATTTGATTTTTGTTGAAAAATGTTTCAGTATTAAGTTAAACAACTAACCCATTGTTGCCACATTGCAATTCAATTCAATGTTTGTTTACATCACAAAAACAAAATAAAGGGTGTGGAAGTAATGAAATGTGTATAATAAAAGTGTATTTTTGTGCCACATTGTATAATTTTGAAATGTGAATTAAAAAAAAATGTATATGCTAAGCAAATCAAATTTATTTTAACTTTCAATTTTTGTCATAAATACAGAAAAATATATAAAAAGAAACATTGTACATGGAGCTGCAATGTGGTGATTTGCTTGGCTGTAAAAAGGCGCGTGGATATGTAGTCTCGCCTTTAAGGCCTCCCGGGTCAAAAAAATGTTTTCTTTTTCTGCAATTTTTTTTAGAAAATCAATTCTCAACCTATAATAAATGAAGACTTGAAATTTGGCTATTTCTCCATAAAAAGTTAAAACAATTTTTTCGTAATTTAATTATTTTTTTGTCACATTTATTTAAAATTGCCTTTTTGGGGCAAAATACCTACTTAATTTTAGAAGGAAAATATATATAATCTTAGAAAATATATTTTCATGACACATCATTTGGTGAACACTATTATTTTTCGAGATATTATTTTTTAAATTAAATTCAAATTAAAATTTTTGCTTTTTAAAATTCTGTATTGAAGGCAAAAAACTTTATTGTAGCAAGATAATGGTATTTAAAAAAGGAATTTTCATGACAAATAATTTGTTGAAAATAAAATCTTTTTTATTAGTTTTCGAGATATAAATTTTAAGAAAAATAAAAAACGATCGTTTTTTTATTTAGCAAGATACCTTAAATTTCATTAAAAAATATATTTTTATGACGCCCACATGTATAATTTTTTATAATATGATTGTTTTAAACAAAAAATTACTGTAATAAAAAAATCACGTGTACTTTTTTAACGAAATAATGTGTTATACATTAACAAAATAATCTGTAATTTTTGAAATTAAAAAAATATGTTAAAATTTTACAAAATAAAATTAATAAACTACAAACTCATGTTAACAAATCTGATTTATATAACAGCGACTATTGTCAAAACCCGGCGCTATAGCTATATACCTCCACATCAGCTAGTGGCTCAATGCTATTATTTTATATTATATTTTTTTGCTTTTCTTTAGGTTACTTTTAACTCTAATTTCACCTAGACTTTGCCCTTATCTAAAACTCCATAGTTTACAACTTGTAACGCTTTAATGGCGACACTTTAAACAAGCAAATATTAATCCAAACAAAACTATGATTTGATTGATTTCGGTGCCTATAAAACGTTGCGTAAGAGAAGAAACGCGGTACGTCGTTCCCTCGAGAGAAAAAAAGAGAGAGAGAGGTAAGCCTTTTGGGTCCTTTCGCGCTACAAAGATGGCAATACCGAACGCAACTTGTCCGACAAACTTTCATTGGTTAATGCGTCCAGTTTTTTTGACAGCCCGACGGACGATCTCCGCGGAGAGGTCACGCATGCCTTTACTTTCACGAAGCCACCGAAAGTCAATCACTGCGCCAGAAAAATGCCCGAAATAACGTCAAAGTTTGACAGATTGAAGAAATGTTTCAAACGTTACTTCTGAATTAATTATGTATTTATATGCAAAAAAAGTCTAGGATAGATGTTATCATGATGACAGTGCTAACATTATAAAAAAGTACCTGTTATGTTTTTATTCAGCCATTAATATGGAGTTTAAAGGTGTATTTAGCCAGCATTTAATGTAATGTAATGTAAGGTAACGTAATTTAATTTAAAAGATAAAACTGTATAACCCTATAGGGTTTATACAGCATATAATGTAACGTAATGTAAGGTAAAGTTTGCCATCTTTTAACTTTTCTTAAATTATGTTGCGCGGCGTAATACCAACCTTATTTATAAACAACAAAATTTGCCATTGAATTTTTAAATGTTAATTATATTATTTTGTGCTTAAAATCTTTGTATTATGTTTAAAAGTAAAGGTAATCATTCAGTCAACCACGGTTTCAAAAAACACCATGTAGGTACTAAATTACATTAAATTACGTTACGTTACGTTAAATGCTGGCTAAATCCACCTTAATACTCTTCCTTGCAAATTCCTACATGTAATTTTGCATGCTGTAATATGGAGTAAATAAAAAATTAAAAATCGTATGCGATGGCAGTTTTAATTAAAGAACACTTTTAGGAAATTCAAATTAGGTCATTTAAATCGTCGTAAATTGGAGTTATATGCTCAAGTTTTATCGGGAGCATGAAATTTTGACTTTTATGGAGGTGAATAAATATTGTGAGTAATGCTAAAGATATACCTACGTTAAAAAATGTTAAAAATTCATTTAGTATTGCCTTCCAGTGGCGTCTCGTCAAGGTAGAAAATCTTAGTGTCATTTATAGATTTCCGTACGGGAA
The DNA here is from genome assembly GCA_921294245.1 of Brassicogethes aeneus. Taxonomy (NCBI): domain Eukaryota; kingdom Metazoa; phylum Arthropoda; class Insecta; order Coleoptera; family Nitidulidae; genus Brassicogethes; species Brassicogethes aeneus. Next base: position 3,108,869 of record OV121138.1, on the reverse strand, counting down.
TCTTTAAACAGCAAAGCGGTTTTTGTATTGTTCATCTTCTACGGGAGGAAAGGAGGAAGGCAATCTATAAATCAGGCTTCATACCTCCCGGGTGACGTGGAAATTTATTCGTATTTACGCCGCCACTGTTGCCGTTTACAAAGTAAAAATTTAATAACTCTTGAAAGGAAAACTCCTGAAATTGAACTGATGTTGCATATTTGCGATTTCCCTTAAGAAAATCTTACGGCACGCTGACAATTATTTATTTAACCTGTTTGTTGAAAAACACCTGCAAACGTAAGGCTTTCAACTTTGCCAGCGTGTATTACTTAATGTAAATATCATTTATGACCCACTTAGCAGCAATTTTGAAAGTGAGAACGTCGAGTTGCATTGTACAGTCCATTCATGATTCCCAACGCGTCGCCTTGCTTTTAATTTCCACTCGACTATATCGACTGCAAAATAAGGAAATGAATTTTGACCAGAAAAAACACCAAACGTTTCCGGTGGATGCCACTTTCATTCGGGTCTTCAACAACACCAAAATATTTTAGTTCAAAGGAAAAAAACTTGGTACCTCTACAACATACATTAATTTTTTAAGAAATTTAATTTATTTAATTTAATTTGCTATTTATTTAATTTAATTTGCTAATATTAGATTCTACAGAAAGAACACAGATTTTGATTGAACCAAAATTGATTAAAATCGCAAAAAAGTATTATTGGAAAAAAAAAATTACTGCCTATCCATTTGTGGGTCTTTTTGCAAGCCTAGCCTACTTTCTCGACCCTATGGTGACAACTTGCATCATTTTCTTGTACTTAAGACCAAAACGATTTAAAGGGTTAAATATTTATTTTATTTTAAGATATCACATTTAAATTGAATGTTAAATTTATTGCTGTATAAATATGACAAGCCGTGTTAAATACGTGATTTATTTATAGTTAAAATAAACGATAAGTCAGTGTGCAATAATCATTTTATTTGATTCGGTGATAATAATCGTAAGGAATTGGATCAATGAATATAGAAAGTATAGGAAACCCTATAGTGTCATTCGTTTATTATTGTTAAATTTAACGGAAATTAGTAATAATTGCAGGAAAAAATGGCTTTCTCCACTGGATTTTATTTTATTTTTGTTAAACCGACTCGTAAGAAAATTACATGTTTAACTCAAATGTCCACCCAAATGTTAAGGGGAAGTATATTACCAATGGTATTATTCCAGAAAATTGAACCTTCAACTCGCTAGAGATAATGTTTTTAGTACGTTCCACCAACTAAAATACTACAAGTATTGTCACCTGTTTCCACCTATTTAAGGTCTCTTTAGTATCGAACAACTTGTAGTGTCACACCAAAGCAAAGGACTACCTGAGCTTAAATACCCTTCATGTAAGTCAACAGAGGCGAGATTTAAGAACATCACGTGATCCACACCGCCTTTGCCGCGATCGGTACACACTATGCAACCAGGAATGCACGGCAAATTGTTTTATTCGTTTTAAAAGAGTGCTTTAGGTTGAAGTAACTCTTATTTTACAAACAACATGTTTAGTAAACTGAACCATACAGCGGGTTGGTTTCACTAAAGTTTCCTGGGTTAATTTAACCAATTTAAAAAAATAAAATAACTATCTGGTTTAGTACCGTTAAACTAATCTTTGTTTATATTAACCTTCCCACAGTTGATTTATATAAATACTTATGGGTCAACTAAATTAATATAGTTAAATGAACTATTTCTTTTTTTCTGTGTAGGTGCACTTCTCAAACCGTTTTGGTGATTGCTGTATATAACATTTTTAACCATAATTCATGGTGTTTATATTAACACCACTTTGTGTTGGGTTGGGTTTAATTATATCAAATTTCAAATAATCTAAAAATGGTTTTGACTTATTTTTTATTTCTTTTTTAGTGTGAAATATATAAAAAATAATTATATTGGCAATTCTTTTAGTATTTAAGACAATTTTTCATCATCGCTGCAGCGACGAAAAATCAAGCTTTTGAACTTGAAATTTGGCAACAAAATACACTTGGTGCTAGTTTTGATTGTTCGTTAAAAAAAATGCGAAACCGTAAAGGAGCAGAAGATAAACCCGATGAAAATCTTATCTTGAGAGATCTAAAGCGAACACCGGGTTCGCATTCCTTGACTGAAAAAAGAAAAGAAACAAGTGAACAAAATGCCAAAAATTATCCAGACAAACAGCATTTTGCAGACAAATTTAAAATTTTAATGCAACTAAGTCTGAAATATTTCTAAAATCATTCGCCTGTTGTCCTTGTGTTCGGCTTTTTTTCGGTGCATTTGCTTCCACCATGTGGGTGACGAATCTGCTAAGCCAAGGCTGTACCTATATTAATATTTTTTCAGCATTGCAATACGCTACACGGATTTGCATATTGCTTTGTATGCCATTTCAATACAATTAATAATAAACAAACGATTTTTTTTATCAACTCGTGGTGCAGCAGAGAAGTCTGATCGTAAGTCTTGGGAAGTGGAACCATTATATCATTTGTATAAGTCACGTGTTCTACATACACAAGCCACAATTTAATTAATCGCTTGTTTATACAGGGTGTGACGCCGTTCAAATAACTCAAATCGCCATTATCTATTCTAAAAATATCCTCTGCACACAATGTCAACATTTTTACTGTTGCTCCACATATCAACTTTAACCCCTGTATTAAAAAAATTCTCTTAAAAGAGCACTAAAAATTAGTTATGTATATATATGTATATTTAAAAAAAATGTTTTTAGTTTGTAGTACCCGAAAAGCTCTATCTTTCGAAGGCATAAACATTGTCATCCCAAGTAGCACAACTGGTTAAATAACTAGCATTCTAAGTAAATTAACCAAAATGTAGGTAAAATAACGTTTTTTTTTAAATAATAACCAATCGATTTCTATAACCTTAAGGTGAATTTAAAGGTTATTTGGTTAAATAAACCAAATATTTAACTAGTTGGTAATATTTCTTATAAGATAAAAAGTAGGATGTTTTAGAAGTTACATAACGTTATATTAACTTCTATTTTTAACTTTGAAAATGGTTATAAGGCCAGTTATTTTTTTAAACATATTTTGGTTTAGTTTAACTTTTGATTTAATTTTTTGGTAAATTAACCACAGATTTGTTTTTTTTAACCATCAAGTTATATTTTACCATATATAAACTTAAACCGGTTAATTATAGTTTAAGTTGACTTAAGAGTTAAAAAGTAGTTGAAAAAGGGTAAAATAAACCAAAAACTACTAAATACTAACTTATTTTTAACCAAAAGGTAGATACATTAACCAAGAAGTTTAATTTTACTAAGATAGGTTTAATTTTACCATAATTGAATTCCCCACTTATTACAAAATTACGTTAATTTAACGTTATAGTACTATATTATTTAAATTAATTAACCAGGCATAGCGTAAATTTAACGTTAATTGTTGTTCTACTTGGAGATAGAGCTTTTTAAGTACTATAAACTAAAACATTTTGTTTTAAACACACTATAATATATTATAGGTATATACATTAGGGTGGCCCAAAAAAAAAAGAATATTTTTTTTTCTCGTCTCTTGTGAAAATATGTTGGTTTGTCATGCTTTAAGAGCCCTGTCAAAAGATCAGCTCCATTAAAATTTTTTTATGGGTCGCTCAAGATTTTTAAAAATTTCCAAAATCGTATTTTATTTTAATTTTTTTTCTCGTTCCGATATTATTTTTTAATTTAAATATAATAATAATTCTAAAAATTTCAAATCGATATTTTGATTTCTAAAGGTCGCTCAAGATTTTTTTAACTTTCAAAGTAGAGTGAATGTTTTCAAGCGACCTCTGAATATAAATATCAACGAACTTTTAGCGCCCTTTAGAAATCAAAATATTGATTTGAAATTTACAGAATTTTTATTCGTTTCAACCAAAAAAATAATATCGAGACGAGAAAAAAAATTAAAATAAAACAAAAATTCAATTTTTGACGATTTTAAAAATTTTAAAAAATCTTGAGCGGCCCCTAAAAAATTTTTAATTGAGCTGATATAGATATTTTATTTTTAATTGTTTACATTTGGATTATTGAATTTTAAATTTGAATCGTTTTAAACTAATGTTCCAATCTATTTTTCGATAAACCAGATGTTTAAAACTAATATAAAGCTTGCAATATTTAATTTCGCAAATGTAATAAATTATCATAATTTGCTATAAATAATAAATTAAATAAAAACGGGCTCGTAAAAAAGAAAGAGCGCTGAGATTTGCATACCGAGATAAATATTAATCGTAAAAATCGTTTTGTAGAAATTATGAAACCCAATTTTTTTACACGTTTTTTTTGGCAGTTAAAACCACGCGATCAAAATGAGTACGTACGCTCATTTTATTACTAAGTTGAGTTCAGTATGTTAAAATCCATGGAACAAAGCAATAATTGCACGCGGTTCATTTAAGATAAACGGTCTTCGATATGGAATAGAGGAAGGAGCGAAAGCAAGAAATAATATAATAGCAAAATATAAAATATGATCTGGGAGGCTTAGTTGCGTATTCCCGATAAGATGTAAGAGCAGTAGCTGATGGTGGGATCTTATGTATTACGTTTTCCAGCGTACGTACGTTCCAAACTGGCCGAACTCGATGCTTTATTAGTTCTGCATTGTTTCATACGTTGAAACTGCACAGTAGGAAGTTCAACGCAAAAGTTGCATCTCACCGCTGTTATGCTCATTGTTTTGTATATAAACTCTGGATCAAGGAAGCTTACTGAGAATTTTCTCACTACTATTTTGCATAAGTTGGCCTTAATTGTTTTGTATATAAACTGAGGATCAAGGAATTTTATCCCTATTATTTCGCAAAAGTTGGCCTTGCATCTCACCGATGTTTTGGTAATTGTTTTGTATATAAACTGTGGATCAAGGAATTTAATCCTTACTATTTCGCAAAAGTTGGCCTTGCATCTCACCGCTGTTATGCTCATTGTTTTGTATATAAACTCTGGATCAAGGAAGCTTACTGAGAATTTTATCACTGCTATTTTGCATAAGTTGGCCTTGCATCTCACCGATGTTTTGGTACTTGTTTTGTATATAAACTGTGGCTCAAGGAATTTCATCACTACTATTTCGCAAAAGTTGGCCTTGCATCTCACCGCTGTTTTGGTCATTGTTTTCTATATAAACTGTGAACTGAGAATTTCTTTACTACTATTTTGGTTAAAACCAGCTTTTCTAACGCCAGTTCGGCTTAAACTTTCTCACTGTGCGGCATTTCGCGAACCGTGGAAAAGCCGAGAGTTGCAGCCCGATAGCCTAGGATAATCACGATTAACTAAGGTAATGGTTTCATTATTATACCGGTCTGGAAAACGGCATAAATCATGCCTTCGTCTACTTATTAAAGATATTAAAATTAACAATATACTCAATAATTAGCAGACAGGAATTCTCCTTTTCTATGGCTGAGCTATTAGTACTTTATCGCGATCTTATATAATCGACTTTATGCCTTATGTTCCTTTCAGTGTTCTGTGATTAATGCCACCCCAACTAAGGCTGATAGCAGTGGCGGCGGTACAATATGTAAGGTCATTTATGACCTTTAGGGCTAGAAAAATATATAAAAATATATATTATACCGTTTTTGTCAAACTTGTTTGTTCGTCCCATTTTGCAGTAGGTAATCAAATTACGAAAATTATTAAAAAACACAAATTGCGAAATAGGCACTTGTTGCCTAACATATACCTTTTTTTAAATTAACTTGCTTAAGATTGAATCAAATTTTTCACGCTGCTCTGAGGTGAAAAAAATATATACAAAAAATATGTGTACACATATAAAAGTCAAGTCATATTTTCGTATTTACATGAGTAAATTAATTAAGAAAATCAAGTTTTTAAGGTTATAATTATAGTGGCTTTTTAGATGAACATGATCATCATCTCGTTGCATTCTTTAGGACAGGAGCGGATTGCACCAAAATTTTATTACTTTTATTTTTAATGCATTTTTAATTAAACATTTTGAAAGTGACCACTTTATGAATAGCAAATTGCAACAATTTTGTGAAAGTGACATTAAATTTGCAATACCTACCTATGGATATCAAAAGTGTTATTGGTCATTTGTATTTATAATACCTATTAGAAAATAAAGATGTTAACGATTCAATATAAACAATTGTTTTTGTTTCATGTACTATTTTGAGAAAAGTTTATGCTTACTTTTGATTTCCATGAGTTACTTTAGTTTGCAAGTGGATACTTTCAAACAAAAATTAAAAAAACTTTTCTAAACACGCGTTTTTATCAAACACTCGCTTTAAGCTTCGCTCGTGCCTAATAAAACTCGTAAGTTAAAAAGCGTTTATAAAACTTGATACATAATAATATTGTAGTATATTATACTAATTTAAATCATTTTTAAATCATACAACAGCAAAATTTGAATTATTTATGACGTCATCTTCAGGATCCTAGTATTAATAGTATATTATGTATCAAGTTTGATAAACGCCATTTTATTATTTTAAAATTTATAAACGAAGTGCATACTATACTTTGTCTACGACAAATACTATATATTATTATCTTAAAATGATTTAAATCAAAAATTTGTATAGAGCGCCATCTATGAAACAATAGGGGAATCTGTGTGTCACCGTCAAATATCAATTTTTATATTTTATAAACACAGATTATAAAGGTTATAAATCGAAATGTAATTCTTGAAAATGGACAGTTTTTTACAGTGAAAGTAAATAAAATGTTTATAGTGGAGTCCGTGCCCGAATTTAAGTTATAGTTTACTGCCGGCGAAATTAAAAGGTCAGTACAATGCTCATATAAACTTTTCAAATATTGGCGTTGAGAAACTATTTAATACGTTTGTATTTTTTTTATTGAGATAATAAAATAATTTTCACATTTAGTATTATTTTACAAGAAAGGCTCTTTATTTTAACGATTGTATGACATTTGACAACTGTCAACTAACTTCAGCCCGTGACTAAAGCGCCATAAAGCCACAACTTGTCAATGTGTATTTAAAAGGCCACTTAGTGTCATGCAAACATGTACGATAAAGGGCGTTTTAAAGGTGGGAGTAGAAAAAAATATTTAAAAAATATATAATTTTTTTTATTCTAATAGATAAAAAAATCGCTTTTGGAACAAATACATCGTATGCAAAATTTGAGTTACAAAAATTAATATAATAATTATAATAGGTATAATAATTATAATATATTAATATATTAATGAAAATATAAATATTAAAATATTAATGAAAATAAAATAAAATTATAATTTATTTTTATTGTCATTTACACCAAAAACCTTTCTATAAGTTGGTTAAAAATTATCGAATTTCTTAAAAATTAAAATTAATTAAAATTAATAATATTATACAGGGTGTCCCAGAACTCGCGCCACAGAGAAAAAAGGAACGTACCGAAAGTTATGCGAAACACACTTGAAAATTACAATTATCTAACGCATTGAAAATTCTTTAAATTGCTAGAATACTTAGAATGCATTGTTGATATTATAATAGGTATCTATGTAAAATATTCTGAAATCCACTTTCCTGTTTCTATTATTATTTATCATTTTAAGTTATGTTTTTATTTGATTACACTATTTTTTTTTAATCCCGAAACACGTATTAATTTTTTTTGTCAAATATGTCCATTTTTCCTGGTCCCAGCTATTTTTTATGTTGCACAGTGAAATTTTTAAAAAGCTAATCCTTTTAATTTTATTTTTCAGGTAAGCAACAATTTTTTGAAGTAATATCTATAATGGATATTATTAATTTAGTAAGTATTTTTTGTTTGTTATAATAATCTATAAACACCCCGTGTAAAAAAAATAACCAACCATCTATTGGTACAAAAAGGATCGATATAAACTCTATAATACGAAACTAAAAAAATCAAAGGAAAAAAAAAATAGCAGCCGACGCGGTATTCATTGTAAGACGAGAGGTATGCGTCGTATCGCAAAGAAGAACACGGGTGTACGCGTATCTGTTAATATGCAAATGTCTCGGGCATTAATATCCCCGCAAAAAGAATGCGGGAGCAGCGCAGCCCCCCTTGGGCCCACCCCTCCCTCCGGCTGCGCCACTGAAAAGCGAATCATCAAGAGAAGTAGCACCGTGGATCGTATTTAAGTTTGATGCGACATGTTTACGACAATGTTGCTACGTCAAAGTGGCCTACACTTTAATTATAATATTAGCAGGACAAAGGGTCGCCTTTGTGCACTGAGGAATATCCTTTTTCGTATCTGAGCTGCATTTGCTCTGTGACAAGACATAATTTGTACGCGATTTTTTCCCGACAAACCGACTTATATACGTACAGGTTTCTATGTAGATATCTCTTATGTTTTACTTTTATTATGCCCCGGCGATGCCTATTTGTTTTATAAATCGAACCTTGATACAGACTAAATTTACCTTTATTTAATAATAATAATATTATTATAAATAATAATATTAATAACAATAATATTAATTTCTTTTTCTTTTTTTTCTTTTTACGAAAAAAATTTAAAAATAAAAATTAAATGATTCGAGGGGGGAAATCAATTAGTAATAAAATTTGTCCTCATACTCTCCTCCTTATAGGGGGAACAGGGAAAATTTTCAAGAACACCCTATTTTTTATTGCAGATTCGGATCATTCGACTAAAAACAGTATATTTATTATATTATCTGTATTCTCATAACAAAATAATATTTAATTTTCTCCGAAAACTATATAAACAAAATGAGGTCAAAAGTTGGTGCACCAACTTTTGACCTCATTTTGTTTGGTTCGATTAAGTTTGAAATCATTTTTTTAGCTATAGCTAGATTTAAATTGTTGTGTTAGTAAAGGTGGTTTCTCTAACAACTATAGTTGTTAGAGAAACCACCTTTACTAACACAACAATTTAAATCTTCAATGTAATGTGCATGTTTTTTGTGAATCTTTTTTATACGATTTATAAAAAGACCACCGTTCAAGCTGATTAGTTTTAACATTTTAAATAGTATTGTTTGTTTTCCAAAATGGTTTACACAACGGCTGAAGGTGTTATTTATGGTGCACAATATCGTTGTGATCTCCAGTATTTTCTAATGTTTTTACGACAAAAAATAGTTTAATTTGATATTTATAACGAGAAATTGTAATAAATAATTGTAAATGTTATTTCAGAAATTAAACCATTAAAAGTTTAGTGCTGCTAAATGGCAATTTTTAAGATATTTTTAATAAGGAAGTTGCCATTTAAAAAAATTAAGTTGGGGTGGCAACAGCCCCAGCTTATCTCATACATTGTATAGAAATAGGTAGATTTTGTCTAAAACATTTTTTCATATTTGTAATAGAGGGCGCTGTAATGCAAAAAATCAATTTTATTCGATTTTTCTTCTGTATACGATTCTCCAATAATTTTTGAATAAAATACCTATTTTATTTAATTTTATTTATTTATTAATTTCGTTTTAATATTCTGCTAACACTGCTCTGGGATATTCCCAAATCTCTAGATAATTCTCGTGTGCTTGAATGAGGATTAGCATACCTAAATTAGGATTAAATTAATTAATTGACAAAATAATGTTTTTACCTTGTGAAACACCCTGTATAGGCTAAGTTAACAAAAAATCTTAGTTTTAAGGGGTTTTAAATTAATTATGTAATTTTTAAATTTTTCGCAGTCGTGCATTTTTTTTAATTTTGTTTCTAGGGGTAACTTTTTAAGCTGATGAGAAATGTAATCAGAAGTTGTGTTTAATACTACAGGTGACATAGACGTAAAAAATGACAGGTGATAGGTTTCATAAATAATCTATAACAAATGTCAAAAACGAGCCATATAAAATGTTGTCAGATCTTTACTACTACTTTCTACATACCGCCTTTAAAATATTTGCTATGAAACTTTAACTTTCATTTATTTGTAATGATAATCCCATAGCACAATTATATTATTAAATTAAACATTAAAAACGATTATTTTCGTATTATAAGTGTTATTGAAAATTACATAAGCATTTATTAGTTTAGTGAATACGGTGAAAGTTATTAAATTAGCACTTAAGTCAAAAACATGGAGATGTATTAATTTTTAGTTAGCACACACACATAATCAAAATATACAATATCAATTCAAATAACAATATATATATAGTTGATTTGATTTGAAAGTGCAAAACTAAATGCTTTCACCGCTCAATAGTAGTTACTCAAAAATAATTACATTACTACACAGGTAGATTTTTTAATACGCGAAAATCAATTAATCTAGAAACTTTTCACGCGTTATTATAATATTATTTATTTGTTGTGAAACTTAAAAGTCCCAATAATTGATGGTGGCCATTTCCTCAACCCACAGAACTCCTTTCTATTTTGGATAAATTACATTGCGTGTGCTCACCTTTTATTATTCTGCATCAAGTGAATTTCACTTTGCCATTTACCCATGGATAAACTGTTATTAAAAATTAATCCCGAAAAAATGCAGTTTTTATGTTCTAGCTTTGAACATTGTTTTAAGCTGCCGAATTTAATAATAATAATCTCTCGAGGGGGATTTCTTTTACGACCCATCCGACCCCACACTAAACTTTGGCGCTGTAAAATCGAAAATTAGGCCGTAAGTTATTAAAAAATTCAAAGAAGTCGGCCATAAAATGCGCAAGTATTTTAGCGTGCCCATTTAAAAGTCGCGTTCAATATAAATCCTAGTTATAAAACGTAAGGTTTATAACCCGTTTTTAAGGCAGGATTTTTATTCTCGGCGACGCTTAATCAAATTTGTTTTATAAGCATGCCCGGTCGAAAAAAATATCTCGCTTGTTTAATCCCCGGCCACAAAGTATGATTTACAATCGAGACGGGAAAAAATTGTATCCAATCTGTACGGCAAATTGAAATAACTGTTGTTCTCTTCAAGTAATTACGGAAAAAAATGCATAGGAAATAACGGACCTTAAATCTAGAAACACTACAACTTCCAGGCACCACAAAAGTAATATTATTTAGTCAATGAAAACAAATTAATTTTGAAACAAAAATTATCTTTTTGTTATCTAATCCTTATACTTGCAGGTTCACAATATCACTTACGTTGAATGTATGTGAATATTTTTTGTAATTTTCACATTTTATATTGTTTTTTCCAAACAATTGCGGACCACCCTAATACATACATTTTTATAAAAAAGGCCATGAAACTTCCCAAACATTCGCATAGCAAAACTTACTAATCCAATCTGACTGAAAAGTAAATTAATTTTTCATCGCTCAGGGCTGTTTGATTTTTGGCCAAAGCACTCTTTTTATTTGCATTGTAATTAATTTTGGCCCACACGCCATTTTCCCTTATGTTGCTCACATCTGTTGAATAACAACACACTGTTGCATTTTATTATAATCATTAAGGAATTATGTACGTTGAAATAACAGTGTATGTGCATCATGATAGCTGAAAGGCTTTTCAATATTATTTTGTATTAAATTTCTTTTATAGTTTTGCTTATTTTAAACAATTCCTTTGGGTTGGGACAATTCTAAAACAGTTTGGGTAATTTTAGACAGTTCCAATACAGTTATGGCCATTTTAGAGAGCTGTTACAGTTTTACAGTCATTTTAGACAGTTCTTATACAGTTTGTGTAATTTAAGACAGTTCTTACAATTTGGGCCATTTTAGAGGTTTTTTTTACAGTTTAAGTCATTTTAGTCAGTTTTAATACAATTAAGGTCATTTTAGACAGTTATTATACAGTTTGGGTCATTTTACAGTTCTTACGATTTTGGACATTTTAGAGAGTTTTTGTAGTTTGAGTTATATTAGACAGTTATAATACAGTTTGGGTCAATTTAGGCAGTTCTTACAATTTGCTCTATTTTAGAAAGTTCTAGTAGAATTTGGGTCATTTTAGACAGTTCTAGGACAATTTGTGTCATTTTAGACAGTTCTAATACAATTTGGGTCATTTTAGACAGTACTTAAATTTTTGTCATCGATGTCAGAAATATTAATCAAAATTTATGGTTTAAAAAAATAAAATAAAGATATTTGGAAGTAAAGTTTTTTAGAATGGAAAGGTGTAAATGCTAATTAAAAAAGGATTATGGATTATGGAATAATGGAATAGAAGAATGGAAGAATTAATTTAAATTAACATAGACTTAGCGGTACCAATTCTGAAGAACTGTTTTGCTAGCTATATATAGTGTAAAATAAATAAATAAATAAATAAAAAAAATACTTATACATTTTTTACAATTTAGGTCATCTTAGACAGTTTTAATACAATTAAGGTTATTTAAGACAGTTTTTATATAGTTTTTCATAGACAGTTCTATAGAACTATATATAATAATATAGAACTATTATAATACAATTTAGATCATTTTAGATAGTTCTTACAATTTGGGCCATTTTAGAAAGTTCTAGGGGAATTTGGGTCATTTTAGACAGTTCTAGGACAATTTGTGTCATTTTAAACAGTTTTTATACAGTTTGGGTCATTTTAGACCGTTTTTACAATTGGGACCCTTTTAAGTATTTCTTACAATTTGGGTCATTTTAGACACTTCTAATACAATTTGGGTCATTTTAGACAGTACTTATACAGTTTTTGGTCATTTTAGACAGTTCTTACGATTTAGGCTATTTTAGAGAGTTTTTTTTACAGTTTGAATCATTTTAGACAGTTAAAATATAATTAAGGTCATTTTAGAAAGTTCTTCTACAGTTTGGGTAATTTTAGACAGTTCTTACGATTTCGGCCATTTTAAAGTTCTTTTACAGTTTGAATCATTTTAGACAGTTATAATACAGTTTAGGTCATTTACAGTTCTTACGATTTTGGAAATTTTAGAGAGTTATTGTATGCAGTTCTAATACAGATTGGGTCAATTTAGACAGTTCTTACAATTTCCGCCATTTCAGAAAGTTCTAGGAGAATTTGGGTCATTTTAGACAGTTCTAGGACAATTTGTGATATTTTACAGTTTTTATACAGTTTTTGGTCATTTTAGACAGTTCTTACGATTTGGGCTATTTTAGTTTTTTTTACAGTTTGAATCATTTTAGACAGTTAAAATACAGTTTGGGTAATTTTAGGCAGTTCTTACGATTTTGGCCATTTTTAAGTTCTTTTACAGTTTCAATCATTTTAGACAGTTTTAATACAATTAAGGTCATTTAAGACAGATTTAATACAATTTCGGTCATTTGAACGTTCTCACAATTTTGGCCATTTTATATTTTTACTTATTTTAGATTTCTAATACAATCGCAAGCAGCATTTTAAGTAAAATAGTCGAGTTAATTTATTACTTAATTTAAGTAATAAATTAACCTTACAAGCTGTCATTAAAGTAAAAAATCCTTTCAATTATTATCATAAGTTTTTATTACAAATTGTTTACTTTCTTTAATAACCATATAGTTTAATAACTCTAAAGTATTTTAATGATGTTAATTAAACGTAAATTTTACGAACAAAAACTACTTATAGGTTATTTTATTTTAAGGGATTTTTAACAGTATTAATAATTAAATTATTTTAACTATGTTTGAATTAGAGGTAATTTAATTTGGAGGGGTAAAGTAATAAAAGTAATTAAAAGTTCAAATTACATAATTTACTTAAAGAAATGCCGACTTGGAGGAAGTCAACTGTATCCGAATTGCATAAATTTCACATTTTGAGGTAAGGCCCCAACAAAAATGATTACATGTCTATTTTCCCTGACCACCATTTTAAACCAGACCAAGTTTTTGCGTTTTTCTCTTGTTCATCATTTTTGACTTTTAAAATTGTGTTGGAATGTTTTGAGATATTTTTAATGGTTTCGTATTACTATTTCCTTTAATATGTCATCCAATATTATTGTTACCCATTTTTTTGAATGAGTGATCTTGAAGAATACCGATTAAGCTTTAAAGAATTTTCAAAACTATCAATCAAAAAAGAAAATTTGTTGTTTGGGTGGTATTAAATTATTGTTTAACCTTTCAAGTTTAAATGTTAAATGAAGTAAATATTTCTACTATAAAAAGAGCTTATATATATAGTTAAAAACATAACACTTTATAAAAGTAAGGAAAAAAGCTTGTCCAATAAAATTACTTATTTTATTGATGTGTTCCATGCATATATGCGAAAATTGAATCTAGCATGCTATAACTAAATCTAGCATGCGATGAAACAGTAAATTTTAATACGGAAAGCCACTAATAGAAAAATATTTTGTTGTATCAGATTAGTTTTGTATATTTCTCTTTATACTTTTAAAATGAAATGTATTATGTTTCTTTACAACAAATAAATTATTATTATTATTATTATTATTATTATTATTATTATATTTAAATAAAGTAAAATTTTCGCAATTAAATCCGATTTCCAAGAATCATGTCTTTTCGTAATTATGTTCAGAACATACGCCAGTGGATATTTTTTAATTATCAGGTATCTCTCAAGCTAGCGGATGTTTAGTGTAATTTATTAGGTGCATGATGAACTAATTGCTTGAAATAACGAAGAAATATGACTCATTTTAAGATTAGTTATCTAATTGTAATTAACACAAAAAGTCATAAAAATCATTCGTGCTTACGAAGACAAAAAATACAACAATTTCTCAAAGTAAATATTGATAAAAGAAGTGAGAAAAACTACTGGTATGGCGTGGGCGTATCAAAAAATTACCGCTTTTAGCACTTCATTATCAAAACGCAAATATTGGATTAGGAATTAATACGGGTCGTAAAATTGTTTTATTGTGAAAAAAATACCGCACGCACGTGTGAAGTTAAACTTTTAGATTGTTGATAAGACATTAGAAATGCTTTCCATAGAAGTCACAATAGAAAAGGTTACGTCCGACGGGTCGTTATTCTCTTTCAACCATCCCGCTGAATAAAAGTTTTCGCTGTAGATTTCCGGAATAGCCTTAAGCTATTTCCGCGAAGTTTGGCAAGCATATAGTGTAATCTTAAAGAAAATAACTTTTGGCCTGGGGTCACTTCCTGGTAATTTCAGTGTTGGTGAATTCGTACATTGAAGCGACCTATAACAATGGATGTTGGTTACAAACGGTACAAAAAAACCGCACCATACAGTGTATTCCTCTTAATTATATCAATTGACGTCTATTCATATAAACTCCGTTGGATATTGTGGAGTCTATCCCCCGTCGAGTCAAGAATACGATTTTTATGAAGCATCTTGCTCGCACTCTTACACCTCGACGGTCGAAGAAATTGTGGGTCAAACCAAAAATACTATACGAAATATGTTTTTCTTGATATTAATTTTTCTTAATACATATGCGGAATATATTGAGATGTCCCCCAAGTGAAAATGATTATTTTTTATTTTTGGTTGTTTCTCTGTTAAGGTGGGTTTATGCAGACTTAAAACTTAACATTTAAGATTTAAGAATTAAAAATTAAGCGAATTAAATGTGGCGTTCATGCAGCATTTTTCTTAAGACTCTAAACTTAATCAAAATCGATAAAAATATCACGTGGTATCAAGTTGGTACTACCAATTCCGAGAAACCAAAAACTTTTCGGGATTAAAGTTTATGGTAATAAAAGAGGCAGACAATAATAATCTATCAAAAAAGGAATTGGACCAGGTAAAATATAAGTTTCTATCATTTTAGCACAGAAATTTTAAGAAAAACATGAAACACGAATTTTTAAATTTTTAGATACAACAACCATAGAAAAAGAAGACAACCGTTTAATTTAAAATTCCCTAGTTAACGCTTGCGCAAATGCGATTTTATTTAAGAATTAATAATTAAGACTTAAGAAAGATAAAAGTTTATTATCTTTCAAGGTCATTTTTCTTAGTTGTTAAATGTTAAGTCTTAACTCTTAAGTCTTAAATGGTGCATAAACGACCTTAAAGGAAATCAATGAAAAAACCTAACTTTTAACTTCTTAAATGTTAAATGATAATTGTTAAGTCTTAAGTTTCTTAAGTTTTAAGTCTGCATAAACCAGGCATTAGTCTAGAATGGGGTTTTTGGGAAGCCACCAGGTCTAGTAATAACATAACATAAGTGGTTCTGCACTAATGCAAGAATTTTAAGAAATCATACATTTTGAATATTAGAGCTTCACGGAAGATAGCTTCACGAAGGTTAGGATTTCGAATGTTTTTTTTTAAATATCCCTTTGTATATTTGAAATAAGTTATTGTATCTTTTGACACCTTAATATTTTTTAAAAATACAATTGTGCATACATAAAATATTAATAAAAAAAATCTACTTACTGAGATATTACACTTCACGGTGGATAGGTTTATAAATAGCAAATTAATGAACTTAAACTTTTGAATTATAAAACAGCAACACTCTCATCTACATATAAATTCTAACTGACCTTCAGGAATCAAATGCATCTAATGTCGTAAACAGAGGTTTTTGCTTATTTAAAATGATTAAAGCGCCATCCGTTGCATCAAATTTAAAGAAAAAACAGATTGACGGAGGATAGAATCAGTTTTTGTAACAGCTACATAAATGGTTATAAAATTATTTTTTTTAATTTTTAATAATATTTTACATTTGATTCGATTGCTTTGGATGTGTTTAATTTACTTAGTGAACTGATATTTTTATTATGCTTTTACTACCTCAGATATTTAAAAACAATAGGTTAACCTAAAAAGAGTAACAGTCACGGAGGATAGGTTTTAGACTTTTAAAACATTGTTAAAAATGTGGAACCTGAGCTGTAATATCTACTTAATAACTAATAATTATTATAATATTTTAATATTCATATATGAAAGATCAAAACACAATAAAAGTGTAGGTCAAACTCATTTAGTTCTATTAAGTATCACGGGGTAACACCATCGGGGGACATTTCGCGAGATTCACCGATATCCTAAACGTATTTTTTTTAAGTGAACTTTTTTGTTTTTTTATTAATTCAAACATGTCAAAAAGGTTTGAAATACTAGAATTCCGAAATTATAAAATAAAATTGTTAAATGTTGAAAATTGTACTCATAAAATTTTTGTTGTTATATTTTCGTTATACCTTATAGAGAATCTAAAAAAATAAGTAGTTAGTTACAATCAGCTTTTTTTAAAAAAATTGTTTATGTCAAAAAGTGGTAAAATTTCCGGTTCCTAACCTAACGGTCTAAATTTAAAAAAAGGACTGTATACCTATATAGGTAAAAATTTCTTAAAATTGTCAAATTCTTTTTAAATTTACAAGAACATTTTTTGGAAGATTAATCGTTTTTTTACGCTCAACTGATTTTTAAGACCTTGCGTTGATTACGTTGATTACGACAAATAGTTATTTTTGCTTTGAATAAATCGGTTAACTGCTTCTTCGGCCTTGATGGTAAATTAAAAAGTTTAAATATATAAATAAATAATAAATAAATTTAATATAATTATTCAATTAATTAATAAAAAAATCCAGCAATATTTAAAATTCCTTTTTAGTAGAATTATAAAGTCCTTATTCGCTATAGTTTACTGCCTAGGCTAATGCATTCAATAATACAATGTTGCGGGGTTATTTACGATGTAACAATGCAAATCTAAAGCACAGTCTATTCTTTAAAAACGGCGATTTAGATGTTAATAGCGGATATCTTATTTATATGCCTACTTGGAAAAAATTAATTATAAATTTATTATTTATGGCAGTCTGGCTGGGTGTGTTTTTCTATATTATGTGCCAATCAAGGTAAAATGTTGAACGGTTCCAGGACACATATGTGTACTATGTATATAGTACGGTTAATCCGTCGAAAAATATTTTATTCCCGGTATAGTATGGAATGGTAAAAAGTTTTAAATCGTTATATCTCGTCTCCTATATTTAGTCCCTCAAAAGATAGAGGGCGCCAAAGTAAACAAAAATATTTTTTTTATATTTTATTTTTAACACTTCCCATGTAGCACAACTGGTTAAATAACAAGTAAATTAACCAAAATCTAAATAAAATAAAGTTTTTTTAAACTTGTTTTTTAACCACTTAAACCGGTTAATTATAGTTTAAGTTGACTTAAGAGTTAAAAAGTAGTTAAAAATGGTAAAATAAACCAAATATTACCTTCTTTTTAACCAAGAAGTTAAATTTAACTAACATAACGTTAATTATATTCAATATTTTATACAAAATAAATTATTGCTGGATAGTTTGCAAAAGCAAATAGTACTAATAATTAATAATTAAACCCATTAATATCAACAACACCTCTAAATCATCAAAGGTAACTTTTTAGATTTCGCTATCGGGAGAGAACCTGTATTTCGCCTTTTATGCGCACTACCAATTACATATATTATGTAGACCAGATCCGTAGATAAATAATGTATGCAAAATTATTGAAATTTGTCTTTTCGCCGACAAATTTATAACTATATCGCAATAATTTTTGCGCTCGTCCAATTATTTTATATTATCGCGCGCATATTTTTCTGACAATAAGCGAATTGTACATGGAATTTTATTGATGAATTTTAATAACTAGTTTTATACTTTTTAAATACAGGGTGTTATGTAATTAATGTTAAATTAAATTAATGTTAAATGTTAAAATACTGAATACCTTTTGACATAAGGAATAAAGGAAAAATATTAAAAAAAACATTTTTCCAAAGACAAAGAAAAAATATGCATTAGAAGTTTTTTATATTTTTTGTGATACGCCACTGTTTATCTCTGCACACCTGTATTTTGTGAGTACATAGATACCAACCAACAAAGTAGCTATGCGTTGCCAGATGTAAAAAATTGTTACTAAACATTTTTCTTGCAAAAAATAAATAAAAACTCAATAAATACAAAAGTTTTATGCCCTTAAAGCTCTAATACCCTTCTGTATTTATTTACTGATCCAGCTATTAGCTTAAGCAATGATTAGAAAATTTAGTACCTTTGAAATTTGAAATCCATAACCACAAAATTAATTTTTTCATCAGTTTTTTTCTCTGTTTACTCAGATGAAATTGGGACCAGTTCACAGGTTAAACTTTAAACATTTAATTTGTGTAAATAAATCCAAAAGCACTTCCCTTAGTTAAGATATTTACAATTTGAAAACATAACCTAAAATTTAAAAGAAATGCACTAGATTCTGTCATAAAAGTTGGCAGATTTTGTTTGAATTTAACTTCAGTACAAAAATGAAATAACCAACAATTAATAAAAACGCCAAATTGACAATTTGCATTGTTAATTTTGTCTTTTTTGTAATTAAGCTAAATTTAAACAATGTTTGTCAACTTTTTTGAGAGATTTTGGAAATACTGTTGTTACCAACCATAACATAATAAATCCACCAGATTAACCTAAAGTTCCTAGTCGATCAGTGGCGTACTTTTTGGTAGGATAAAGGTTATTATAAATTATTTTTAGACTTTGGAATTTAGAAAAAAAAAGTTTCAGGTGCTTCTTTACGGACCCTAAGGAACAACCCATTTTAATATATAACATTAATTACATAACACCCTGTATTTTTAGAATAATGTGGTTAAATTTGTTGATTGCTGGGGGTAGACCGTAAAAGGAAAAGTTAATTAAATTCGCCGCTCGGCCACGGCAAAACGATAAATCCCATATTTCGGAAAAATAGCAACAACAAACAACATCTAAATAACTTTCCCGCTAATAGCCGAGTGAAATACGGCCGATAGAATTATACCTCTGAGAGTATATTTTCACTTATCTCTAGCAGGAAGTGGACTTGATACTCGTACAACTCGAATATCTATGTTAACGTTACTTGTTGAAGTTTATTTACACAAGAGCCGACGAAACCACGGCTCTCATCACGTAACTTCTCTTTTTGTGTCGAGGAAAATTATTATTATTTTTCGGTTTTCGATTTCGGGGGGCCCAACGTGACCGCAATAATCATATGTTTCATGTTTCACCGCTAATTTCGAGGAATTATTTATTATGAATCTGTCTGTAATAACTATACATATTTTCTCATATTTTAGACAGTTTTATGATATTGGTTATATTCTTGAGTCGTCGGCAATATTGTAAGTATAACTAATGTGCCTCTAAAAACTAAAAATGCTCAATATACAAGTTGTAGATACTAAAAATATCAATAAAAAATTATATAAAGTAGCATTAACGTTAAATTTACGTTATGCCTGGTTAATTAATTTAATGTACTACAACGTTAAATTAACGTTATTGAGTTAAATTTAACTTCTTGGTTAATGTACCTTTTGGTTAAAAAGAAGGTAATATCCGGGAAAAGGAGGTCAATCCGTTAACCATATATTCCTTGAGTTAAAACAATAAGACTTCCATAATACCATTTTTCAATTTAGAGCTTCATGTTCGATATACAGGGCGACAAAGTTTGAAATTTAAAACTGATTTTTTTAAATAATTCGAGTAATTGATAAGATATTAAGTTTAAATTCGGTACACTACTTCAACATAAATAGTTTAATTTTTTGAGACCAACAAAACAAAAAACAATTGTTAAATAATCAAAATAGGGGGGTCCAGTACTATTTTTTCAGGTAATCATTTATTGTTAAAAAAAATTTGTCTCTTATAAAATTTTGATAAAATGATTTGTTTTAGAGATAATTTGTAAAGTATGGGTCAGTCCATATCAAATCAACCAAAGGTTCTTCCCCCACCATCTCCGATTTCGATCATTTTTGGTAAATTTGTTTACCTCACTAAAAAACTCAAAAATCCCAAATATGAATTTTTTTCGATAGGTGGTTTTTGTTTTATTGATTTTTGAAAATCAAAAAATTCCGATAAATTTGGGTCTTGCAAGTACTTACAAAAATAGCGATATCTCGTAAACTATTAAAAGTAGAAAGGTGAGTGATGGCTTATTTTAAAGGCCTATTAGAGAACTTTTTTATGATATATCACATGACCTACATTTAAAAAAAAAAAATTAAATTTTGAAAATTTGATATGGACTGACCCATACTTTACAAATTATCTCTAAAACAAATCATTTTATCAAAATTTTATAAGAGACAAAACATTTTCAACAATAAATGATTACCTGAAAAAATTCTGTTTGGAAGTCATTGGCGCACGTACTAAAAAATAGGGGGAGTCAGTGAGTACTGGACCCCCCTATTTTGATTATTTGACAATTGTTTTTTGTTCTGTTGGTCTCAAAAAATGTAACTATTTATGTTGAAGTAGTGTACCGAATTTAAACTTAGTATCTTATCAATTACTCGAATTATTAAAAAAAAATCAGTTTTTAATTTCAAACTTTGTCGCCCTGTATATCGAACATGAAGTCCTAAATTGAAAAATGGTATTATGAAAGTCTTATTGTTTTAACTCAAGGAATATATGGTTAACGGATTGACCTCCTTTTCCCGGACACCCTGTATGATATTTTTTGGTTTATTTTAACTTTTTAACTTTCATATTTTAAATATAAGAAATAAAGAAAATAAAAATTAAAAAAAAATATTTTGTTTGCCTATTTTTCTCTTTATTTCGTTTGAAATTGATTTAAAATACTTTTAAGCATAAAATAATATCATGTTTTATTATTGGTTTGTTTAAATTACCTTATTTTTTGAATAAAACAAATTATTATATTTATAAAATGCCTCTGTTCTGTGATAAAACCTATATATAGATGCTTACCAAATTAATTAACTGTTTTAAGATTTGTAGATAAATAATGATTTACAACTTTGTTAACTCTTCTATACTAAGTAGAAGAAAGTCCATATTTTTTAAATTATTTTTTTAGGCTTCATTATCACACAAAAATCACAACCTATAGGTTTATTTATAAAGCCGTATTAAGACTAATTTTTCTATGCAGGTAATAATGAAAACTGCAAAACCATCACTTTTTTTATCAGAAAAGAACTTTAAGCACTTTGTGTTTTGTTTTGGTGTTGGGAAATGTTTCTAATATTTGTTTAACATATCACCAAAGTTGTCCTTTTTTCAAGTATAAGCTGTGGATAATTCACCAAAAAGTAATAATAATGGTTAAAAAATAAGTTTAAAAAAAACCTTAGATTTTGAACAAATATCGCGTTTTTTGTGTTAAAATAAAACGCCATAATTTAAAAATCCTAAAAAACTTAGTAGTCCAAAATTTGACGGCTTACCGCTTTCGTTGATGAACAAACCGTGACGTTTTCGTACTCGCGTCCCTCCAAAAACCGTTTTATCCAAGTCACCGTGGGCCAGGTAACAAAAGACGCTCGGGACACATTCTAGAAAGCGTAATTAAGGTAAATTGCAGGTCCGGACCGAACCCAGAGCTAAATGCGCCTTTAATAACATACGTCCCTCAAAATTATTTCTTTAAGTACCCAACGAAAACCCCAGTGCCTATTATTTTTTAAATTCCATTGTACAACGGTTAGGTTTACTAATTTGTTTTTTCTTTCACAATTAGTTTTTAGGTTTAAAGATAGTGGCATTATTTGTATTTATATTATATAACTTTTGATCGAAATAAGCTTGAAAGTGAACAATTTTTTTAACAGTTGCGTTTCTTATTAACCGCAATAAATATTTTACATCACATTTTACAACCATCGTTTAAAATTATATAGGCACTTTAAAAGTTAAATCTTTACGATTTTCCATTTACTTAACAGCTTTTGTAATACATTTTTCTTTTTTTTTGCAGGTAAGACACTAAAACTGGAAAATGACCATACGTTTAGAGCCTTTTGGTGGGTGAGTTTATTTTTATTAGGTCTTATTGTTCGAAGTACAATATGTTTAAAAAAATTGCAACAAAGAAAAATTTAGGTACGTATGTTTTGTTTTGTGACAGTTGGAGCAAACATTTAACACTATTATTGAGTGTCCACCAAAAAATTGTCGAGGTTTATCAATATATATATATCATTTCTTTGTTTTTATGGGTGCTTTGTTAACTTCATATGAAGTTAGCAAGGCAGCCCCCTTAAATATGTGATAATAGTTTTTTTAATTGTTAATATTTTTCCGTTAATTTGTCGTTAATTAGTTGTGAAAAAATTAATTTTGTCGTTCGAATATTTCTTTGTTTTCACGGGTGCTTTGCTAACTTCATATGAAGTTAGCAAGGCAGCCCCCTTAAATATGTGATAATATTTTTTTTTAATTGTTAATAATTTGCCGTTAATTTGTCGTTAATTAGTTGTGAAAAAATTAATTTTGTCGTTCGAATATTTCTTTGTTTTCACGGGTGCTTTGCTAACTTCATATGAAGTTAGCAAGGCACCCCCCTTAAATATATAATAAAAAAAAAATTTAATAGTTAATATTTTGCCGTTAATTTGTCGCTAATTAGTTGTGAATAAATTAATTTTGTCGTTTGATTACATTAACCTACCTTTGATGCAGATATTCTTATTTCATAATAGAGAAGTTAGATTTTTTTAATAAATGCTGTTTAGTTAAAACTATTTTATGGAGAAATTTATAAATTTCTATTGGTCTATAGACCTATAGTCTATAGTCCTTCGGAGGGGACTTTAAGCCGTCGGTCCGTTCCTACCCCTAACCCGCACAAAAAAAATTATTATCACATGTTTAAGGGGGCTGCCTTGCTAATTTCATATAAAGTTAACAAAATACCCATAAAACAAAGAAATATGCGAACGACAAATTTAATTTATTCACAACTAATAAGCGACAAATTAACGGCAAAATATTAACTATTAATTTTTTTTTTATCAGATATTTAAGGGGGTCTGCCTTGCTAACTTCATATGAAGTTAGCAAAGCAGCCGAAATAACAAAAAATTATCAAACGACAAAATTAATTAATTCACAACTATAGTTGTTAATATATTTTTTTAATTGTTAATATTTTGCCGTTAATTTGTCGCTAATTATAATTAGCGACAAATTAACGGCAAAATATTAACAATTAAAAAAATATATTATCACGTATTTAAGGGGGCTGCCTTGCTAACTTCATATGAAGTTAACAAAGCACCCATAAAAACAAAGAAATATGCGAACGACAAAATTAATTTATTCACAACTAATTAGCGACAAATTAACGGCAAAATATTAACTATTAAATTTTTTTTTTATCAGATATTTAAGGGGGGTGCCTTGCTAACTTCATATGAAGTTAGCAAAGAACCCGTAAAAACAAAGAAATATTCGAACGACAAAATTAATTTTTTCACAACTAATTAACGACAAATTAACGGCAAATTATGCATCTAATCGCTTTTTGATTAGCGATGGATGCTTTGCTAACTTCATATTCATTAATTGGTTAATGTAGGAATTTTTGGGGGGAAAATACATTTTTTAATGAATTTGTTCTATACTTTTTTCAACCTTAAAATCATGGTTAGGTACCTACTTTTTATAAAAACTGAATGACCCATTTGTCGTGTGATTGGGAAAATCCACTTAAATTGAAAATTACTATGCCTGTGACAGTTTTAGATAAGTGAAACATAATTTGTAATCTGCAAGGCGGCTTTGCATGCCGCCCACCATTAAAAAACCATTTCGATTTGTTTTGCGTTTTTGCATTATATTCATTTTTCACGGAGCGTTAACCCAGTTTTCAAATATTAACAATACCACATGCATAATTAAAATGATATTATCCCTTTGGGTGTAAATATCCGCAACACGTAGGTATGTATGTGTGATCGCGAATTTTGCAACTTGTTTTCGCAACAAAGTGCGTGAGCGGATAAACACGTGTAATTTATGATTGTGACTGACAATGGTCGATACACAACTAATTATTATGGCTTGGGGATCTGTTGTATCCTAGGCGAAAAAACGAACATCTCACATGATTGATTTCATCCTTAGCGCCGTTAAATGCTACTCGCCGTTATTAAGGTTTTTCATGAACTGATGTTATTTCTAATATCAAGTAAGTGGTGAGATGTCCATCTCACCGCTGTTATGTCCATAGTTGTGAATATAACCATTCTAATCTTTTCGAGAAAATTAACTTGTAATTAGAGATTAAATGTAGTACCAACCTTCGCATCTGACATTAATTTATAATTGTGAAATTATTTATGGATGTACTTATTCGAAAAGCAATTGGTTTTTTATAGATGCCGAGATGTTCAAAGATGCCAGCAGACTACAAAGTGTGTAAATTGTTTTAATAGCCTTTCTATGGCGATTTTTCCCTCATTGACTAGGCTCGCCTGGGACATAATACAGATAGATTATAATCTTTTTGTAATATTATATTTTATCGTCATTAAATTTACCACACATTAGTCGAGAATTTCGACGGATTGAATTCCAAATGTAAGAGTAGGTATATCAAATCGATTGAAGGTTATTTAGGTTTTATGGTTTAAAAATCAAGGAAAACTTTATAATTTATATTTTATTGTATAATAATAAACCTATAAAACTAGAGGCTAATGAATCAATCTACAGGTACTATGCTCCACACCTCAAAGTCCCACCACGTGACCACGTACGGAACGCAGTCTTTTGAAAATTTGGCATTTAAGGCTTTTCAGGTTATGTATCTGTCAAAGTATAGTCAACGAAAGAAATAATATAATGTTTAGGCGTTAAAAATGTATAAATCTTTATAACATTACAATAACAATGGATGGTTTAATAATTTAAGAATATAAATACTGCATTTAATGAAATTCTAAAGTGTATGGTGCCAAATAAGTAATATTTTTGTGCATTTGGTCCAAATATCTGGTTTTCTCCATAAAATAATTGTAACTAAACAGCATTTATTAAAAAAAAATAGCTTTTCTATTATGGAATAAGAATATCTGTTTTAAAGGTAGGTTAATATATATATTATAACAAAAATATCATCTAATTTTGTAATTTTAAGGTTAGAACAATTTATTTTGACCAATTAAATAAGTATTTTGGATTATTTAAAAGACTGTATAATATGGTATTTAAAAATGTGGTAGTTTTTCTTTTCCAGCTTAAAGTTTTGTCAATACAAATAGTTAAAAAGCTTCGACTGAACTTGATCTACATCGAAAAATTATTATAACTTTAAAAATTTTAATAAATCACATGTCATGGGAGTATTAAATATTTTCACATTGCAAGTTTCTCTAAAAATTGTTTGTTTTCTTATAATCTAACTTAAAGTAGGTATGCCGAGAGGTATGCACAAGTTTTGTCATTAGAAGTATAAAAGCTTCAATTTTTTTTAACCATATTTAACAATTATTTAGTATACCTATATTTATTTATGACCATATTAACCCAACTCTTCCAAATAACTTATTATTTTGGTCAAAATAGATTTTTCTAACCTTAAAATACAAAATTAGATGATATTTTTTGTTCTAATACATTAACCTACCTTTGATACAGATATTCTTATTTCATAATAGAGAAGATAGATTTTTTTTAATAAATGCTGTTTAGTTAAAATTATTTTATGGAGAAATGTAGACCCAATGCACAAAAATATCACTTATATTGCACCTTAGACTTTGGAATTTAATTAAATGCAGTATTTAAATTCCTAAATTTTTAAACCAAACATTGTTATTGTAATACTGTAAAGATTTATTAACTTTTAACGCTTTAACATAGGCGGTAACACTATAAATATTATTTCTTTCATTGAATATACTTTGACAGATACATAACCTGAAAAGCCTTAAATGCCAAATTTTCTAAAGACTGCGTTCCGTACGTGGTCACGTGGTGGGACTTTGAGGTGTGGAGCATAGTACATGTCCTTCATTAGCTATAGCTACAAGATTAGAGATGTGGGAAAAAGTATAAATGAGTAGTTTCAGAGTTTCCCTTGTATCTAGTTTGGCGAGACCCTTTGATTTCCAGTAAAGACCCAGCTGACAGCTTATAACCTTTTAACAGTCGCTGATTAAATTTTATTGGCCGCGCTTGGTGTCTTTTGTTTTGCACACCACTAAATAGCCTACTTGCATATTTATGTATGACGTCGACTAAGTAACGATCGCCGGGCTCAGAGCACAACGTAATGAAGAGTGTGCGGGAGCAGTGTGGGTGGTTAGTTGGCCGATTGTCTTTTTTTTCTCCGTCTCTGTCTCTCTCTCTCGGTGCTTGTTTTTTTTTTCTGTTCGTTTTCGACGACGACATAGTATTTGTATACGCTGAGAGAAACATCCCTTTTCCCGGCATCGCGTGTGTGTACTTTCAGCCGGTCGGGCTCATTTGTTTTTGTCAGGTTTTGTCTTCGGATCTGCGGCCGTAAATTTCAGCTGAATTCGCCACTCCGAGGAATTTATTGTCCGCCGCGCGACCGGTCAAACTGTATCGAATAACTTCGGTGTAAAGGTTACGTTAAAACTTAAATAGTTAAAGTTAAAGACTAATTTAAGATTAGTTATCATTTTTGATCATTTGTGAGATTTAAAAGTAACTAATTTCTTTAATCGTTTGCGGCCAACAACAAATTATTTTTTAGTTAAATGTATATAGGCTCCATGGTTAAATGACCCATAAAAACAAACAAAGATGCAAAACAGCTCAAAACAGCAACACAAAAAATATATTCATATATTATATCACGAGAACTATGAATTTAATCGGTTAAACTAGGCTCAGCAGTTTTTTGTTTGGTTTTTGTTGAAAAATGTTGAATACAAAATAATTTAATAAACTCACGAGACCGTATAGCGGTCGAGGGGTTTTATTTTTATTTATTTTGCATGAAACTATTTTCCAAAAAGAAAAATCAAATAAAAAACTTACTGAGCATAGTTTGACAGATTAAATTTATAGGTTGAGTGATATACGTCTAGATTATTTCTCGAATTAAAGAAAACTATTTGACAATTCATAAAATCTGACGTATGTGTTAAAATTTATAAATATTTTTTTTAAAGAAAATTCCATTAATTTAAGGTATGTAATAAGTAATAATTGATATTTCGTAAACTGGATAACTTATTTTTTATTGTTTTTTAAAAAATGTTTGTTAAAACTTGTAAATAACACCATAAAATCGTAAACAAAAATCCAATATGGAGGCTAAAATTTAATCGCTGTTAAATAGTTCTAGTGATTTAATCGCTTATTTAAACGAAATTTATTAGAAAATTCAAGGCTTTTGATTGGTTCATATTATAATGAGGGAAATATTATGAGGAATTTTTATAGACGAATAAAATTGATTTTATAAAAGTGACTGATGGCTATTTCAATTAAGTCAAATATGACTTATAATAAGTTATTTTTGACTAATTCATTTTAAGAGAGGACATAATGTTAAATATGTGAAAATCAATTTATCTTTGACAAAATTTTCTTCTTGCAAAAAATCTTTCTTGCGAAAAATTATATCACACATTTTCGATGGAAGACATGATTTTTGCTGAAAAATGAGAGGAGATACTAACATGTGGAAGACGACGAACCTCTAAAGTAATTTTTAATTTATGGTTAAAAATTAATACTTGGTAGGTTTTTATTTTTAAGTATAACGTTAAAAAGTAAAAAATCTTGGCAAGTAATATAACCAGTTTTTATTATGAGTTTTTTACTTTAAAAGTGCCAGTTTTATAGGTCAACATCAAGTTTTCTTCTTTCAAAAAATGTATTACAACTTTCTTGTGAAAAGTTATAATTTTTTTATGACACATTTCCGATGGGAGACATTATTTTTGCTGAAAAATAAGAGACACCAACAGGTGGAAGACGACGAACCTCTAAAATAATTTTTCTGCTCTCATTATTGTACATGTACCCATCACACTAAGTGACCTTTTAAATACACATTGACAAGTAACTTTATGGCGTTTTAGTCACGGGCTGAAGTTAACTTTAAGTTAGTTGTCAAATGTCATAAAATCGGTAAAATAAAGTACCTTTCTTGTAAAATAATATATTATGGTATACCAAATGCTGAAAAACTCTTGTTAATCCATTTTCAAGTTATACATTATAAAAATTGGCATTTGACGGTAACACAGATTCCCCTATTGTTTTATAGATGTCGCTTTATACAAATATTAATTTAAATCATTTTTAGAAAAATAAGTATTTGTCGTAGAGAAAGTATAGTATGCAACTCGTTTATAAACTTATCTAGACACTCATTCATGTAAGCACTCGCTCGCAAGCTTGCTTGTGCCTAAATTAAATTCGTGTCTAAAATGGCGTTTATCTAACTTGGTACATAATATTCTATTTTTATTTATGGTTAAAAATTAACACTTGGCATGTTTTTATTTTTAATTAAAATAGAGGTATGTTGTTAAATTAACCTTAAAAACTGTCATGAAAGTAAAAAATCTTGTCAAGTAACATAACAAGTTTTTATTATTAGTTTTTTACTTTCCTTAAAAACTTTTAGAAGTATGAAGTATTTTATTGTTTTTTTACGTAATTTTTACGATGAAATTTAATTATAGGTTATTTAATTTAAAGGGATTTTTAACGGTAAAATAACGTAAATATTTTCACTGTTACCTAATTTTACTTATAAGTCAAATTTTTACTACAATAAAAACACTATATAATTATTAAAACTTATGCAAAGTGTGGCATTAAAAATAAATTAAATTAGTAACTAAAACTTGATAAATAATATATGTACTAATTTATTTTGTACATAAGTCATATATTTATTTTAAACACTAGAATATATAGAGGGCATGATGTATCATAGTTTTTTTATCAATGAGATAAGATCCAATAAAAACCTTTATAATATATATTTTTACATTCAATTTTAAATTAATGTACGCAACTGTTAAATATGACATTCTGTTATGTTTGTGGGTGGTAAAAAACGGTTTATTATTACTTATGAGCCTTTAATAAGAATTTTGCAAAGTGCGCTTCGACACCCCCCATAGCCAACTTAAATTACTTTAATTGAGCTGCAATTTTTATAACGGAATTTTTGTTATTCATGCTATCGAAAATTTCAACACATACCTACATTGAGTACTATAAAGATTTTCTTTAGAAGAATCAGTAGACATTAGATGTAGAGGCATTTAAAATCAATAAATTTACTCTCTACAATTTATAATATCAAAAAAAAAAACTATGGAAAAACATCTTTATTGTCGATTATTTCTCGCGATGTCGTTGGAAATGCCTTTGTGGCAAATCCTCACCATTAAAGTGATGTAACTTTTGAGATAAATCTAGGAAAATATTAGCCGGCTGAACATTTTGCGCAAATTCAACCGAACCATTCAGACTTTACGTCGGGGAGATTTACGTCTTCATACTTCAACCATATTCCCCTGCTTTGTATTAGATTTCCATTTGCAATAACTTTCATTTTAGATGGATTTGTTTTTTGTAAATTACGTTGGTGGCAAACTAAAAACCCTTACACTGTTATAAAAATCAGATTTGTTAACATGAGTTTGTAGTTTTTAAAATTTTAACATTTTTTACTACATAAATATATAATTTAAGATTAGTCACCATCTTTGACTATTTCTCAGAGTTAAAAGTAACTAATTTCTAATGTATTCAACTTTAAAATATTATGAACAATTTTTATTGAAAAATAAAATTGATTTTTATAAGAGCGACTGATAGCCACATTGGTTATGACAACAGCTTGACGAGCTTGACAAGTGACAGACCTGAGTTAAATCCCTGGCTGGGTCAAAACTTTTTTAAATTTAAATCTAGGTACTAATTTGACTATTTCTTTCAGTAGAATTTGACTAATTATATTTATTAGTGACTGCTTTTTCGCTATGACAATTAGTCAAATATGACTTATAATTAGTTATTTTTGACTAATTTATTTTAAGAGAGTGGACCTGGATTAACATAGAATCTGGTTAATACACTCACAGGCAAAATAATCAATCCACACAAATTTTCGATGAATTTCAATCGCAAATAACTTTTTTATTTGATGTCGGATATAAACGAATATTGTAGATAAATTAAGGGACAATCGCTCACATTTTAAAAAATTACTAAAAAATAGACGAACGTTTATAATATACAGGTTTAAACAAAAAGATGTTTTTAACCATAAGTTTCAGACACTCTGTTTTGCCACTCTACAGAGTGTCTTAAACTTATGGTAAAAAACATACTTTTGTTTAAACCTGTATATTAAAAACGTACTTGTATTTTTTAGTAATTTTTAAAATGTGAGCGATTCTCCATTAATGTATCTACAATATTCTTTAGTATTTGTTTAAATCCGAAAACAAATAAAAAAATTGTGTGGATCGATTATTTTGCCTGTGAGTGTATTTGGTTAAAATTAACAAATATTTTTTACTGTGTACAAGCTGGAATAATGAAAAAGTAGAAAAATGACAAGGTAAAAATAATGATGAAGCTATATCAGTATAAAGGAAGAAGAAGCTGAAATGACGGAAAAGCTTGGTGACGACAAGTTTCAAAGATGACAAGCTATAATGACAGCCAAGATTTATGCATATTATCGAGATGAATTTATTTTAATTAAGGCCAAAATTTATAACCACCGGGGCAGCTTTATTTCCGTGTCTTTTCGAACACGCCTTCTCTCGATTTTTGGAGACGCTGTCGGTCATGAATCACCGGATTTTTTTTCGCCTCTTTTCGTCGTCGTCCTCTCGGTTTTATTTTTCGCATTCAATCTTAACAATTCCGCAGGTCTTCTCGAACAGTCTTCTCGAGCGACGACCCGTTTTGTTCTAATTTATTGAAACGTTTTTCGGAGACTTCTCTCTGTGTAGTGATGGTCGCGAAGATATTCGGTAGATTCAATGAGATACTTTTGCAATGCGCCAATAAATTTTTCGACGAGAGCCTGGGAAGAATATTTTATAAGTAAAACGTTTAATAGCAAAGGAATTTATTGCTATTGTTCAACGTAATCGTTTTATTGAAGAACCCAAAATTATTTAATAACTTATAAATCTGGACACACAGTCCTATTCATCAAGGAGGTTTATCTAAAATGGCGTTTATGAAACTTGATACATAATGTACTATTATTTAGCGTTTGGAGTTTTCAGATTTAGATTGGTCTAGTTTCCAAAACTGCAGAAAATACATCTATCTCAAATTCAATCCGAGGACACATTGTAGATAAAACGCGGGCGAGATAACGAACAGCCGAATTAATTAAAATCGCATTTCCGATATAGGTTTGTGAACGTCATTTATTCGGACCATAAGCCGCTTATAGCCGACATATTTATGCCCAAGATATATTGGAAACATTTATGTCTTTAGCCACATATGCGATGTAACTTATAACATGCGACCATAATTCTCGCCCATGACACTTTTGCTTCGGTTTGAGCTTCATCAAAGTGATTCTTTCCGATCGCGTAGTTCCCAGGAATTTTTTATTTTCGGCAAACACCCTGTATGCATAACCAATCAAGTTAATTATCTAAAAAACCTTATTCAAACACGCTCTTTTTACTTGAAACCTTGAGCTTTGTTTTGTTACATTATCCAGCGGAATCATTACCGATGATTGCTTCAAAAATGATTGAATGTGATTAACCAGTGATTTAATTAAACGTAATTAAAATATTCATTACAGTTTTCAATAATAAAACCTGTCGGTCGACGCGCTGAATTGATCCTCGAAATAAAAACAAGACGGACGGTCTTAATAGTTGCTTATTAGCTATAGTTACATAGGTTTATGAAATTCCTCCGAGTCTAACGCTACACTGAGCAACTTTGTAGGCATATATATTCTCAAATTTTCGTGCATTTTCCCATTAGCTCTGATGATTAAAATAACATTTGTTTTATTTATCATCCCACAAGTTTGTAATCTCATTATTGCTATTTCCTTGAAGATGCAAGTAATAACCAGACTTATATTCCAACAAAACCACGACAACATCTGGAATTTGAGAAGAAAAGGCAGGTGACACAAAAGGTTTTCTTGTTACAGTATATGCAAAAGTCTTAAGGGTGTGTTGCCTTTGCCTTAGAAGTTATCCTTCTAGAGAGATAGCAGCTCTAAGCAAAGAACTTTTTTCTCACAAAAAATCAGCGAAATTCCGTCTTGTTTCAGTGTACTGTGCATTGAGGACGTAACTGATACGAGTCGTAAAGCTCTGTCAGTCTGTCTTCGCATTTCGTCTTTCCTTCTTTTCGCATTTGCATGCCTCGTGGGGTCATCGACATCGCAAATTTAAGGGATGCGGGATTTTTATCTCAACTTCGGCATCTCGGCCGAAATGTACGCGAGAAACAATGCACAATGCAGCCCGGTTGAACGGCTTTTTAATGAGCAAATCAGCATACGAAAATCGAGATCCTTAAAAATCTCTTGCCAAAAAAAACCTTCTTGAACAACGGTTATGTCAACTCAAGTCCGTTGTCTTCTGCTGACACATGTGGTTCTTTATATTCAAAACCATTATGGTAACAGTGGCGAGATTCAATTCTTTGTATTTGAATATGGTTTGATTTAGTAGAAGTTGAATGCATTTTGGGTAGACCCTTTTACTGATTAACCATCATTTATTTACTTCAAGAAACTATACGAATATTTTCTCCCAACTTCGTGCACTGTTCGATTAATCTTGTAATTGTAACGAGAGGTTAATTAGTCGTGTGCGTCAGGGCTGAATCCGTGCCTGTATTATCGTAAAAGTGTGGAAATTAACAGTCCAGTCTTTTGTAATAAGATATCGTGAACCGTATTCGAGAAATTCTTCTGTTACTGCTATAGCTGGGAGACGTGTTTCAAACGAGTTTAGTTTGCCTGTTGACTCTGGGTTGTCAAACATTGTAGAATTTAGCAAATCCAAAGATTTTTTGTTTTTAACATGGATGATTTGGCATTTCTTGAAACTCAATTCAATTGCATTTGAAACTGTACTGTTGCTATCTGTTATATCCCTGCCTTCAGAATTGCTAATTTATGGCATGAAATATTATTACACATGTATTAATTCAGTGTTATAAATGATATATTAAGCGCAATTACTTAAAAAACTATCTGATATCCTTTCGTGATTTTAATACGTTCCTACTCGAGATTTACAGTTAGTTATTCACTATCGTGGAAGCGATTAAAAATAGTAATAGATTTACTTGCTGACGCTCCGTTTTTAATAAATTAATGCATTGTAAAGAAGGAAGATTCTTGAATAAATAAGGCATTGTTTTTTATTTTAATTAGGTAATCATCACTATAAATCAAAAAGCAATAAAAACTATTCGAAGAGTCTCTCTCTCTTCGAATAGTTTCTAGAGAGTCCAAATTAAAAATTACGGCCAAGTGGTCATTTTTATTTCACCACGACTGTACGAGATAATGATCTTGTTAATTGTTCCTATGAGATTCGACCTACGCGCGAAATACGGATTTGGCACCTAACGCAACATTATTAAAAAGGTACCAATTAAAAACATTCATCGGGACACCCACCTCTTCAATGGCCAATAAACCATCAAATTTGATACCTATAACGGTTTTGCAATTTGAAACGTTTGATGGAAGTATGTACCACCACTTTTTTATTTTTCCCACTATGACCTGTAGACAGATTTATGCAACACCGCTCACCGCTGTCGCTGTACCTGCTGCTTATATAGCGCTGGACGTTAGCATGTTTTAAGTGGCTGCCCGGCACTGAAGAGGTTCTGAAAACACTTAGATACCCAATCTTGAAAAATTATCTTTTGGATTCAGCGATAAAATATGTGTTTTTTTTTGTTACATATTGAATTTAGATAAAGGGCGAAACATTAAATGCATATACGTACAAGTATGTAGGCACGGTGAGCTGGTGAATTTATTTTTGGCTAAAAAGGCCAAGAGCCGAAGCATTTATTCACTTGGCTACGTTTAAATTGATTGTGCCGGGCAAGTGGTCCCGCAGAATGATGTCAGAAAACATTGAAGATTTATATCTGGAATCGTAAATTTCGTTTTGCGACGACAGGGCCTTGGCGAAATCTATTTGAATGAGTGTGTGTGTATGTGTGTGTGTACGAATGCTCAGGCCCGAATTCAAAAGCGGAAATTTAATGGGAACAAATACAAATTGAAATAAAAAGGACCTAGAGGACCAAAGAAATTTAAATATAATGGCCTCGTTCGTTATATTTTTGATAAGGCATCTGACTGAATGAATACGATTACATCTATTAGTGAAATTTTCAACATCAAGTTTTCACTATTTTCTTCATTTCATCATTCACTAGACTAAGCGAGGTTTTAATTAATAAACACCAAGTTACGTTTTGAACCCTGCTCTGTGTAAATTTAAATTGGTAACGTTAATAAGGTAGATGTAGATGAACTGGACGGAATAGAGAGAGGAATGTCATTAATTAGAGTGTTGTAGTGCGTATATGTATTCTAAAATCTGTGAAAGAACATGTTAAAAGTACGAAAGAAAAAAAAGGTGGAGCGCGAGCTGTAGGTCCTCTAGCATGCCGTTCTTTTTTTAGCCTTTTTCGCCATTATCCTCCACCAAATACAAGCCATTGTGACTAAAGGTACGCGCGTCTAATTGTCAGGTGGTGTATATAAACAGGCCTAGATGGTATTCGACGTAGTAAGTTTTAACGAGGAGGACGCCTCTCTCTTCTTCTTCTTAGTCCATTTGGTTTCCAATTTAATTGCCGATTTTGTTAATGTCGCCATTGTTAGTTACACTTATTTACGTATTGCAAAATCGGGAACACGGTCTGTAATTGGCTTTGGGTTAAAGGTTGGCTGCATGCGTAAGAAAACACTGCGACCAGCTTTCCCATATTCGTACGCTTACTAATTCTTGAGAAAATCCTAAATAAATAGCTAACACTGTCAACGCCAAAGGCTTGTTATCAGGTGAAAGGTTCTTAAAAAATGACACCAAATGCTTCAGTCCATCCAGTTTTTCCTGTCATCTAGCTAGTAACTTGCTATTGCAGTTGTTGGAAATATATTTTAGTATTTACATTCCAGATATTCCTAGATAGAATAAGCTGGTTAGTTAGAAGGGAAACTGGATACTTACTTGGCATACTGGTCAAAATTTCTAGGAAGGCAAAGGTTAAATAGTGTTAAATCATAAAAAAACGTTTATGACCTTATTCTTGAGAAAATCACACTGTTAACGACACCAAATGCTTCAATATCTCGTTATCAAGTTAAATCTTGTTTAATCATAAAAAAGTTTATGACATAATTATGAGGAAATATTTATTTGATTTCGACATAGTTTTGCAAATGCTAAACCGATTTTAATATTGCCATAAAACTCGCTAGCAATAAAATCTACGGATACGTACCATAAAGAACTCCGAAATATGATTTAAGCCACAATTAATTTCAAATTGCTTAATTCGTATCAAATTGGCCGAGAGGTGGGTGATCCGTTCATAAATTTAACTACTAATGATTGTCATAAAAATTTACGCCCATCACCAAATTGCGCCGAGTTATATTGTTCAGTTGTTTAGTTGAAATCACTGTTTGAGAAAGCAAGGCATCTCACCACTGTTATGCTTACAATTTTGTATATAAGCGATATGGTTTTGACTCGAGGCTGGTTCAAGGAAGCTTTTCTATGGTGAACTTGAAAAACCGTGCAACAGGTGGTTACATTGTGCGCAAGCGGAGAGCAGGCCCCCATTTACCAGTATGATGACAGGAATGATGGAACACGGCTATCAATTTGTTTGTTGGAGATTGAGGGTGGGGAGGGGGAAAGGAACGTAGCGCGGCCCGCTGAGATACATGTCACCTTGAGTAGGGGCGTCAGCGGGGGGTGATATCCCCTATAAGAAACCATTGTCGCTATGGTTAGAAACATTGTTGGAGCTTCATTCTCGCGCCATTCATCCAATGATCGTATTGTAATTAATTTGGGCAAACAGAATGGGGTTTTATTGATTCAAAGTTTTGTGGACATGCTTGTAATTTGTCGAAGCACCAATAATTAATGGAATGTAACACAGTTATTATCCCATAGGCAGTATAATGGCACCGAAATTATATATAAATTAGGTAGAGCCCGTCTCTTTCTCTCTTTAAATCCGAGGGACGCAATTTTTGGGCCCGTCTTGCTATTACATGGAATTCTCAAATCAATTCCACCCGAATTATGCCTCTAATTATACGTAATAATGTCGGTAATTTTCGGCGCGGAGCACATTTGAATGGAATTAAGTGTGCAATTAACGTCTTTTTTCACTTGTTTTCCGATGCGAAACCTTCAATAAAAACAATCGATGGGCAAAATGAAATTTTCCCGCAAAATTACCCGACACGGCTCCGCTCGAAAAAAAAAACGAATTTACCTTGAATGTGTGAAATATCCATCTTTTAAGATGGCCAAAATTTCATCAGTTTAAATTGCATTGCTGTAGACTGAAATACTGTTTTTTTTTACTATTTTGAGTGTGTCCTCTGAAATAAAAAATTATTCAATTATACAGGGTGTTATGTAATTAATGTTATATATTAAAATGGGTTGTTCCTTAGGGTCCATAAAGAAGCACCTGAAACTTTTTTTTTCTAAATTCCAAAGTCTAAAAATAATTTATAATAACCTTTATCCTACCAAAAAGTACGCCACTGATCGACTAGGAACTTTAGGTTAATCTGGTGGATTTATTGTGTTATGGTTGGTAACAGTGTTTCCAAAATCTCTCAAAAAAGTTGACAAACATTGTTTAAATTTAGCTTAATTACAAAAATGACAAAATTAACAATGCAAATTGTCAATTTGGCGTTTTTATTAATTGTTGGTTATTTCATTTTTGTACTGAAGGTAAATTCAAACAAAATCTGCCAA
Source organism: Brassicogethes aeneus (assembly GCA_921294245.1). Lineage (NCBI taxonomy): Eukaryota > Metazoa > Arthropoda > Insecta > Coleoptera > Nitidulidae > Brassicogethes > Brassicogethes aeneus. The sequence continues at coordinate 3,071,145 of OV121138.1, read as the reverse complement.
CTTTTATGACAGAATCTAGTGCATTTCTTTTAAATTTTAGGTTATGTTTTCAAATTGTAAATATCTTAACTAAGGGAAGTGCTTTTGGATTTATTTACACAAATTAAATTAAAGTTTAACCTGTGAACTGGTCCCAATTTCATCTGAGTAAACAGAGAAAAAAAGTGATGAAAACATTAATTTTGTGGTTATGGATTTCAAATTTCAAAGGTACTAAATTTTCTAATCATTGCTTAAGCTAATAAATAAATACAGAAGGGTATTAGAGCTTTAAGTGCATAAAACTTTTGTATTTATTGAGTTTTTATTTATTTTTTGCAAGAAAAATTTTTAGTAACAATTTTTTACATCTGGCAACGCATAGCTACTTTGTTGGTTGGTATCTATGTACTCACAAAATACAAGTGTGCAGAGATAAACAAGTGTGTAACCAGTGGCGTATCACAAAAAATATAAAAAACTTCTAATGCATATTTTTTCTTTATCTTTGGAAAAAAGTTTTTTTAAATATTTTTCCTTTATTCCTTATGTCAACAGGTATTCAGTATTTTAATATATAACATTAATTACATAACACCCTGTATACGGATTTTAAAAAATGGTACCTAACAAAAAGGCCAACTTAAATTTAAAATTTTGTGAGCTCCTGTTAATCCATTACCATTATACAAGGTGGGTCAGTGCATCATTTCCGGTTAAAGTTAAATTTAATTAATGATTTTTTTATATAATCATCAATCATTTATTGTAATCCTAAAAAATAAGTGTTATTTAATATCTGTTTTTTTTTCAGGTATGATTCATCAAAGCTGTTGGTCTCATTAGGGAATAGGTAATGTAGAATAATGCTTTATGGGTATCTTATGCAAAATATCGTCGAGTGGATAATTACAATGTTGTGATAAATATTGTGTTACTATAAAAAAAATGCAAATCCTTTAATGGGGCCAAATGTTTAATTGACAGCCAATTAATCTTTCGATTGTGATCGCGGGTATTTAAGCGAAAGAATCTGCAAACGTACATTTTCGAATAATTGCAATATTGAATGGGCAAGCTATTTCGTCGTTGGAATTCGCCTATGGGGCACAGTACCGGCTCCAAGGGGCTTCAATATTAAAATGAAAATATTTTTGCAATTTTTGTATCATATTTCTTCTGGGCATCATGCCAGTCAAATCCAGCACTAATTTTCAAAGAATTTATAGAGCTACTCTTCATTGTATAACCTTTGCATATTTTATTAGTTTCGAATTTGAAGAATTTACCGGTAATTGCCTATAAAATCGATTCCTTTTAAAGACAAGCGCGACGTTTATTTTAATAAGCGTTCATAATTATTCTAATTGACGTTTTTTGCCACCTTGTAGTTTTTAATGGCGGACGGTTTTAATGCGCTGAGTAGCGACTCAACATTGTTTGTTTGTGCATGTCTATAACGAAGTCGAAAAAAAACGGATTTTATTAGCTTTACTACTAAGTGCTTCTTTTCATTGACGATCGAAAAAATAACTACATTAATTATAATCAAACGACACAGCGATTCAATACAATTTAACTTCAAATATTCCGGTCATACCATAAAATTTCCTATTCAGGCATTACTCGCTTTTTTGCTGAATAAATTTGCTAATTGCTACCTATACAAATTTGGATTTAATTATAGCGTTGGACTTTGATTAAATATAATCAGATTTAGGGCGAAACTATAGTGAATTCTACACAGTTGTCATTTATGTGAAAGTTTAACTATGGTGGCCCTAGTTATGACCCTTGTGGCAGATTTTCTAAATATTTGTTTTTATTAATACATATTTGTAGATATTATTTTGTTTCATTACTTTAAAAACTTTTTTATTATTTTGTTGTATTATTTCAAAAGTTGTTGATTTTCTTGGTGAACCGCTCATCTCTTGATGAGTAACGATGCTTTGTTACTCTCTAAAAGTGAAACAGTGAAATTTTCACTATTTTCGTCAGTTAGCTATTAATCACTGTAAAATTAGTGTTTTTCAATATAAATTAGTAAAATTTTAACTTCTCCAAATTAGAGTTTTTTATTATGACTACTTTTCCGGAACTCTCGACATAAAATAGTGAAATTTTAACTTTTTTGAACTTAGTTATCATAACTACTAAACCTATTTCACTAATTTGTACAGTGTAATTTCCACTAAATAAATTAGTGCAAAGAAATCGCTACATGAAAAAGTGAGTATTCACTAATTGCTAGTGGTATACTTATCACTGCGGAAAATAGTTAATATGCACTGTCAATCAGTGAAAATCCACTGTTTCATTTTTAGAGAGTAGAAACTTTGATTTAGATTTTTATTTGAGCATATATTTTTTTTTTTTTTTTTTTTGTATATAGGTATACGGAATGCAAAAGTACATTCTTTAAAAAACTATATGAACTATAAAACTAAATTTATCAATAGAATCGCGTTTGAAGCGAGCTTGCGAGCGAGTGCTTAAATTATTAATTTTTAATTTTTCTACGACAAATACTTATTATCTTAAAATGATTTAAATCAAAAATTTGTATAGAGCGCCATCTATGAAACAATAGGAAATCTGTGTGTCACCGTCAAATGTCAATTTTTTTTATTTTATACACACAGATTACCTATAAAGGTTATAAATCGAAATGTATTTCTTCAAAATTAACAGTTTTTCACAGTGAAAGTAAAGAAAATGTTTTATGAGCACTTTACAGTGAAGTCCGTGTCCGAATTTAAGTTAGTTTACTGCCGGCGAAATTAAAAGGTCAGTACAATGATCATATAAACTTTTCAAATATTGGTGTTGAGAAATTATTTAATACTTTTTTTATTTTTGTATTAATATAATAAAATAATTTTCACATTTAGTATTATTTTACAAGAAAGGCACTTTATTTTAACGATTGTATGACATTTGACAACTGTCAACTAACTTAAAACTAACTTCAGCCCGTGACTAAAGCGCCATAAAGCCACAACTTGTCAATGTGTATTTAAAAGGTCACTTAGTGTCATGGAAACATGTACGATAAAGGGCGTTTTAAAGGTAGGAGTGGAAAAAACGTTTTTTAATCTAAAATATGACGGCGGGCTTAGTATTGAACCCTTGGGCATGCCACAAGTTTGCATAGAAAATTAATATTTTTAATGCATCGGTGTGTTTAAGACGTTATTAACTAATAGAATACCTTCATGAAAATGTATGAAAATTCTTTGTGAACGGAGCACCGAGAAACTTAATGCGTAAAAATTAAAAAACTCAAGAATTTATGAATATGCTAGTCATAGTACATAATTGGAATTTATAAAGGAACAAAAAAGAAACACATATCTTATTTCACTTTGATACACTCTGTTACCATGGGTTTAATAATATTGATTAATTTTTTTCGATGTTGATAATAATTTTATTATACTTTTGGGCGGTTAAGTCATAAAAATAACAACGAAATTATATACATAGTGATAATAAAACCACCGAAAACAATATCTGAAATGTTATTTCACGAAATAAACCAATTAAGTGATCAGTTCGTTACGGTTACTTCTAACGGCAACATTTATTATATTAATATAATTTTGTATTGTACACAAAATTAATGAAACACTAGCAACTGTAAAAATATGTAGAAATCCTCGCAGTAATAAAAAAGTCTAGACACGATTTTTGGGTAATAAAAAACAAAACTACGCAGGCTCTACAGTTTTTGGTATTTATTGAACATAAAATCAAACTAATAAAACAAGCATGGCGCACGCGCTATGCTCACGGCTTATCTCAACAAATTTATCAATTATATTATTACATTGTTTTCCTAATTGGATGCACGTTTATTGTACAACTCTCAGTCATTCGGATGTTGGTTGGCAGTCTTTATTCGATCATCAACAGGTAATGAAGGATAAGGTTTCACTAACCGCCATTAAAACTACAATTTTTTTTCAATGAAACTTTGCGGCATCTTGAGGGAGGTCCTCTTCACTGTACAACTTTATGACGAAAAAGTAGATCTTGTTATCGATTATGAGAGTCTCCAAATAAATAGAGGTTTCAAATTTGATCATCGCCAATTTTCGATCTCCGTCAGTCGTAACAAAAGGCACCATCGTCCATTAATTACAGCGCTGCGTTGAGTGTACGATGCTTCTAAAAGGCACAACCATGTAATTATAAAAAGTCATTAGGAGCTCCACATTTTAAGAGCCTTCCTCCCCACTCTCCGAGAAGAACTAGATGCTTACGCAACGCTGGATACCACTAAACAAGATATGGCCAATTTTATTTGCCAAAACGGTTTTATTGGTTTTCAGAATATTCCATTCAAATTGGGGTACCTTCAAAACTTGCTGATCATCTGTTCATCTTGCAAGACCCATGCTGTAAAAATAAGTTAGGAAAAGAACCATTTCTGATTCTCAACACTCGCTTGAAGCTCTGAATGCACCAAACTGTTGATGATTTAGACCTACTGGTTCATCCGTGTTTCGTCCAGATTTTGATCTACAAACGTCAAAATACTCGTGTTGCATGTATTAAAACTGAACTTAACCAATAAAAACACTTGCTGTAGTTATGTTTGAGGAGTACAAGAATGCGAAAATAAACAACAAATGATTGTCTTTGAATACGAGATGTAGGGTTTACCTTGAAGCGCAAGGCAGTAGCAATTATTTCTACTTATGTTCGGGCGGCATTTTTAGTCATTACGTCCGCGGTTTTAAAACAAAACACGCTTAATATGCCACAAATTGACACATCAATGGCACAGTGGCAGCACTAAATACTGCCTGCCGTCAACGTATAAAGTCCTCGACCGGGGGCCTATTTCGGTGCGGTACGACGCTGTATAATAAACATCGCGACCGAGAAACGTAACGGATGTTCAGACATTCAAAGACGACGTTTTATTTCAGCATATACGCCCGGAATGTATAACAACGGTTTTCGAATTTTCTCATGATTTCTGTGCCGTGCTCAGATCGTGCCCATACACCTCAAACCTTCGTTTTTGATTACCATTAACCGTCCTCGTAATATTTAATCATAGCTTCAAGTGCCTGCGAGTTTATTAATGCAAGAACATTACTGGAACCTACAAGGAAATGCCAAAATTGCATCTTTCTTTCTCGACCATTTGTATTGTAACCAAAAAGGTCTTCATGTTTTGGAGACCTGACATTTTTCTCTTAGAAACAATTTGAAAGGATTATGGAGAACAAAAATCATAGTTCCATAAGAAAACCTGTGCACCTTTCGGGACGGTAGAGGATAGAATAAATAATGCACGAGTTGCAGCAGCAGAGCTCTCCTCGAGAGCGAATGCACTTTTTAAACTCGTTTCGTGTATCAAATTACGCTACACCGATATAATGACAATGCGGCCGGTGCGGAGTGTAAGACGTTTGCGCCTCGGCGGACGTTGTGGGCAATTTAAGGAAAAACGAAGGCTATGTGTGCCGAGAGATAGCACACCGAGATACATCAGAATCTTATTAATTAGCTGCGATGGCATCGATAATTTTCGAAGGAAATAAAGCAGATGACAATCTTTCCCAAAACACACCCATCAGAATTAAATCATGCTTCTAGAGTCGATTGTGAGTGCCACATGGTTCGGTACTAGACCCACTATGATTTAATGCAATCATAAAGGACTCTGGAAGCATGATTTAATGATGGGTGTATTTGGGGAAAGATTATGTATCATAACAATGTATTTTCAAGTGATGCGATTCCGAAATTGTATAAAAGAATGTAAATCGTCGTTAAAAATCACGAGAGAGGTCTTGTGATTTTCTTCACGTTTCTCGTTAAATGGATTTAATAATATTTGAACTTGTTTGTGTCTCATCAAAAGCCACGTTATAATGGAGACTAAGGGCCGTCGACCGAATTTTTATATCAACGACTTTCTCTCGAAACAACAATTCAGCCTTCAAAATCAATTAAAGGCGAAAACTAAATAAATATTATTATACACCAGAGGCTTTTTATAACGCTAGATAATGGTAATTGATGTTATTCCGACAAAATAATCACCGTTTAGTCCCCTAATTTATTTTTAATCTTCATTAGTTTATCCGTCCTTCTTTATTATCGTTACGAAGATTTTAACTCTACATTCTTCAGACTCAATATTGAACCCTGAGGTATACCAGGTAATCAAAAAACAAAATTATTTCATCAAGCATCTCCCACTAAAACACTTATAGGAAATTCGAACCGCACTCCATCGAGCCAACAACAAAGTGTCTTATTTTTTGCCATCGCCGGTACATTCCACAAGTATTAATAACATTTCTTTACGGCCGCTGTACACGGTTGCCACCTACTCTTCGAGAAATAAACAATATCGAGTCCGGCGGCAATTATCTCTCGAATCAAGTAAAATCTTGACAGGTTATTGGACTTGAACCGTAAACTCGGCAGATTAACACATTCATTAATTACAAAAATGACGTTAGAAGAAACTCGCTGGCGTCTTTGTAGGTAGTTTTTGTGTAACCCGAATTGTCTTGCGGACGGACGGTTTTTGTGTCCAAAAAATAATTAGGATGGCGCGGAAAAAAAGAGACCTCGCCGTACCCAACCGTGTAATTTTCTTCGAGACGTAATCATAGAGTAAGAGCTATGTCATTGCCGCATAAAATTTCTGCTGCCGTTGCTGCTGAATGCGCCCCCTAGCGATACAAGTTCCATCCACGCCGGAAGGTCAATTAGCACGAGCAAGAGCAGCTTACTGGAAGCCATGGCTGCATTGCCAAGTTTACCGTTTTTCTCTGCTGAGTGCTACCAAAGTTTTGGTGCTTTTTTTGTTGATCAAGCAATTTGCTAAATTCTAAGTCATCAGTGTAAGAATTAAATGGGGATGGGCCCAGTGTTGAACCCTGTGGCATACGCAAAGCTGAAATGTTAAATGTTAAAGTAAAACAGATCTTTCCAAGTAACTAACCGCTATAAACTTGTGGTCGATTTTTTCTCCGATATCGTGTAAAACTCTAATCGTGGCCTTTCCGAGAACAATCAGTCACTCGGACAGTTTTAATTTAATTTTTTGATTCGACTGTTTCATAGGCGTACCAATCTAGTTTTTTGAGGTCATAGGCGTGCTAAGAGGAATCCTTTCGACCGATTCAATGGTAATTGAAAATTTTACGGTCGAAACCTTTTGCTTTTAGAATAGGAAATGGCTTTTCTATTGATTCGGGTACGCTGATATGCCGTTTATTTAATAAAAAAGTGTCGTCTTTGTGTTGCCCGACCAAAATGCCGCGTCATGCCCACCAAAAGAAGTAAAAAGCAACACGTATATCATCCATAGATACAGTTAATTTATAATTGTTCTTGAGATTCGATTGTAATTTCAGAAAATGGATACTATAGCGTGCAGAGTAATTTAGTTTTTGCCGTATTTTTCATAATGAAGTTAATCAAACAAGATTTAATTATGAGAAACTGGTTAAGAACACTGCTTAAGACTACAATTGCAATAAAATGAGAGGCAATTAGATGAAGTAGTAATAAGTGCTTTTGTTTAGCAATTATATTTTGAAAAAAAACAATAGTTTTTAACTTTTAAAATATACACTAAGCCTTCAGGTGCAAGTAGACGCAGCTTTAGTGCGAGGAATCATTGGGCAAAATTAAATCTAGCGAAAAATTTAATCATTATATTTAACCTTGAGGAGAACGGAATTCTTCGGAAAAAAACTAATTTCAGTTTATGCAAAGACACCAATTTCGATCGGAAAATAATTGCAAAACCTCCGAAATTATAGTCCTCGTTCAATCACTAATAATATTTCGTCTAGCGCTTGATAATGATGGGTTCCAGTCGAATTTTTCAACCAAACCACACGCGATTGACACAAAAACAATGAAAATGGAATAAAAATGGTTTCTTCGACCAGTGGCGTACACGTTTTTATTATCCTTGATGATCTTTGTTTGTTTTTTTATTTCCGAAACCAAACTATGGTTGATCAGTAGGATGGGATATTTAGGTACTAAAAACTGAAAACTAGGTAACTAAAAAGGTACTAAAAAAAGCATTTTAGGTTAAAAAAACAGCATTTTCGTTTATAATTTTGTTTAGCCGCATACCCAAACACAGAACATACCCACAATAAACTATTTCTATGCAATAAACTGTGTTTTACTGAGTGACACTCACTACACAGAAGTTCTATGACAGAACATAAGCTCACTAGAGAACAAAGAACAAAAAAAAATAAAATAAGTAAAAATACGTAAAAATGGGTAACAAATATGTGAAAATAAACTGACAAATTAAAAAATATGTAACAAAAGTATAAAAAGGTAGTTTAAAGCAAAAACCTCCAAAAAAGGTAAAAAAGGTGAAAACAAGTTAGGTTCATATAAAAGAAAATCTTTTAAAACACATTTTGGCATTATTGGTTTTCAAATAGTTACATCGGTTAAAAAAAGGTAAAATAACTAAAATCCCATCCCTATTGATCATATTATCTCTTCTTTAGTTAATTTTCAGCTTTAACGGTAACTGTACTGCCCGGCACTGATGAGGTTAAAAAACTCTCTTCGTTACATGTATACAGTTAAAAAAATCCTGGTTTTCTACAAAAAATATGTTAAAATTTAAAAAAAATTTAATCAAAAAACTACAAAACTCATGTTAAGGGTGTTTCTACAAAAGTTGTTTATAAAGTTTTCGGAGAAAATTAAACCGTAGTTTGTTATGAGAACATTGATAATATAATAAATATACTGTTCCAGACAGGGCCAGTCACTTTTTTAAACAGTTTCCGAAATATCTGTGTTTTCTAAATTTGAATGCAAGGGAAGTGACGAGTATACCAGGGTACTAATTATTTACATAATTTATTGGAAAATATAAGATTTATTGCAAGTTTGAGCATATTATACATTAAATATCTTAAAATCAAATAATACCACACATCAGTGGCGGCTGGTGGATTTTGGGTATACCGATATCTCAATTATTAGATATGGGACCCACACCAAATTTATATGAGTTTATAATGACATTAAATAAACAAGTTCTGCGCAAGCAGAATTTAAATTGAAGTTTGCGAAAAAAAGATAACCGAAACATCGAACAGGGAACTGACGACACGGTACTGATGAATGGGAAACAAATTTGAGATTATAATTCGGAATTAAGTATTTTACTGATATTTTTTATTAGTGGATGCTACTTATCAACAAATCACATATAGCCTTATATAAATTACAATGAAATATATATACTAAATAATTACTCACCACAGTACTGAAATTTTGACTGGAACTATACGTGCATTCACCACAACTTCGCCGCTTGCATTGTTTTTAAGATGACTGTCTTGCAAAGGGCGGGCTCTGTAGGTAATTTTTATCAAACACTTGAGTTAAAACGAGGACTTGACGTTTAAACTTCAATATTTCGCAAGAATTTTGAATTTTAACATTAGACACAGAACCAATGGGTAAAAGTGAGTACAAAGATTATCAATTTTTTAAAAGTTGCTATTATTAGAATCTATGATAAAATATGAAAAATACATTATTTAATGTTTATAGTTTCTAGTGAAATTGAAAAATTTAAGATAAATTAAATATATTTTAAAATAAAATCACTCAAATATTTGATTCAGGAGTTGTGAAAAGCCAAGGTACTGATGTTTTGAATATTTATTATGTTTTTATACAAACGTGCACAGTAAAAAATATTTCGGTGTAAAGTTACCAAATGGAGTGGTAAAATCATTTGGTGTAAATTTATACACTAAAATTGGTCAAAAATATTAAGTGTTTATTTTAAATTGTGGTAAAATTCATTCGTGTTAATTTAAATTTATTTTACACAGCACCGTGTCAATCTAGTGTTAATTTAAAGATAAACTCGACGCAGTGTACATTTGACACTATTATTTGTTGACAGCTACACACATTGTGGTAAAAAAAAGTCACGTAGTCATCACCATTCGCTAACGGCAAGGGAGCAATCAGTATTCCGAGTGCAGTTGATGGTAGTGTACCTATGCATGCTATTTTAAGACCATGGCTTTTAAATTAAAATTTAGTGGTCGGGTAAAGTGGTGCAATGTGTCAGTGGATGCAACTTATGTTTGTGATATAACATGTTTTTTTACCTGTGCTTTTTAAGTGAAATATGAAATTTAGTAAAATTTTAAGTTTTTTGAGCTAGTGAAAAATCATATTTAACTTATATACCTATATAAGCTAAATATGGTTTTGCACAAACTGGAAAAAACTTAAAATATTAAGTACTACTTTTCATACAAATAAAAAAAATTATTAACACTTCTTGGGTATAAGAATACACCTAAGTAGTGTTAATAATTTTTTTTTTAATTTTATGCCAAAGCCTATTTGTATTCATATCTAATAGTTTCTAAGTACCTAATATAAAATATACTTTATTTTACATTACATGCTGTGTTTAATATTAAAACACCCACCATTTTTAACCCCTACACGTAACACCTACATGTGTAGTAAATTACACCAAATTGAGTATTTTTTACTCTTGAATGGAGTTCTTTTACCAATATTGCGTGTTGCTTTTACCCCTAAGAGTGTATTATATTTGATGATTTTTACACTGTTACGAGTTTTTTGTACGAATAGTACGTGTAGATTTTTAACCAATTAAAAAAGGTAAAATTTACCAAATTGTATGTGGTTAGATATACCATTTCTAGTGTGGACCTATATAGACCACTTTTGGTGTTGTTTTTTACCAGAAATTTTTTACTGTGTGCTTTTGAAAAAATACATTAAAATTGGGTGGACAAGTTAAAAAAACCTGGATCTTTTGTAATATACTAAAATATTTACAAAAAATATTAAAATACCTACTCTATTGACTGATAACATGAAGTTGTCCAACTTTTGTAGAATCACCCTTAACAGATCTGATTTTTATAACAGTGTACTCTATAAAAAATACTAGTTTTCAAAGTGAAAAAGCAATCACTAATAACTGTAGTTCACTGCAATTTGTATCCCAGCCAATTCTTATGAATCCGAAAAGACCGTCAAAAATTATGAAACTAGAGCAGTTTTTAAGATAAAGTTACAAATTGCTATTGACGAGAATTATTAGTGGCTGCTTTTTCGATATCACAATAATTGTCATTTTTGACCAATTCATTTTTAGAGAGTACCATTTAACAAAAAGTGCTTATTTTCTAATGTACCCTTGATACGGCTAATAGAATATTAAACGCTTATCATTTTATTTCGTATCCTAGGATGAATATGATATAAACTTTATGGCCATCTATATTAATAACAATCGTAATTACGAATTTAAATGGCATCTATAAAATATTACTGCGCCTACCCAGTGGTTATAAATTCTCGGTTTTATTTGCCGCCGTTTCAGCTCCGGCTAGGAAAAAATATGGCGGCAAAATTTCATCTAGCAAGAGAAATAAATATCTATACGCAATTTATGAATAATAATATTATGACGCGCGTTAATTATTACGATGCTTTTGATTTTATCCGAAATACATTGCCATCTAATGGATTGCCTAAAAAGGCAAAGCAAAAAGCAGTACCGGATTTGGCAAGAATAATAGTAACTAAGTATTTTTTTGTTACATGTTAAATTATTATGTAAACTTGGTTAATTAAATGATTTTCAGCCCGTAAAGTGTATAAATGTAACGCGTATCTAACTGACATTTAACTTTGCTTTTATGAATTTAAATCACACATTACGCAAGATCGTTAAAAGAGCGTAAAAATTTTCGTCGAGCGAATTATCGAAATATCAGATTGTATATGTTAATTGTTTGTTTCCAAGTATTTTAAAGAAATAATTAAACACGTATGTACATATACTGTATACTTTAACCCAATGACATTTGCAATGAGGTTTCAAGTGAATGAACCTTATTTTTAATAAAAACTAAAAACACTTGATCTATAAGATTCTCCAAGGATTTTGTGCAAATTTTATGTAGACCTTTGTAATTATTGTCGCCATTGCAAGGATATGTTGTTTTTAAAAGTGTCCCATTCGCCATATGTAAATGAAAATATAAACATTTAAAGTAAGTGTTTCCCGAGAATGAAGTGATAGAAATGAGCTGATTTCTATTACAAAAGCTTAATGGGGTATTTAGGAACCCATTTGCATTTGAAATATTACCAGCCTTAAGTCAGCACCTAGTGGATCTATAATAATAACTATACCCACATGCCAATTTTAAAAGCATTACGTTTCCAACTCGAATTGAATCCTAAACGTGTAAATATCTTTCGGATCTTTAATTAAAGTAATAACATAAAAATGGCACTCCAAGAAGAAAATCATTTTATTTAAGTAACGAAAGACAAAAGCAAACAGCGGTGTTCACGATGTTGAATATCATGCTACTTAAACGAATCAAGTATGCGGCTACCAATGCCTACTGGCTAGTAATCTTCATTACTTTATTAAGTCGATTAGAGCTGCGAGATAACGAAAAATGCGCCATGATTAGTCGTTTATCGCCAAACACTTTATTTTGATGGTACTCGAGTCAATAGAGGAGCTAGAAGAGTTTTTTCTCCACTTCAAGTCTCTGTAAACCTAAGGGACCAAAAAATCAAATCAAATTAACGTAAATACAATACATAATATAAAAAGAAACATTGCAACTCTAGTGATGTGGTTGGCTGTAAAAAGGAATATGAAGTGATATGAAGATGGAGTTTTTGCTGGCCTTTTCTTGCCCTGCGAATGTGGGGCCAGCTTGATCCAGATCAGTAGCAACCAATATTTTATCTTTTCTTTCTGCTACTTGTTCTCCAGCCAATCACATTGCAGACATTTAGGTTGGCAGCAGCCCCTTGTCTAAGGGTCTAACAATTCTATATTTAAACTTCAGCTTGTAGGTAAATATCCCAGTCTTTTGCATTCTGGAATTTTTGTTTTAGATGATTTCTTCGGTATTAAACTTTTAATAATTTATACGGGGCGTTAAAAATAGTGGACGTGGTACAAGTCAATTAAGGAATAATATATTTCAAACGATTAAAACCGAATGTCATGTTTCGATAAATACTTTTATATTTAAATGAATTAATTATTGCCATTGAAAAATAGCCGTAATTTTATTTTTAATGGAAGGGAAAAAACGAGTTTTTTCACACCTCACCATATACATTTAAAACAGATAACAACATTTACTGTCCCAATCTATACCATTAAGAATAAATTCAAAAAAAGTAGTTTGGTTGTACTTCGGTATCGAATTGTTAATGGTGTCATTTAACTTAACTTACCCAAGTATAAATTTCCTGAAAACGAAATAAGAAGAAAAAATGCGAGAATACATGAAGTATTTGCGCGAGTACGTCATTTAACACTTTAGCTTCTTTCTTTTGATAACACTTTTTATCGCCTCTTCTTAATATGGCATTATCTATGGAACGTAATGTATGGGTTAATTCCACATAATGACGATGTTTTCAATGCCTAAAAATCGTTATTTTTTCCTAAAGAAGAATTGCTTTCTATAGAGATCATTTTCCATAGAAAAATTTCACGTTCATGTTCGAACTCACAGTGATATTTTTGGCTGTATAAAATTATGCGGTCGTGTCTTTTCAAAGATCCTTTCTGCCTTCTCATAAATTCACCTACCTGATGCTAAAAGGGTCAATAATTACTAAAATTACCCGGGCCTTGTTTTCTTAAATTGGATTTTTTGTTTCAAATTATTATAAGAAATATAATTGAATTGTAAATTAAAAACCGAACACATCCTTTTTACAATAATCTTTCCACGATTCCACATTCGAACTTATTATTATTAAATTCTTATTCATGTATTCATGATTTAATCAATTCACACTTAATTCCTAATTGATTACAGATCTTTCAGTAAAATGCATCTTATATTGAAAAAAAAACATAATTAAGAAACAGTTAATGCACCAAATTTAATTACTGTTTCCCAAAAAACAACCTTGACTGATTTGACCGATATTAAAATTGTTCTTCTCAGAAGCCGAATTTTGGTTATTACATTATAAATTATAACTGTTTTGAAATATTGAAAAATCCACAAGCTTTTTTGGTTTTTGTAATACCACCAAGGCATTGCAAATTAAAAACCTTTCCTCATTAAAAACAAGTTTTGAACTATTTGCAGTATATTCGCGACGTTGTGTGTCTATGATTATAATCCAAGTACCTACTCTTTGAATTGACTCCAACCTGAACAAGCTCTGTAAAAATGCTCATAACAGTATTTCTCTTTGTTTATAGCCTAATACACCCTGTCCAAAACTTTCAAAACAATGTATTTTTTATATCCAAGTGACTCTAAACAAGAGCACCTTAAACGTTAGTAAACACATGCAAAATAAGCAAATAAATCGTCATTTGCTTAGGTGTCTCGCCTAAGTACTTTGTCAAGTTCTCCTTTGTTATTCAAATATGTCCACCAAGCCGATAAGACCTGACTTCTATTAATTATATTCGCGGACCGTGTACTGCCAGCCTGAGAAATGCAAAATATCTCGGCAAACTGACTAGGCCGGGTAAATTATGATCACTTACATGTGTTCTTGAAGGTGATAAAAGAACTGAAATAATGAAATTTACAATTTTCCTGTGAAGAATTTGTTATGATCTTCAACAGAAATAAGTTGCGAATATCAAAAACGTTAGTTTAAGTTGGGTATGCCACAGGGTTGTGATTTAGGTCCACTTGAATTGGAGTATTATGTACAATTGGCGTCTCCGAAATGTGAACGATTTTTTGTTGTCATGGATTTTTTTCATAAAATTTATTCGTTCATTCCTGGCTTCGGCCAGTGGTGTTACATATAGAAGGGAGAATACTAAGAATAAGAACAATATCCTAAATCGTTCTATTTTTTTAATAATATTTTAACAAACAATAATATAAACAATATAACAAATAAATTAACTTTAATTTGGTTTTATACAACAATATAAATTAACAAGTAGGTAAATACACAATAAAAATAACATAACTAAATTAACATATTGCTCAAGAAAATTGGTTTTTAAGTGAAATAGCGGCAGATTTAAATGTAAGTAAAAGCTGCATATTTTATATCAAAAAACGTTGGCAAAAACAACAAAGATTGAGAAGACCTATCAGGCAAGGTGTAGGTAAAATCGTTCTATTTTTTTAATAATATTTTAACAAACAATAATATAAACAATATAACAAATAAATTAACTTTAATTTGGTATTATACAACAATATAAATTAACAAGTAGGTAAATACACAATAAAAATAACATAACTAAATTAACATATTGCTCAAGAAAATTGGTTTGTAAGTGAAATAGCGGCAGATTTAAATGTCAGTAAAAGCTGCATATTTTATATCAAAAAACGTTGGCAAAAACAACAAAGATTGAGAAGACCTATCAGGCAAGGTGTAGGTAAAATCTCCAACGAAAATGAAGACAATGCTCTTGTCGCACTTATTAGGCAAAATCCTTTCAATAGCGCATTTAAGGCCCGAAAAGATACACAATTTCCAGGATCTCTTCGAACAGCTCAAAAAAGATTAAAACAAGCTGGCTTAAAAAACTGTGCTGCTAAGCTATTTTAATACTTAATTGCAGAGCCATTAGCTGCCACAACCCTTTGCAACCTTCTTGGCATGGACATTATTAGCTCACGCATGTCGTATGAATCAGCAAGCTCATCCCAAGAATTTTCAACAGCACTCCATAGTTCATCTCGGTTTGCTGGCCTAAAGTCCCGTTGATATATATTTTTAACTATAAAACCCCACACGTTTTCAATGGGGTTTAAGTCAGGGCTTCTAGCTGGCCATGGCAAAACAGTTATGTGGTTGTTGTTTACCCACTCTGTAACCACGCGAGCTGTGTGAACTGGTGCATTGTCCTGTAATATAATATTTATTAGAATCGTTTTTGAATACTATACAGTTTTCTTACATGTTGAAATATAAAGTTTTCTGGAAACACATGTCTTACTGAAGGTAGCATAACGTTGTCCAAAATCCTGGTATAGTACTCAGCCGTTAATCTACCATCAATTTCCCAACATACTCCCGGACCATGGATGCTTATCCACGCCCAAACATTTATGGAAAAGCGTCCACTATTTGAGGTTTTTAATGTATAGTTCTCCTCAAATCTTGCGTTTCTTGGACGATATACACGCAGCCTTCCATTATTGCAAGATTGGAACGTTTTTTCATCCGAAAATATAACATTATTCCAAAAATCTTCTCCATAATTTAAATAGTCATTGGCGAACTGGACTCTCCTGCGCTTATTTTCTTCAGTTAAAAAAACCTTATGAGCAGCAGCACAGTTTTTTAAACCAGCTTGTTTCAATCTTTTTTGAGCTGTTCGAAGAGATCCTGGAAATTGTGTATCTTCTCGGGCCTTAACTGCGCTATTGAAAGGATTTTGCCTAATATGTGCGACAAGAGCATTGTCTTCATTTTCGTTGGAGATTTTTCCTACACCTTGCCTGATAGGTCTTCTTAATCTTTGTTGTTCTTGCCAATGTTTTTTGATATAAAATATGCAGCTTTTACTGACATTTAAATCTGCAGCTACTTCACTTAAAGACCAATTTTCTTCTAATTTGGCTATTGCCCTGGACCTCTGAGCCTCGGTTAAGTGGGGTGGCATTTTTAATATTGCAATTGACAACTATTATCAAATTTGACAACTACCGACAACACTGATGCAAAGCCCATATTACACGATTAAATTTTGCCGTTCACATTTCGGGGACGCCAATTGTACATGACCTTTAGCAAACTTGACTTGAGTAATCGCGTAACTTTAATTGATTAAAGAAGCTTCATTATCTCTTCGCTAGAGGTTTCTATTCATGATTTCTTTTAACTTTATGATAATAAAAAAGTTAAAATGCTTCTTAATGTTAATAGCAAATATCTGATTAAGACTAATAAATTCGTTTATTAGGAAAACCATCTGCATGTATTCTAAATAAAATATAGAATTTATTCGAGGGGATGTCAAATTTTGTGCTCGTACATTTCTTGAACGGCATAATTGGCAGAACTGGAAAGAGAATCCTCTCCAATGGAAAAACCTAGACTAAGTTATAATTAATTGATTTTATCTCTGTGTGAAATTACCGTTGAAGTAATAAAATAGATCTTTTAAAATTAATTGCCATGCCTTGGCAAAAGGCATAAAATTAATGTCACAATTAAATTTAAACATTTAAAAGTCATAAAAAAATAACGTAAACTGCGTAATAATAGTTCACTGGAGGTACTCGAGGTTTTGCATGAAATTGAGATCTTTAAAGAAACAATAACGACATGCTACGGAAAGCCGGGAAATTAGGGTTATTACGTTATTTTTGTTCATCATAAACTATATGGTTAACTTCTTTTACCCACTACCATACACGAATCCCATTTAAAGCAACATCTTTCTGGACGTTTATTTGAGAAAATTGTCTTTATATACCATACGAGTACATGATATCTACAAGTTCCGGAAGAAGAAAAACAATTACGAAAAGTAGATGAAAATGGATAGAACACACACTAAGAAAAAATAGCAAAAGCATAGCACAAGTACCACTTAACTATTAGATACCAGGAAAAAAGATATGGGCAGACCTAATAAAACATGGAGAAGAACTTCAAAAACAAGGTTTAAGATGGACGCAAAAAACATGGAAAAATGGAAATAATTATTAGTAGTTAAGCTCCAGAAACATCTTAAGGAGTTATAAAAAGAAAAAGAAGAAGAAACACTAAACTTACTGAACACATATGACAGCATATATCGAAGTTTTTGTTCAAACCGTTAGTTGGCAAAGTTCGGACGTTCCTATTGGTTAACAGTTAGTACAATTTATGAACAACCATGTGATAGTTATGACGAAGTCGTACCGGAACTATATAGGAAGATATATTAACATTTAAATGCGCTACAAGTAACATTAATTTATATAAAATTCCTCATCAACAATTTATATGGAAGATTATTTATACAACAAGGAAAATGGTTCTATTATCTCTCGGTGAAACTTGTACCACCCACCTATATTTTTAACTATTTAATCTACGTATAGGTTGTATTCATATAGCCAACCTAAACGAGAATATTAATATATGAATGAAAACAACACTGTTTTAAAGTTTCACTAATTATACACAAACATCCATATATTAATCATATCCTATATTGGTACCGATATGTAGACGATATCCTAACGTGTTTCACAGGTACAAAACGACAACTAAACATTTTCTTGAATTTTATAAATAACTTACACCCGAAAATTAAATTCACAATGGAAGAAGAAATAAATAACTCTATTAATTATTTAGATCTAACAATTCAAAAAAATAATAGACACCACACATTCAAAATTTTTCACAAACCCAGCTACACTGATATAGTTATACATAAAAGCTCTTCTCACCCCTTTTCACACAAAATAGCCGCATTTAACTCTATGGTCCACAGACTCTTAAACGTTCCATTATCAGAAAAAGATTATAATTACGAATTAAACTTAATTAAACAAATAGCAGTTAACAACGGCTATGATGCTCAACTAATTAATAAAATCTTAAACCACAAAAAAGAGAAAATAGCCATTAACAACGTTTTTCCAATATCTAAGATTACCATGAATACATACAATAGTTGTACATATCTAGGTGCTAAGATGAGACATGTATCTAATTTCTTTAATAAAATTAATAGTAATTTAGCATTTAAAACCAACAACAATCTTAGTAAGTTTATCAAAAACAACAAAGATAAAACATCAAAATCTTCAAAATCTGGCGTTTACCAACTAAATTGCAGAGACTGTCCGAAAACATATATAGGCCAAACGGGTAGAAATTTTAATACACGAATTAAAGAACACAAGTTATCCTATATAAACCTTAAACAGGATTCTTCATACGCTAACCATTTAATACAAGAGAACCACACATTTGATGATAACTTTAAAATATTACATGTAGCCAATAAAGGTACCAAACTAAATCTTTTAGAGTCTTTGGAAATTAATAAATTAAAGAAAAAATCTGATATTGTTCTTAATGACCAAATTGAAACTAACAGCTCTCCTTTGCTAAATTTATTTTAGAGTGTGTACTTGTAGTACTAAAAAGTAATATTTATTAATATTATAATATTATATTAGATAGGATTTCCCAAACCCTCAGTTTTTCCAAAATTATGTAATTATATAAATTTTACCTTCAGGTATAATGTTTATATAACATTTATCTTCTCAAATTACCTGCCTGTTGTTAATATAAATACCGCCACTTGTTAAAATAAGTACTAATTCTGAAGAAGCTACAGTGTAGCGAAACAATTGTTAATTATTAAAAACATAAATAAATTAGTGAAACTTTAAAACAGTGTTGTTTTCATTCATATATTAATAATATGGAGTTTCATCAAGTAAAGGTCGAAACAATCAACAAGTTAAACGAGAATACCATTGTATTTGGAAAAAAGTCGATGTTGAAGCATTTAAATCATTCTGGTAGTAACAATTTAAATAACTTTTTTTCGGTATTCTTAATTTTTTTAGGTCGTTGATTAAAAGTATCGCATAACCAGACGTATCAATTTTATTTTCACACGCTCTTGTTACTAATCTTTGTGCAAAACAGCGGCGTTGCATTCTTCAGAATTAATTGTAATGCATTATAATATATTGTTTGAAATTATTAAAAGAAGTAGCTGCATTCAGAGCAATTAGTTCGACCTTGAGTGATTCAAAGATTAGCTTCATAAGGTTCGTAAGAGCGGTTGTTAAGGATAAAAGCCTACAAATTAGCGATATTAATAAAAATTTAGATAATGCATATGTTTCATCTTAAGGTCAAATGAATTTGAGGAAAGTATATAAGTTATACAAATGATTGTTTATTCTTCATTGTATTCGGTCGCTATTAGATTATACAGTCATTATTGTGGACGCTTTAAGTCATTTAATTAGTGTAGATGACTGTGTAGTATTTTCCAAGGCGGTTACTACAAAAAACACCGGGCCTGATCGTCGTTCGCTTACCAACTCTTGGTTAGAAAATATTTTCTTATTTAATTTTTTCGGGTTTGGTCCAAAAATATTTCCTCTCATTCATAAATACTACAAATGTACTTCTTGTTAAACGGTTTAGTGTACCAGAACGAAGTTGACACATTAGAACTCCGAAATCATCCGGATATGATAGCAAGAGGATGACAACCTATTTGGTGACCCCCTGTACTTAACAAGTTCCACAAGGTTCCTTTTTGTAGCCACGTACATATGAAGTATTCTTTTGTAAATTAGTGTTTTGGTGCTGATAAATGATAAACAAATAATAGAGCATTTTTATAAGTTCCATCATAATATCCTGTTTAAAACAGTTAGGATTTAATGAGCAAATACATACTTGCATTGTTGTGATACCTTCTTTGCATTGTGTTGTACGAGTAAAGTTATGAATACGCAAATAGTGTAGAGTTTCTGAATAAATTGATTGATGAGATTGCGCTGGCCCACCCATTGAAAATGGTGAGCAACACAAACTTTGTAATGACGCTATTACAATATGGTTAATGTCAGACGAGGAAATTCCTTATTCCCAGTTTGTGATTTATAATTTCAGACGAGTAATTACCATAATGCTAGATAGAGTGGGAACACGATGCAGAAAAGAAATATTTTCTTAGTTCTTGGTTTTACTTTTTTATCATTCTAAAATTTTGTTACATTGCTTTTGTGTTGGTCGAACATCACCTTAAGAAAAGTGAGTGGTTTTGGTATTTATGCTTTTCTTTTTCATTGACTCGTTTGAAAGGCGATATCTCATAAACAGATGAATTTATAGGGTTAAAAATGACATGAAGACTCGTAATAATAAAATTCCGCTCGTAATTCATAAAACTGAAAAACTGCATACAACCTGTCCGTTCTGGCATAACTATAACTATAATTAGATAGTGCATCTGTTATGGTTTAGCTGAGACACAGTGTTCGTGATAGACTTCCATTAAGGTTTTATCAATTGCACTTGAAATATACAATAATACAGCCGTGTAGAGTTTAAGAGCGAATAACATAAATTAAAAAATATTTCTCCTCTGATTATAATTATCAGGCTCTTATTAATCATAATCATATACTTACAGGGCAATTAAAAAATAATTGGCAAATAACTCTTTAAATCAGCTATGAAATTGCAATTAGAACGTTTTATCAAGTGGATTCCACAATGTAGTAGGTTACTTTATAGATTTTTTAAAGGTTTATTCAATAAAAATCTAGTAGATATCATTGGAAGACATTTTATCCAAATGAGCAATGCGATGTCATTACTGTTAAGGGGGGCAAATTCTTATGATGACATCGTCATGAAAAACTGGCTAGATAAATATAATATTCCAAAGATACTAATTTGCCCGGTATCCTTTTCATTATTAATTAAAAAGTGTAGGATTATTATTTATTAATTGGATTATGAACCAAAAAAACATTTTTTAATAAAACTACACTTGTTACACACAATTTAAAAAAAATGGTACCAGTTTACAGTATTAACGAGTTATGTGTGGGAATATTAAAAAATCGTCATAAGATTTACTAAAGATACATTTATAAATAGAGTATTTCATTGATTTATTCATTACTTATTTATATCCAGTTTTTGTGATAATTTTTAAAATTTACAGGTTCTTCCTTCATGAATATTAACGTTATGCTTTGTTTCAGGTATGTTACAATAAAATATAATCACAAATCTCCTTATTGGTAAGTTTTCCCCTTTCTTACAAATTAATAAAAAATTGTTTTTGAAGTAAGATAACGAAAATGTTATTGTGTCAACGTTTTTAATGATTTAATTGTGGCTTTTAAAAAGTACCGTTTTTAGGTTTATTACTCTCTTAAAATGAATTAGTCCAAAATTAATAATTATAAGTCATATTTGACTAATTTTAATAGCATTGATTCTATCAACTTTAGTTCAGAAGGTATCTAAAAATGAATTTGTCAAAAATGACTAATAGTTATTAGTGACTGCTTTTTCACTTGTACCAGAGTTAACCAAGGAATACCAGGGTTTCCTAAAATTTAACAGACAATTCTTATGTAAAATTGTCCCCTGAATCCGAAAATACCGTCAAAAATGATGAAAGTGGAGCAGTTTTTGAAATATAGTCAATTCCAT
The DNA here is from genome assembly GCA_921294245.1 of Brassicogethes aeneus. Lineage (NCBI taxonomy): Eukaryota > Metazoa > Arthropoda > Insecta > Coleoptera > Nitidulidae > Brassicogethes > Brassicogethes aeneus. The sequence goes on along the minus strand of OV121138.1, from coordinate 3,048,933 downwards.
AATAAATGGAAAATTGACTATAACTGTTCTACTTTTTTAACATTTGACGACATTTTCGGATTCAGTGGACAATTTTACATAAGAATTGGCTGTTAAATTTTGGGATACCATGGTATACCATGGTTAACTATGGTACAAGTGAAAAAGCAGCCACTAAAACTCTTAAATTAAAGCCCCGTTTGTAAAAAAATATTTATTTTGTTTTTACTTTGAAATAATGAAGTATTATGTCTTACCTTAAAACGTTTATCAAATTTTTCGAATTTGAATCGTAGCAACGAAAATATGATTTTTTTCCAAAAGAGTACATTTAAGGCTTTTTAGTCGGCAATTTAATAGCCGGGAATTGTTTTCGAATTTTGATTCTTAGTGATTTTGGTTTTATCTGAAACTTAAATTTGACAACTGAATCACAATCAGGAGGTCAAAATTATAAAGAAGCATGTTACGAACGTAAATATCGATTCAGGATTAGTTTTCGCAAATTTTCACCAAAATGTCATTTTGAAAAAGTGGTCTTTGCTTAGGCCCCTCTGAAAATAATGGAAGTTTGTTGCTTGTCGCTTGTTCAGAATTATTCAAGGAACAACCTTTCACCATCTTATCTCCTTGTTCTTGAAAAGGCTGATTGTATTGCCTACCAAAAAGCCTTAAATGTACTTTTAAAGCCTTAATATTTTTTTATAAACGGGGCTTGGATAAAGTTATTGAAATTTTTGACCATTTTACATATCACCCTGTTACTTGAAGAACCGTGAGCTTCATATCTATAGCATAAATTGCCAGAGGATGGGGCTAGCAGAAATCACAGACCAAAATAAAATCGTTCAAGAAACAAAAAAGTTATGTCGTTTTGAAAAAGGACGATCTTTTTGTTCGCGACACATTGAGTGGTGCGCAGTTTAGTCATTTTTGACTAATTTTTAGAGCTACAAGATTACAAGGATTGCTATCTCCCGAACGAAATTTGATTTTGATGCAAAAAGCAAAAACTCGCCATTTTCCTCTATTTGAACCTTGATGAGGCTGTGCTCGTAAAAACTCCACTTTATTGGCGAATAATTTCTCTACCTGTTAACTCTCGGAAATAGCTTTGGTCGAACTAATGGCCGTTCTCTATCAAGATGGCCAACGTAATGGAGCGGCGTTTCAGTGCCAAATTACAGGACTATGCAATGTTGCAATTTATTCTTTTGCGCTTTAACCCTCGTTAAAAACAATGACCGAAAATTCGGCCCGAAGTTTTGTTCATCAGTGAAATCCAATATAGTCGGGATCCTCATGCAATGTAAATCAAATTGCCTGGGATGCACTGTTGCGTTGTGTTCATAATGTCATATATCCTAGATGGAAAGAAGAAAGTCAACCTTATTATTTTTTCTGTTGATTTAATTGAATCTTAAGTTATATTAATGGACCGAATTTTGTTCTTTTTTATGTTAACGTCCACATAATTGCGTGTTTTATTTACATAAATGAGTTGTGACAGATTAACAAAAGTTAACCTAATAAATTACCGTATGCAAATTAGCGTGAAAAAAATGTCCACATTAAAATATTAGATCATTTATTTTCCAAAAAATGTGACAAATATCTTTTAATATAATTTTGATAAACCAGTTTAAATCAAGCTGTGTTCACAATGCATAAAAAACCTATTAAGTCAATGTTAATTACTTTTGTATTTATATTAACGGTTCAAACGATTTTTATTTGAATAACAACCGAATAGTTCGTATTTATCGAAAAAAAATTAAATTTAAATTAAGTTATGCTCTGGTAAGTAACTCCATTGATGGATCTACCCAATTAACTAACAGTTACAGTGTTAAGCACATTCGCCATTTTATTCCTAAATGTTAACTTTGTTTAAGTATACCGCTAGTTTTTGAAAGGTTAATTCGTCGAATTAACTTTTTTTGGTCATAAAAATATAATTTATTTTTTATTATTTCGTAATAAGTCGGTGAAACGAGACGATAAAAAAGTCGTAAAATATTTCCGAGATTTGATCTGGTTAGAATCAACAACGCAACTCAAAACAGTTTCTGGTTTTAAAGCCCGACCATTTATTATTGTTTCATTTAAATAATAATGTGTAATGCGATATGGCACACGCATATAAAATGTAATAAAAACAAGGTCACCAACGGTAAAATACAAAATTACTAGGGGATCAAACTGTTCTCCTGAGCATAGAGAATAAAAGAGCCGGGCCACAGTTCTGTATTGCCCGCTGAAGCGACATATTGCTGATGAAACAGTGTGAAAAGCAGTATTAGTATGTACCTTTTAAAATCATGCAATTTCTAATAAAACCTCACGGGTTACTTTGACAACGGCATTAGTATTTTTGTCAGTCACATCAGGAACTATGGTGTGCAATATTTTGCACATTATTTTCAATAGTTAAATAGCGAAATGCATTGGTTATTTAAATCAAACGTTGGGCATTTCCTAAGTGTCACTTAATGCGGTTAAATGAAGAAAAACAAATTTAATTTTATTGACAATGGAGACAAAGTTGGACATGCAGGCACATAATAGTTTTATTCGGTATTATGCAGTAATATAATTTGACAGGCAAAATGGATTTTATTTATCAAGATATTTGCAAACAGGATTTCGTTGAACATTCTAAGTAGAGGCGATGCACAATTTCCAGCGAGTTGAAAAAGGATGCAGACTCGATGGTGTCGAAAGCAGATCAATTAATTTAAAATCAAACGGAATTTTTAACCGTCTCTTATCTTTATAACTTTTTGCCTACATAGCAAAAAATATCCTCCAGCGGGATAATACTAAAATTAAACTGTGCATTTTTGCTAATAAAGGTTTTACTGTAAAAAATTCAAATAAATTAAATTTCGCTGCTATTTACATGATATCACATGCTCCTATTATCGGCCACATACTTAAGTTTTTTAATTTCCACATTAGTAATTGAAATTGAAAAATATAACTATCAAAGAATTTGGTTGTGTTCAAAATTTGTATTTTTGCGTAGATTTACTTCATTCGTAAATATTGACACGCCTATTATACCTACCAATACCATTTTATTATTATACTGGTTTTCAAGTATCTAAACTCCTTTGTATTGTTGATACTGTCAACTTGGTTTAGAGGTTAAGTTTTCTAAAAATGTTTTCTATGCTTTTTTGAATTATTTGCCTTTAACATTAAATGTCCAGTGTAAAAATTTATAAGGTGGTAATAAAGTCAAGGAAGATCTTTTTAAAATTGGCAGTTTTATATGCCTTGATACCACGAAGCCTGTTAATTATAAATACAGTTTGGAAGTAATTTGTTGATATATCTTTCAATTAATTTTTCCCTCGTAATAAACATTAAGAAACTAATCAGGTGCAAGGCTCAAAGTAGACAGTACACGCTAATTACACATTTTTTCGTAATAATTATTATTACAAAATAAATAAAACAAAATCCCCCATGCGCACATTATCAGCGGATATTTATCATACTTGAACTTGATATTGTTAATTGCGAGGCCTACTTTAATCCACGGCAGTGGAGTTGTTATAAAAGACGTGACGGGTCCGCCAGTATGTAAGAGAGTATCTAGCTGGCCGAGGGGGCGTTCCTCTTTTGTCATTTTTAATACACATTCCCGCCAACTTATCATAAATTACTCTTCTCCCTCTCTTTTGCAAGACTAATGGGAACCCCGTCTTTTTTTTAGCTTAATTCGCACGCTCCTATATTTTGCTATCAAAGCTAGCACTAAAATCATTTTAAAGAATTGTTATTTTAGAATTCTAAAGAGTTAGCAAACATTGTTGTTCATCAGTAAGGAACATTGAACAACAGGTTAGGAACTGAAAAGTATTTTTGTTAACCAACTGTTCGCCAAAATGTGTTTAGTCTATTCCCTTTAGAAATGAATATTACCAGTAATGGGTCAAGAAAGTTTCTTGAAGAAACTAAGAAAATTGACCGGTTGGCTAATTCTAGATTCCTTTAGGCCACATTAGTATCTGTGATACAATTTGCCGTGTGCAGTCTTGGTTGCATAGTATGTAACGATTGCGGCAAAGGCCGCGTCGTTAGAAGTGATGTTCTTACATCTCGCCGCTGTTGGCTTACTAGCTTAGTATACAAGCTCATGTAGTCCTTTGTTTTGGGTGTGTTCCACTACACCAAGTTGCCGACACTGATGAGACCCAATATAGGTCGAAACAGCTGTCTGTCGGTATTTGAAGTTGGTGGAACGCACTCAAAACAAAAAACTTTGGCGAGGTGAAGGTTCAATTATTTCTTATAAACGAAAAAAATCTAATTTTTATTTGAGTGCAAGCGTACATCCATGGATTTTTAAATATTCTATATTACTGAAGGACGGTTACTAAAAAAAGTAGATAAAACAGTTTTTTCTTCATAACCTAACTGGATGAAGAATAAAAGAACTGCATCTTCCAAAAGTTTTTTATCATCAATTTAGAAGTGTAAATATTAGCTTCCACTACACAAATATGCTTCTCGAGTCACCACGATATCGTAAAACCTTTTTACGACCCGAAATTTTTCTAAAATCCGGTAGGCCGTATAAATGCCTGAACAAACAGAAATTCCCGGCGATCGTTTGAACACATCGAAAGAATGAACGTAAAACCGAACCTTATAATGACCAGAACAAATAGAGGCGAAAATTTCGTCGTTGAATCGGCGATTGGCCGATTTTTATTTCACGAAAAAATAATTTTACCTGACCGTTGAGAATTTTATGATCTATTTTTACCTGACGCTCCTAACGGAAGTACGAACCCCTTAACTTTATTATTTTAGTTTCGATAAAACACTTTGTGGACAAAATGACTATAATTGAAGAAGACTGCTTGGTCTTGGACTCCTTGTTGGTTTTGGTATTAGTTATGCCTGCCTGGGTTAATATTTACTAGTTACAGAGACTCACGCATTGTTTTATTGTTATTTGCTTTGACATTAAACATCACATTAACTACTGTTGCGTGCATGCTACTGAAACGGAGGAGGCCTAGAAAACAGTTGCTGGCGGAAAGACTTCAAAGCGGCGAAACGTCATTTTTGTCTTCTCCTCATCGTCTCTAATGTATCTGCGATTGCCATTGTTTAGTATTTTCGATATTGGATTTATTTGATAACGATCTAGAGAGATGGTTAGCAATGCCTGACTGGAGTCTGGAATTAAAACTATTTACTCGAGAAGAAATGAATACCAAAGTAGGTAGCTTTAGCTTTGAAAAGTGATGAAATCTGAAGAATCTCCCCAAATAATTTCTAAAAAAATAATTGTTACCACTGTTGATGAAATTGACGTTTAATTACTATAATTTTGGATCGTTAAAATATTTAATCTCTTAGTATTCAACATATGATCGTTATTAGTGGGTAACTAATAATTAAACATTATAATTGGTCATTGTTGAAAGATAGTTCACTTGCGGAAGCTTGAGAACGAAATAATCATTAAGTGGCACAAAAAATATTAATATTTATTGAATGCATTGATTGGAAGTTATATTGGTGTTAAACTATTTTCAGACATTGACTGGCCAGCTCCTGAGCTAATGTTGAAATTAAGTACGAAAAAGCTAAAAAGTAACAATGATGATAATATAAATTGGTTACTAGAAAAAATCACGTCATGCTAAAGTGCCCAGTGTACTTCATCTCCTTTTGGAAAAATCGATACATATAGTTTTTCCCAAATGGTGGAGAAATAGTAACAAGATAAAATGACGATGATCCAAAATGATCGCAAGGAAAAAGGATGTCCAGAAGCAGAATAAATAAAGAAGAAAAAATGGTGACTTTCCTAAATAATGATACATTTCTGAGTATAGACGTCAGCGTGGTATTTTTTGTACGTTTGTTAAAATCTGGCGTACAAAATAGATGGACGAACATGTCGTGGGCCCTACTACGTGGGGTTGTTAACCTGATGTAGTACGTAGATAGGTTAAATGCATTGGTAATAATAGTATATAGAGTGTACATCCAATCTTTAGCTGATGAGTGTAGATGTTTGACAAAGCAACTCCTCCCAAGCGCTGCATTGCAAATTACATGGGTCCGCTACGCCCATAAACGTACGTGTATGTGTGCTCCCCTTTGCTGGCCCCCCCGCAACCCGCCCGCTCTTCCTTAACCTCTTCTCTGTCTGCATCTGATACAGGCCGGCCAATACACTACCTCGTTCGCTTCTGTTAATTAAACAAAAATGACAGATTTATGATTTACTGTTTATAATTATTAGTTAAAGGCGAATAGTCACTTACTTATATATAACCGCCACTTATAAATTTTCCCATTTTTATTATTAAGCGTAATGTTTATTAGGTGCACTAATAACGATAAATTAATTTATTTAACTCTCGCGCGCCCAAGCTTCGTTTGCACCTTATATTGCCATTTTTAATTAAGCATTTTTTCCACTACTGCTTACTTACTACTGCTCTCGACAGGGCAGAGAGAATATTGATAAACCTGTATCAACAATGAAGACAACGTTTTAATCAAGTTCAACAAACACATTCACTCACTTTCAAGGCACTTGCCACGCCAATATAACATTTATTAAAACACTCGGATGTTTATCGAAATTAAAGCTATGATGAGATTAAATGACAAGCTAAAAGGATGACCAAACCAGGACAAGTGTTCTTTATGGTTTTCGAAAGGAATTTATAGCTCTAGAGTTTAGTGCAAGCAATTTTGACAAACTGTCTTCTAAATGAACCACAGTGTGGACAGTTATGTGGTGTGCTGATGTCTCTATTAGGATTCGTGCAATTGCTGGTGAAGAGTGAAGAAGCGAAGAAGCAAAGTGGAAGAATGAAGCGGGCGTTGAAAGAGCCGAACGTCGGAAACCAGATGAGGACAGCCGGAGCGACCACCGCGCAGTTTCGCTAATTGTGCTTTATGATATAGCGTTAAAAACAACATTCCCTGTGACTGGTCAATTAACAAAATTTGCTTTAAGACCGACAAGCCCGAATTAAATGCAACACGCCGGCTAATGGATTTATTTGCCGAGTGTCCCTCGCGAACCCAACGAGGAATTTTCACGCAATACTGCACCGAATCCTTTGTTTTTCACTTTTTATGAAAAGTGACAACGATTCAGTTTTTAGTTTATCAGGGTTGAAAATTCAGCTGTTATATCTGCAAATCTTGATAGTTTTGATGACCATTTAGATTGTTTCGATAACAGTTGGATAATTGGGTACAGTAACGTACCTTGAGGTACACCTTAATAAAATTAAATCAGGGTAAAATATATACACTCAACGGGGGTAGGATTTTTTTCAACGAAAATTTTTGTACAGTTTCCCTACCAAAATCGATAAGACTTGTTTTTTGCTCACTTAATTTTTTATATTTTTTTATATGTAGTAAACATTACCTAAAAATTAAAACAAAAAAGTAACTATCGAAACATTTTTGGCCAAGTTATCGAATTTTCAAGAAAAAATGTCAAAAATCGAACTTTCTGTACATTTTACAAAAATTTCCTACTGGTGAACAAAACAAGGCCCTATAGTGAAAACTTCTTGATGATTGTCTTAGACCACGTCTTCCGAGAGGAATTTTCTTTCCGGAGGAATGTTAAAAAACCAAATAATTACGTGATGATGATGATGGTCATGATGATGATGACCGATTAATGATATATTGATGCTGAAATCAGGAAAACGAAAAGAAACGTAAATAAGGAAACACCTAAAACTTCTTGCATAGATTAATTATAATTTATTAGCATAGGTAGAGGCTGATAATAATTAATTTTACGTCTCTTGGACTTGTTAAATTAATTTCACACACTTTAAATGTTATTATGAAGTTGTGTGAACTGTTCCATGGCATTCGGAAGGCGGTTCGGAAAAAAGGCGTACCAAAATGGCGCAAACAGCGATTTACATTTTAATAACAATCGAGGGAAAATCATTGTTTGATTAACTTATTAACTTATCCGGCTAATTTTTTTAATTGAGTGCCAACCGTTCCGCAGAAAAATGCCGGCATTAGCCAGCTCATCTTTCAATTAAAATATCTTCCGAGATAACCATTATTTATAAATCTGCCGCGCATGGTAAACTAATTAAAAAGCAGTTTTATACATGTTTATTACGATCGTTAGCTATCAAGGTGTAATTTGCGTTTTTTCATATTCAATACCGATAGATTTTTAGGTCAATATCTGGAGATAATGCAAGTATACGATTACCAGAATAAAACAACACTGCGAGAGAGATAAATCATGGCGCAAAGATACCATATTGTAGTCGTACTGTTTAATTATTTTTAATTTACGAGTACAGCATCTGCGCAATGTATTATTAATATGGATTGGGTATCGTTTTACCAAATTGACTCAATATCGGCTTACTCACGTTCAAGGAATCTAAATAGTCGAGTTTGCGAGCACTTTTTCGTGTCATTGACATCGAAAATTTCAGCTGAATCGTGGGTGGGAATGGCTGAAACATAATTTGGTGGTAGCAAGACCGCAGCACAAATCATCCACAGGAAGCGGCTCACAGATTAGTGTCGAAAATTATAAATGGCCACCAGAAAGATTAATAATATTCGAAGAATGATCACAATTTTGCTCCCAAATGCTACGAAGAAGAAGTATAGAAGTGTACTGTACACGATAAAAAGTTATACAGTAAAAAAATAGTTGTAGACCCATTAACAAAAGTATTTGTTGAAAATTGGGATCTTAAATAAAAAGAACTTTGATAAGAAATGTTGCTTTATTAATCAATTTCCTAAACAAAAAATTAACACATACCTACATAAATGAACACAAAAATAACATACACACAATTAAATAACAGACCATTCTGAAATCATAAAATTATAAAGAAATTTGGTACAAATAGTACTACTACAACATTTACTGATGTATTTATTAACTTTAACCACTTCTCTGTATCCCCTAATTTCAGTAACAATACACTGTTTAAAATATCTGTGGTGTAAAGACAAATCTTAAAATGGTGTCAAAATCCAACACCAAGTGGTGTTAATATAACACCATGAATTATGGTTGAAAATGTTTTTTATACAGCAAACACCAAAACGGTGTTTATCTAAAAATATTTGAGAAGTGCACCTACACAGAAAAAAAGGAATAGTTCATTTAACTATATTAATTTAGTTGACCCATTAATATTTATTTAAATCAACTTTGGAAAGGTTTATATAAACAAAGATTAGTTTGACGGTACTAAACCAGTTAGTTATTTTTTTTTTGGTTAAATTAACCCAGACAACTTTAGTAAAACCAACCCGTTCAGTTTACTAAATATGTTGTTTGTAAAATAAGAGTTACTTCAACCTAAACGATTTAAACAATTTGCCGTGCATTCCTGGTTGCATAGTGTGTACCGATCGCGGCAAAGGCGGTGTGGATCTCGTGATGTTCTTAAATCTCGCCTTTGTTGACTTACATGAAGAGTATATAAGCTTAGGTAGTCCTTTGCTTTGGTGTGACACTACAAGTTGTTCGATACTAAAGATACCTTAAATAGGTGAAAACAGCTGTCAATACTTGAAGTATTTTAAGTTGGTGGAACGCACTAAAAACATTATCTCTAGCGAGTTGAAGGTTAAATTTTCTGGAATAATACCACTGGTAAAATACTAGTAATGCGTCAAGGATTTTCCTGTTTTCTTTTTTTTCCTTTTTTTCTGTGTAGTATGATTTAATTTTACCAAAAACACATCTTATCTTCACAAAACTTTAGGTAAAATATTTTCGTTTGTTAAAATAATTACAAACCCTGGTTGTCTACAAAAAATTATGCTAAAATATTACAAAATAAAATTAACAAACTACAAACTCATGTTAACAAATTTGATTTTTATAATGCACAAAAATATGTCCTGCTAGGCATATAAAATTAGCAGTATGCTTCATAATGCGCCAAATGAGTTCTGGCAGCAAAGTGGTTCCTTATTTATCAGAAAAATATGCAAATGGAAAAAACTACAGTAAAGAGTGATATTTTTATTTGCAGTTGGTAACGGTTTTTCGTATATATTGCTCGACGTGTTCAGTGGATAAATGGCCGGTAATAATGATAATGATTATTAAGTCTCGTCGTATCAGCGGATTGGATGAAGAAATAAAAATTAAGTTTTTTATGTTCTCGGCTAAAAAATTGCCCATAAAAATAACGCGATGTAAAAACAATGCCGGAGTTTAAAGAACTGTAACTAAGTTGTTTTAAAAAAAAATCAACAATTTTAACTCCTCGAATATTGACATAGATTCTGTTGTCAGTAGTACCTAGTTCAAATATTTTTGGATTCAGTGGATCTTCAATGGTTTTAACCTCGGTTTTATGCCACTATACGAGGGGTTGTCAAAATATTTCCGTTAGCGTTTTTTCGAATTTACGAAATTACAGGAGTTATTTAACTTTTAAAGCCACCAATGGGAGCGCAGTATTTCTGCTCTATCGTGTTTGTTCGAATATAGGTAGGCGACCCAAATTACAAATCGAACTAAATATTTTGATATAATAATTTTCAATGCATATTTTAGTTCTCATATCAAATGTAAATTGAAGTCAAATGTCCAACCATTAACAAATGTTTTATTAATTAAGAGTAATTCGTAATGGTAGCGGTTGCAATAAAATAGTACTATTAAATTAATAAACATAGTTTTTTAACACGTCAACATGGCAGCGTGTTTTCAGTTTCCCGTTATCTTAAATCTTTAATGACAGTGAGGTATATTAATTATTTTTTATTTCCCATATGCAAGAGAGCTTATGTAATTTTATCAGGGAAGTAGTAAAGATCAATTGATAACCTAACAGATTAATTGAACATTTTAAATGGCTATTAACATCCATAACCTTGAAATAAATGCCAAAAGAATAAACACACATGAAAACAGTTTTTCTCTTTATATTTTTATACTTTATAATTTAATTGTATATCCAAGTGTTTAAACCAGTGTATACCTCAAAATGAAGAATTGGAGCTAGGGCTTGCTCTAATTGGTGGTTTTATATCATATGACTGAAGATGTGGTGGATGGCTGTTTTTTAAATAAATCCTGTTCAAGACATTATTTATATAACACAATTTATTGTCGTTATAGTGACAGTAGTAATCATTAGAAATTGTGATTTTTAAAACCCTGCTGTCGGACAATAGTTGATTATAACGGTTTGTGGAATCGAAAAAATCGTTTAATCCGACTGAAAAAATCTTAATTAAAACTGATATCGATAAAGAAGGTATTTCCTTCAGAAGAAATACTTGGACCGAAATAAAGGTACTTGAGGTCTTATGATAGTGTTTAAAAGCAGGACCCAGATGTGTTATTAACTTGTAATTTACTTGGGACCATCTTGCTCGACTCGACTTGAACTGGACGGGCTCCATAGCTACGTGATATTACGAAAATGCGTCAAAGTGCTATGCATTATATTTTTTAATTTAGTAATAAAATATCAGCAACTGCTATGGTGCAATTAATTTTAAAAGGTTTTCACGATATTATTAAAGATAAGTGGCGAGATCTGAAGCGAGCAGTTTATACGCAGCCAGTTTTGTTTTTTAGATGCTCGAACTTATGCATATAAATTAAAATATTTTCTATCTCAGATATCAAATCTTCTTAGTTTTATTTTTCTGCCTACCTACTACTGCTAGAACTGATATTAAGATGCGTGCGTTTTTTTTTTGCAATTAGCGCAATTATCGTCACTGTTTATTACATTTTAACTCTTGATGTTAAATGCAAATGCAACTTTGCAAATACATGGTTTTATCAATTAACTTTAATCCAAAACCGACTAAAAGAGCTCCCACAAGGTTCCATTTTTGGGCCACATACATCTGAAGTATAAATAAATGATGTGTTCAAAATTATAGTCAGTTTTTAACTTTTTAAATACATGGTAGAACTTTAATCAAATACCGACTAAAATAGGTCCCACAAGGTTCCATTTTTGGGCCACATACATCTGAAGTATAAATAAATGATGTGTTTAAGGTTATGGTCAGTTTTTAACTTTAAATATACATGAGTTTATGCAGTAAAAATATGTAAATCCTTATTAATTTATTTCTAATCCTTGTCTTTTTTTTAGGTGAGCAATAACTACATATTTATACTACTACTACTGCTATAAACAATGAATATGAATGTGGTAAGCAATAAATCCAATCGTATTACAACAACTAAAAAAACCGTTTATTAAAACATATATCATTCCTAATAACAATTAAAACACTTAATCCGAGCATTTGATTCCATAAACAACAATCCAGAAAAAGGTAGCGAGTGGGACTTCCTTATACGTATCTCTCTGGAAATATATTTCTAGATAATCAGGGAGCTAAAATTATTTATAAAATAATTGCGGAACACATTTATCCTGGCATACCGGTGTCAGCGGTAGACAATATATCATAGTTTCTTTGCCACAGCACAACAAAGCCAGCTGGATTATGAAGCGAAATACACACGTACCACAAAGACGGGATGAGCAGATAGAGAGATTTTAGTTTTGTTAGTTGGCAGCTCCTCAGGCTAAGCGTCATGACTTATACAAAGTTTGGCGTCATAGTTTAGATTATAAATATGCAATTGCAATTGGATTGAATAGTCAGAATTTGTCAAATCAGCTATGATCTCATGACAAAATTTGCAAAATAGAAATGTAATAGTTTTTCCATAATTCGATCGAAAATATAAACTTTTTTTTCAGTTACCTTATGATTTGTGTCTTCTATAAAAAAACTTTCTCACAAACTTTTTAATCACTCTCATCCGATTTTCTCATTAATTAAATGTGCAGGTAATAAATGAATTGGTATTTTGATCGATTTTCCATATAATTTCAAGAAAATAAGTATTATCAATTTATAGAGATGGTAATTTCCACTTAATTACATATTATTTGCCTCTTTTGGCGTTTACGTGTATAATTTTATTTACATAATACGGTAAAGGAGCATTTCAATGACCGTAAATTGCAGTGAAAATTTCCAATGTTGCAAAAATAAACTAGAATTTTATATCTAGTTTATCAAGTGCATTTTATATTTACATTTAATTAATTTTTACATCAATATTATGCAGTTTTTGTAGAGCATATAATTGTCATAACATTAAATTATAGTTTGCATCTACTTTGATAATATTAATAAATATTTATGACGAGGGTTCCACAATCCTTTTTCCTGATTATTCTTGCTTATATCTTTGGATAGAGATCCATAGGGAGCCATCCATACTTGAAAAAGGACAACTTTGGTGAACACCAAAACAAAACACAACGTGCTTAAAGTACTTTTCGTCAACGATTTTGGCATCTTCAGAAGCGAAGTGTTACTGAAGATGCCAACATCGTTGGCGAAAAGTACTTTAAGCACTTTGTGTTTTGTTTAGTTGTTGGGGAATATTTCTAATGTTTGTATGACATTGTCATCCTACCACCAGCCCTGAACATTGCCCAAGGCAAGCCCTACTATTGTAGTTAGTTTGGATCAATTATATATGATGTTATTGGATAAGAAGAATCTTTACCGGATAATTATGAGCACGTTCAAATCAATTAGTTAATCCGCTATAATATATTAATTGAGCAATAATACATAAACAGAACGCATGTACTGCATTCTAAATGGTTAAAAACTTCGATAGATATTTGCTGAACACTTCCTTGATGGTCTCGGATTAGTTTATAACTGCCCATCATTCTCTAATATCATCTGAAACCGAGCGATTGTATAATATTACTCACCGCGGCCGGAATCAGTAGGTTACGTCGTAAAGTCGAATAATCAGCTGGCTAACAGCATTTTAAAGGCTAGGATCGCAGCGTGCGAGCGCTTTTCCACGTTTTAACTCCACACTCAGTTTAATCGACGAGATATAATACCCCTTATGGATTCTAATTAATTGCTCGACCCGAAATTGTTATGAGTTAATATGGAGAATAAAAATCTAATCCACCTTCGAGACAACTACGTTGGTGGGCCTCTTTTAAGTTTATCCTTAGATTTTGCAGATTTACATTATTGCCTCTAAAGTAGTTTGATTTTTGCATCTCTTTCTAAAGTTCTTCGTTCCTTATATTTATAAATAGATTACTTAAGAAACTATTTTTTTCACACTGTAACCTCCTAAAGCATACATTTTTGGTACACCCGGTATGTAAAGATTTTTTTTCAATATAGCAATCCTATAAAATATAGGTCCTTCTTTACGTTTGTTGGTGCCTTGATAGATAAAGGAGGAAAATCTGCAACATCTAAGGGTGTCCCCCAGAATGTCTTTTGGGCCACAAGTCATGTAACAAATGTAAATAACAAGTAAACTAGAAACCATCGAACGCGTGTTTGGGTTTGTTAAACCTGGCATAATCTGGCGCGCAGGTTTGGTAAAAAATCATTAGCGCGGCGATTGTGTCAGACTATACAAATAGCTTGTAGCGTATCTGTGCTATCGCATCTCCGTAACAATTATGACGGATTGCAATTGCTAGAAAATATTTGCATACCCAGTATGGGATGACTCCGAACGCACACACAACCGGCCATCGCCATTGGCGTACTGATGATTATAATCAGAAAACCTTTGGTTGATGCAGCCCTCAATTTTGAAGGTTGTTTTGACAAAACACTGACTTTTTATGTCTACAGGTTTCCTATTTGAAAGGAAAAGAAGCTCTTCTTCTTCTTTGATAGAAACCCTTTTAAAATTTCTTTATTTTCTTTTGATAATGTTACCTCAATCCACTACTTTCTTTACTGGTGCATTATCTTTCATCCTAACTTTATGTACCATCCCAACTTTGGTTAAACAATTTTTTCTTGTTGTCCTAATGTTTCTCAAATATTTACGTTTGTTAACCTGTACCATTTTGTTATTTCTGCTTCGAGGTCGAGAGGGTTTTTATTCACAAGCCACACATAAGTCATATTAATGAGATGACTGAGATGCGTTCCGCCACTGGCCTTAGCCATGGCTCCCATGTGCATCGTGTGTCTAGATTAGAGAGAAGAAGAAGTCTTGGGTCTGGCCGTGTGGATTTTTCAGCGCGCGAACGCGAGATACTGTCGTATTATTCAAGAATGCCCGGTGACAATGACTAGAAGGCACTCCTACCGATACCAGACTATGATAACAACAAGGCTTTATATGCCTGAATTTCATTAATACATTTGCTTCTGCAAAACCAAACGAGCTGCTGCTTGAGTAAGCTAAAATGCGGAAAATTGTCACCCCTTAGATAGGGTGTTTGTTGAATGAAGTGAAGAACCGATCCACAACATAATAGGGCAAAATTGCATTACATTTTTCCACCACATGCTGCAGCAAAAAGAAGCTGTTTGAGGTCTAAAATGTTGATGGGATGAACTTTAACCCGGCACGGTAACGTTAAAATGTAACGAGTTCACCGCGAGAGCAGCCCTCTCTTATCTGACAGATTATATCAATAATTTTTTCGGTTACGGTTAAAACGTGGGCCGGCTATCTCCACTCGACAATAACAAGCTCATGAATACAAATATTCTTAAAAAATATCACGCGGTGGCTATAAAAAACTTTATAAGCATAGTGACTAATTTGTCTCTAAAGGTTTAACAAACTCATTGTTGCTGTGCATTCTTCACTCGGCAGAAGTGTAACGAATCCCTTCGTTCACCAAGCTTCCTTATACATTTTTTTAACGCTCGGTGCATTCGCAAAGTTAGCGAGTGTCTTGTAGTGTGCGAACGCCCCCGCCTTCATGAATAGTGAGCATGCTCATTAGCGTTGGTAGGACTGTAATGACCAACCGTGGACACCACGACTTTTTTGCCGAAGTCATTGTTTGGTCTACTCCTCCATAGGATTTATGCCATTAGCTGATAGAATTTGTATGGTAGTTTTTATGAAAAATAATAGCTACATAGCTTCTTTATTTGGAACGTATTTTCAACTTTAGATCTTTTACTATCAAAATGTGATTGAACCATATTCAATTCGGGTATAACATCTCTAGAACAAGAAAATATGGGCATCAGAGTTACTGAAAAAATGCCTCATGGAATCTTCATAGGCAAGCAATAATTAGGGAAATAAAATCTAATTGCGAGGCATGTATTTACCGTCGAACTGGTAATTTATCGGTCTCGGTAGGAAAGCCTGGTAGTGCGGATAAATTGTGTGGACCTTAGCGCGTACGGTTTGTTAAATTTCTCCCTCTGTGGCTGAATGTTTAAGTCAAAACGACTTATTGGCCAGCGCGCGGACGGTACAAGCGTTCGATGAGAACAGATTTGTTGGCTTATCTCATTTTCAGCATCTTAAATATCCCGGCTTGTGTTTCGCTAGCAATTACATGCTTCTAGAAAATCGAAACCTATTATAAATGCCATGTAGCCCCGTTCGACTTTTAATTTACTGCACGAGCGGATCTTTTACCGGCTAAAATTAACATTCGACTCATAATAAATACGCCAACAATGTCTCCCTCACTTATTACTTACTTATACATTTTAAAATACTATATACTAGACATTTAAGATCAACTGTTCTTCCTAGTTTTGATGTTCGTCCGTCTTTTTTGGAGGTTTCTGGGGACCGTACCGGGCTTTTTTCCTGGCCAGGGTGTGTGGGGCTCAAGCACTCTAATGGAGTGCCCATACCCACCAAACCCCATCTCCATTGTGGTGCCTTCTGTCAAAGCACCTTTCGTCATTACTTCTGGCAGGTATCAGATATGGCCTTCCACTGATTCTTATTGCTGAGCTTGGTGTTTGGATGCACAGTTTTGTTTGTATTTAATTTTTCTTTATCTCTTTCCTCTTTCCATCTCCAACACTTGATCAGTGTACGCCCTGAAAAAATGTGGTTTAAGGAAAAATAACTCGATACAGTAAAAGTGGTACAAAATGAAGTTTTTATGGCTTACTTAAAATGCTTGGAATTTTGGAGAGGACGTAAGTAAATAATTTAATGGATGATTTTAATCAGGCGGATGTGAAATTTATTAAGCAAAAGCAGCAACATTTTGATGATTTTTGGTAGTGTTTGATTAAGAAATTGTGTCGTATGCTCGCATGGAGAAGAATAACTGTAAAAAATTCTGTCGGCTAATCTGAGGATCAGAAAATGCGGGGATAAAAAGCAAGACGAGGCCAATTTATTGGTAAAGTTCCGTGCCTGCCACATTTAGTGAGTTTTAATAAGGAGACTTATCTCTTCGGCAGACGGGCTGTACGTTTTATTTTTGCTGAAAAAGTGCAGTGTGACCCATCCCTGAAACGTATTACATATAAAAAAATTCTTCATTGTTTAAGCAACATTTGGAATCCGGCGAAGATTTTATCGCAAAAGTCGTGGGATAAGTTTTAAAACAAAGCGCAGAAAAAAGGCAAACAAAAGGCGAACTTTTAATTTAACAAGGTCTTTGTGTATGCACCACCGGTTTTATCGATGTATTAATTTCCTAAACTGTTGTCTCCCGGGAGACTTTTCGAGATTAGGCCGTTGAATTTGCATAAGTCCAGTTCTCTTTGTTTACCATTCAACTAATTAGCGCAACCTCCGCTTATCTGACTTTCCGAGCCTTTGCTATTTCGAGTTTACAATTATCGTCGCAAAAATACTCCAACTACCGCACTTTTTATCCTCTTCTTTTCACTTTATTTTCCATTACTCGAACCATATCCGCACTCCACTTTACACGTTTATACGATTCATGGTTAACAACCCGAGATCAGCCCAGATAGTGCATGATTAACATCGCATGTTTCCTTATTTTAAACCCGAAGAATCTCTTTCAGGCGCCAAAGGTAATGCAACGTGCAGTGTTTAAAGGCATCCCTAAATTTTACATTTATAAGAAAAATAGAGTGGGGCTTTAATAAGATAAATGGTTATATAGTAAAGTATATCGTATCTAGATAAGTTTCAACGTCTATAGTCAGTGAATTCCTTAATTAGAAAAAAGTCCCAAGAGACGTCCAGTCATATTTAGCGTCGATAATCGCCTGGTATCTTGGATGCATAATTTTTACTAATTTGAAAACATCCAAAGGCCAAAAATTTGTGTACTTAGTTTTCTTAAAATGTGCTAAATTCTGCTTCTCTGTAGAACCACATAGGAACTATAGTCATCTGATAAAGATGCTTTTATTGGGCCAGAACCTGCTCTTGAGGTTGTCTTCTGTCTTTTGGAAGCCAATATCAGGAACTTGACTAACAATAACAATCAGTTTCAAGACGAATGGCTAGAATAACAAGGCTTTAGACAGTCAAGGATCTTTATACAAGGTGTGTAAAAAGGCCCCTGGAACTAAACAGGAACCAACGCAGACGTCCTAACAAAAATGAACTCAACTGCAGTGAAGTAGATGAAACTACTGAACATATGATCTGCGAATGCAACAGCAGACTAAGGCACCACTGGAACGAGGCGCTTTTCTTAAAAAAATGCCGCCGTCTAAGGTAAGGGCTACACCAAAAGGTGGTTCCAAATCCATCAATCAATCAAAGTCATCAAAATGATACTTGAAAAAGGACAACTTTGGTGATAGGTTAAACAAATATTAGAACAACAAATTAAAACATAAAGAGATTAAGAACTTTGTGTTTTGTTTTGGTATTGGGGAATATTTCTAATATTTGTTAATCAAGGTGGGGTTGAAAAAATGTGCGTCCAACTTGTATCCTTAAAAGTGTAGCTCTATAGAGCTAAAATGAAGCGTGACATGGTGTGCATGCTATGAGACGTACACCAAATATTTATTTATTATGTTTGATGCGGCTCACGCGATTAAAAACGTTTTGCGAAATTTAAGTTGTATCGAATGACCCGATACACACACACACAACGCCGCATGCGGCAGGAGAAGAAGGGCCGCACGGTTCCGTTCCGCGACCCGTGAGAGTTATGCGTTTGCAAACTGAAAGTTCAGGTTTTGCGCCAGGGAGCCCCGTGATAAATTTAATTTGGTATGTTAAAGATTTATTATCGCCGGCCGGTATTAAAAGTTAATTAAGATTAAGAGAAATTACTTTATTATTGCATTTTGAATATTGCCCAGTGTGGCGCGCGATCCTCCTGCCCGCCGCCGCTTTGTGATAATTATAAAATACGATTGCCGGAATTTTTCCTGCAAAGGCCAAGAGCGCGCGATTGTTTTTTTTTAACGCATCGCGCGGACATTATGGAGATGCCTATAAATAATGTGCGAGGGCATTCGCCTTGTAAATTATTTCATTCATAATAACTATGCGATACAACGGGTCTTATTAAATCATGCCCGGCCGCGAACCATTGTTTGATTAGGGATACCTACATTGCCAAATAATACCGTGTACCTTGTAAGCTGTCAAAACCTTTTATTTGCAAACATGTTAAATAACTATAAAAGGTTTTAAAACATTTCATCTCCAACACAAGTGAACTTTTGTTTTACAAGGGGAGAAACGAAGCTTAATGTCCAAACATTTTAAAACTACTATATATGATTTAAAAATAACCCATTCTTTCATTTCACAAAATGTTACAAGAATACATTACAAGTGAATATTAATATAACTTTTTTTTATTTTATGCTTAAAATTCAACATACAGAACTAGTTAGTACAATTTTCACGTTATGGGAAAACCTATAAAAAATAACAATAGAATTGTGCTTTTTTTAAATAATTTACCTACTTTAAAAACAAAATTATAGAAGTCACCAAATAAATCAAACCAAATATCCCTAGATAATCACGTGTTCCTAATCCATTGTTGCCGGATCTTCTAGAGGAAAATGACAGGTTGATAATTTTGGTTGGGCACAGTCAACATTATCGTTTATTATGTGCGGTGAAAGTTAATAATAGTATTTTATGTATCAAGTTTTATAAACGCCATTTTAGTTACGAGTTTTATTAAGCACGAGCGAAGCTTGCAAGCGAGTGTTTAATAAAAACGAGTGTCTAGATAAGTTTATAAAACGAGTTGCATACCTACTATACTTTATCTACGACGACCACAAAGAAGAATTTAAGTCCAATTTTATTTGGTAAACATTTGACATTTGTCAAATGTCAACGTAATCAACCTTACTTTTCTCTAATTTATAATAAAGCTAACTTCAGCCCGTGACTAAAACGTCATAAAGTCACAGCTAGTCAATGTAGGAGTAGATAAAAATTTATATGGCACTTCTACAGACATAATTGCATACGAGAAAAAAATGCATTAATTTTTTAATGTCACGTTAGAAGATATGCATTAATTAAAGACATAGGCTGTATAGGGGATGTATTAATTAACGAATGACAATAGGAAATCAATGATTTTTTTCTCGTATGCACTTATACCTGTAGAATTAAAATATAACATTTTGTCAACATTCACAAGACAGTTTAGCAATATTAAATGATAACATTCCCTGTAGTCTTAGTAGCAACTTTAATAATTTTTTACTCGGAAACCAGATGGTCAATCTTTCTAAAACTTTGTACATGTATTTAAAGAAGACTCTACTATATATCGACTAATATACTTAGGATATTAGCGCTAGCTTTTGCAATTTCAATTTTAAATATCTCAAAAACAAATAAATATAACTATTTTTTCATGATCATGATTAAGTCGAAATTCGAAAAGTATGTAAAATATATTTTGAATTAAACAAATTAAATCTACAAAAAGTGGGCGTATTTTAAATAAATTTATTATTTTATTAATTTTAACGACCTGATAGCAACATAGGATAAAAGATTAGATCTAACATGTGAGTGAACGTGAATGATGTCATTTACCATCATAAAAAAAGTAATTGGACAAATTTTTAAAATAAAAATATTCCAATTTAGTGAATAATTAATTACGCTTATTACATAATATTCAATAATAATTGTCAATTAGGCACAAATTGAACAATTACATCTGATTTATATTTAGCGTTACCGGTAATTATTTGGGTTAATCTCTTAATAATTTTACTTCGTTGAACATAATTCATCTTAATTCGATTGCGCAAAAATATTAATAACGCGGAATATAATTTGTTTCCTGGCGCGTCGCGATGATAATTTGCCAGAAAAAATGCGCAATTATTAATTTCAAGGGCTTCCTTCATTAATGCCGCGATCCTTTTAATAACACAACGCTGGGCAGCGTTAATTGCCTTCAGCTCGAAAATTTCATACACCGATATCCTCAATAAAAAATGGCGCGTCGTTTTATCGCCCAATCTGGGTGGGCCGCGTCCAAGTTTCGCGAGACTGTTTGCCAAAGTTTAAACAATCAAAGTTTTGGTTTTGGTTTTTAGTTTTAACATCCAGTGCTTGAAGTACTTTTCGCCAAGGTTGTTGGCATCTTCAGAAGAGAAGTGTAACTGCAGTTACACGAATATTTCTAATATTTGTTTGACATATCACCAAAGTTGGCCTTCATCAAGTATAAGTATCATCAAGGTTTCTGCGTCTGTACATTGTACAGACGAAGAAACCTCGATGTACAGTGTACAACCTTTAACCGCAATCACTTGTCAATCCCCGTGAAAAAGTCTTAAGTGATAGAGCGCGCACGGCACACTACAACAATCAACGAAGAAAACAAAACAAAGAAGCCATGCTGACTTGGACAATTACCCGGCTGGGTCGTCACACGCACACGCATACAGAGAGAAACGTCTCTTCGATTACACGCTACCGTTTTATTATCGTCATTATGCGACGGCATCGACCAATTGGCGGACGCCGGGGACGGGCCACTCACCGCTTCCGCCAATGGCAGACCAGCTCGCTCATTAAGCTCATCACACTGATGACATCACTGCTGAATTTGGCCCGAGACGAAAACTCTGGGCTAGAACTCCTCAATCAAAGATTTCTATCGACATTAAAATGGATTCAGTCTCAAGGCGGTACTAATTATGTATTAAGAGGTATCATTTAACCATAGCTTAACTAAAGGATTAAACATTTATATGCACGAACCATAATTATAAATGTATGATGTGTCAAAAAATCCAAATAGCAACTTTTTTTTGAATATTTGTTTCTTTACTAAGAGGTTTTACAGCTCAATCTGAGCAATAAAAGTTACTCCACCACGCAGCACCAAAATATTACCATCTTTGATGAGCAACAGCAATAAAATTCCAATTAGGTCGAAACAATAAAAAAAAACGAGTTGTATTATATTTTCGTTGGAAATTAGCGAGCAGGTGCTAATAATGGCTGCCCCTCTTGACGGTGCATTAAACGCCAATAAAGCGGGGCAATAAAAAAAAATAGCATCGCGCTAGGAAATGGCGTGTGACAAATTGGTGGTCGTCACCCACACGAGCAACACCACCCAACACAGGCATCACAAATACGAAACGCGTTTGCTGCGAATAAATCAAAACATAATTATGACAACGTAACGCTATTTGCCACATTTGATGGCAGATACTTGTTTGTAAAAAAACCATTATGATTCCATCCAGAGTTGATGATAAAATCTTCCAGTATAAGAGATTACCTAATATCATCCTGATCTATCCAGACTTTTGATGATAAAACAGAACTCCCTATAAGATACAAACTTTTGGTTCGCGTGCAACGAAACTGAGCATGTGTAATAACTTGGATGAAGACTTTGCTGCACCACAAAACGCATTACCGATTTCCTGTACGGTATTTTACGGTATCATTTGGTTGGCCGCGTAAAACCACAATCAATAATCGAAATTGTTCTAATAGTCGAGAGGTATCCGGAAGCAAAAAACCGCAGCGGCTTTACGATCATCATGATGGTGATTTTAAAGCTCCAACATCCTGGTGTAGAACCCTGGGTAATTGCTTTTGGTCAGAGATACCGTACAGCTTTGTTTTATGATCGATACGATAATAGATATGATGACTTTGTCTTTCCAAATTCTTGTAGAGTTTCCCACTGACAATACGCATCAACAAGTTCAACTAAATTCAGCGTCTGCAACTTATGTTTCTGCTTAGGTACTTTATTCGTAACGTGTTCGTAACAACTGTCCAAAGATTCCTTATACCTGCGAATTACGAATTATATTTATGTATGTATATTACAAAAATGATCATGACACCATACAGTAAAGAACCGATAACAATTAAAGCTGCTGCACGCACACAAAAAGCCGCGAACTGTTTTCCGATTGGGCCCGGCGAACGTACAAGACGAAAAAAACCTCCGCGAACATGTATGTTAAGAGTTACACGTATTATAAAATGAATATTAATGGGCTTTTTATGAATTATGACCTTCACTACAAAATGAATGAATACAGAAACAGCTGTATAACTTATAAGTGGCCTATCGAAATGTAAATATAATCGATACGATTAATTTATACCGAGGCAAAAGAAACTTACAGGTAAATTAATTAATTAATCGCGGTGTGGTGGACACCACCTCGCCCAATGCACCAAATGTACCAAAAAGGTAAACAACATACCATATTTCTTTACGTCTTCAATATCTTTAGTTTTTTAGTTGAAAAGCTTCTCAATTTTTTTTTAAGTCGATAGGACTTAAATCACCTTATCTTGATGGCCATTTTGGTCTTCAAAACATAATAACATCATTAATGGTCTCAAGGATAAAATTAAATAGAAAATTTCTTCCAAAATATCTTCAGAACTTTGCTTTTTAGAAAAACTGATGGAAAGAGGAATGCTTATGGTGGATCAATTTGTCATAAAAGGACAAATTAAGGAGATAATGGATTGGCATTAGCATACAAAATGGCGATAAGATCTTTCGATGTCCTTAATATTTTGGCGGGGACCGTTCGATCAACATCAGAAATAATGAATGAAGCGTATTGCGTATCGTTGAACAATTTCGATTTATTTATTAGTGTACAATAAAACAACAGGTGGGTTGGCAAAAAAATTGCCCTCGCTATTTTAATTTCCATCCAATTTGAATACATAATCGAATCTAGTTTTCTGTGTGTTGTTGTTGTCATAGCTGTGGACACCTGCATTGTATGGCATAATGATTAATTGCAACTCAAATTTTTTTTCTAGTTTAATATGATTTCAGTGTGAAGATATTTTAATTAAATCTTTAAGTATTAACTTACCATTCTACCGTGAAACCTTATCAAGTTTTATTACATAAAATATAATTTTCTTTAGCGCTTAGACAAAGGGAAAAATATATCACACAAAGAGGTTCACCTTGCGATTTTTAACAGAAAAAAACCGTTATTTATAGTTAATTGTTTCGCAATATCATAAACGATTTATAATGTGTTATACTACATTAAATAGTTATTGTTTGTTTTAATGTCAATTTTATTATTAACGCTCTCGAAATGAATATAAACCCTGACCTGGTATTTCAGAACCAATAAACCGTCGCCTGGGTGTAAGTTTTGCCAATCAAGTAAATTTGTCACTCGGGAAAAAGTACAACGTTTGCTTACGCCCACCTGCATCAAACCTATTGTTATTTGAAGTGACATACGACGACGAAAAGTCTTGGTAGCATGTGGAATACAAAATAATGCACAAATTGATGCATGTATGCTTCTTACCACTGTTACCAATTGTGATGCAACTGAGTAAACAAAAATAGAACGTTAATTTTGAGTTTCTATCTTGAGAGCGACGATCGCTATATTCTAGAATCTAGAAGCAGGTAAAAGCCGGGTCTGTTGGGTAATTTTACAAGTGAACGCCCACCGTAGAAACCATCAAGTAAGCTTTGCAAGTAATCGGAGACGTCATTACCACAAGACCATCTTTCTCTCGAAGGTTAACAAAACAATAAAAACGAATCGAGAGAAGAAGAAAAAGGAAGAATCTTCTTCGTCGGCCGTTCGTAGTGCTCTACCAAAACTAGCGCATTCCTAAAGACCTAGGTGCACAAATTCAATTATTAATCCTTTGTTCTTTGTTGCTTCTACAGGTAGAACAATTATCTATAGATAATTGTTATTTTATGATCATGAAAGTTACTACTTTTTTTCCAAATTTATCAAAATACACAAAAAATTATTTCATTCATGAAACTTAAATGTGGTAATCAGAGTGTATACCAACAAACATCCAGAAAAATCGAAGCCAAACTTATCTATTGTGGCACGCTCATTTCGTAATCTGAAGGACTATTATTTCACACAAAGGCTTATTATTTTGATATTAAACGAATAGGTCGTCGTACAAAAGGTAAATGATGGTGCAGTTTTGTCGAAAAAATTCTCACATGTTCCAACCATTGTCAGTCAGTTTTCAGCTCTTGAATCATAATTAGTAAACATTATGTCGACTCGGAATGGTTCCAAAGATGGCGATAATAACTAATTTTAATCAAATTAGGCTTTCGGAAGCATAGTTTACAATGTTTGTTCATATTTTTGATGGTTTATATAGATAAAGCTTTTGACTTTATGCGCATAAATAAAGCTTTGCGAAGCTTAGCAATAGATCATATTTTCTATATATATTTAAAATTATTACTTGTACGTACCAGCTTATTAATGTTAACATGACGGGCTATCATTTCAGAATATATTAACCTTTGTGGGACAATGAAATTGCGTTTCTAAAGAAATTCATTATCAATCGATAAATTTCGTTCCAGGAACAGTTCACACATTTATTCTAATTTCGACCTTAAAACGGTATCATGAGGAACTTATAATTCACATTATATCTTTCGTTGGTTGCAATTCTTATCTGTAACAGCAAAGCTCATTGCTACCAACGACAAATAATTCATGTCGCATTTATCACCGTTGGCATATGAAGGTTGACGTCTGAAAATTATTAACATGTGTTTCAATTAAAAAAATCATAAAAAATCTATCTGATCTAGACACAAAACCCATGAATTAATTATATTAGGTTGTTTATCAACTTGCTAGAGGAAGTTGGTGACACTTCTATTATTAAATATTAAGTACAAAATATCAAATGAACAACTATAAAAGTTTCTGGACATCCTGTTTTAATTTATAATTGATATTTGACAAAAACAAACTCCATTGATCGCCAGACTTACTTTATACCTGAAAGCAGCGGGCTGTCAGCAACTTTTAGACATGCATACGTTAGCCAACATCAGGTATCTTTTCAAATACCCAAGATTGGCATTAATTGAGCATACTTGACCACTTCATTGATTAAATACGCTGATACAACGAGCATTCAGCCACAACTTCTTGCAAACAAGCAGATGTTCAATTTAGGTATTTCAGAAGTTGGATGGGATTTTTTCTGTGCGATGAAAGATGCTCCTGGCAGTTTAAGGACGAAGGAAGAAGGGACTTCAGAAAATTATCTCTACAAAAAGCAATAAACCAATCGGACCACAGCATTCTCCATGTTTAGAAACACCTTCATCTGCCTAAAAACCTTCACAATGAAATAATTTTTAATAGATGGCGCCACAATTGTAAATTGTGATCCTTTAAAGGATGACTGTCAAAATTTCAGATCAATCTGAAAAAATTGAAAAAAGTGACATCAAAAAATTATGCTGGACAACCAAGTGAGGCACCATCATCACATTAATCATTCGGCAAGTACGGAATTGTTACCGCATCATCCGTATTCTCCAGATTTGGCCCCCTGTGACTTTCTTTTTCCAGAATTGAAATCGTTGGCTGAAGATGAAGAAGTAGGAGTATCGATGGAATAAATGTATAAAGATGATGTTGAAAAATAAGACAAATTTGGCCCAAAACATTGTATTTTTATACTTATTCCAAGGACGCATCAATACATGGTGCGCCACAGAGAAAAAGGGGGTGTGCTGATAGTAATGGAGATGCCAAATTAACTAGTTCTGTACCCGAGTCAAAATCTCTAGCAACCACTACAGAATTCCACTCTAGCGGGATTATCTTACTGCTGCACTCGCCTAAAATGAACGTCCTTCACAACCCGCTGAACTGTGAATGGGAAATTCTCTTTCAACTTCCCTTATGCTCTTCCTACTATTTGCATCAAAGGCATTGTTTTCCGCTGTTCTAACCGGAACAAAAATTGACAGTAGTGTCACAATGAAGTGGATTCCAGTCGACCAAATATTTTACATATTATAATCAACAATGCATCTTAAGTATCCTAGCAATTTAAAGAATTCCCCATGGCCATATATTGCAATCCCATGGGATTGGCTATGGTTTTTTATTATTATCTTGCTTATCCTTTGCATTAGATAATTTTAATTTTTCAAGTATGTGTTTCGCATAACTTTTACTCTGTGGCGCGGACACCCTGTATATGAAATAAGAAATTGTAGTGTGCAGTGTTTCTCGGTTAAATTGCCTTAAAATGTTTATGATAATAAGTAGTCTACACGAAGTTATGTCCCATAAAAAGTGTAACAACCGAAAGATTCCGCTTGAGCAAACCTAATTATTGAATGCGAAACGTTTGGCACTAACAATTTCCAATGTTCTTGCGAATGCAAAGCGACAGTTGTAGCCGGAGAAATGCATGTTGTTTCTAAACCGAGCCCGAAAAAGTAAAAAACACCCGCTGCAAGGATAGAAAAGAATTTGCTCCTAATACTTGGCGACCGTAGTCACTCGTGACTCGTAAATATTTATATCCCCTCAACATTGAATACTCTTTATTTACATTAACATTTTCCTACATAAACTTTAAATTTATTGCAGTAAAAATCAAACCATTTGCGAATAAATACAACCTCGATATGTAGATGCTCGCAGCTTTAAACAAATGCTACGTAATTTATACCAAAGCAACAAGTTATAAATTATCTCCATCGATTTTGCTCTATTTATAAGTCCAACCTTACACACTCAGACATTTTTACCTCAACTCCATCCTTTCACACAGTCAAGTTTTTAGTTTTCTAAACATTTAGAAACATGATTCTCTTCGTCATCAGAAGACTGAGGTTTATCCAGTTCTAGTTCTGTTTCTTGAAATTTGTTCTCCATTTACTTTCTGTGGTTCTACAGAAAGTCAAGAAACACCCCATGACCCTATATCAACATGAAACACAGTCCTTTCTGTTGAACGCATACACAGCTCTTGTGATTGCAAATTTATTGATAAACCTTTCTATAAACTCGGCGATCATTATCTTCCACCATTACCTAATAAATAAATGTGTAATAAGCGTAAAGAGCATCCTTATCTTTAATTAATGACGTCTAATTTTTGCTAGTGCATACAAGTTGCGCAACCCCTACGTTTACTTAATTTGTAAATGCCGTTTATATTGATGGGGCCCATCCTTGTTAAGGTAAGGTTTGTATATAATAAACAGTACAGTCAGGTGCATGTGAAAGTTTCGAAGCAGGTCTCTCTTAGTAGTGCGGTGTTGCCCCGAATTATGCAACTGACTCAGGAAATTTTGCAATAGTGCATCAACCGTTATGGGCCTGAAAATAAATATTTAGCTTTGTAGGTGGATACTATTTAGGATGATAAATTGAACTAATAAAGTAAATTTAATTATCTGGCCACTTTCCTTGAAATAATTAACAAAAACCTTGAGTTCAAAGTACGAGATTCATGCGAAAACTTCTTTCTTTCTTATCTGGTTAAATTTTTTTAATTTAATTACTGCACAGGTTTCACTTAACTTATTGGATTAAAATTTGCATATTTGTTTTTTGCTTCGCTGTGACCTAAATTGACAAAAGAGAAAGGCTTTACTTGGTTCTTAAATATTAATTTAATTACAAGCACTTGTTTTATGTACTTTACCAACAAGATCATTGATATATCAACTACTCTATCAATAGTGACAATCTTCGTTTTAAACTTAAACTAAAAGTCTTTGCCAATCACGTACCACCTACACCAACAAACTCCAAATAGCACCATTACAATTTTTCTCATATTCGTGTCATGGAATTCCATTACGCTACTCATTGTTATTATATTTCGTGTCGTCGCGATGTACATAATTTTAGTAATATAAAAGCTGAATTCCTCGAGAATGAATACCAAAAAGATAACCAACAGTAAGACAATGCTCGAACAGTTTTATTTAAGGCAGGAAGTCGACGATGCTCGAGGTCTACAGAGATTTGTATCAGTTAATGGATTTATCATATGTTGATGGGTAAGCTCGAGTTTTATTCGGTTTTTGGAAAAAAGCAAGGCCGATTGTAGGTTTTTTATTTCGTCAGTCTTAAAGACAAACAAGGTTAAACAACAAGTGCAAATCTCGATGACAAATACTAATTTTTCTTTTTTTTCCAGGTATGTTTCAACCATGGATATTATACCCATTAGCAGTAAGTCAATACATAATATATGATACATATTATCACACCTGCATGATTTTTACTGGATTTTTTAATTGCGTTGCAATCAATAAGTAATCAAGGAAAGTGCAATAATTTATCATAATTTAATTTTGCCCCATTACCCATTGCATGTTTTTATTGGCAAAGTGAAAGGACAGTGAGTTTAAAAATAAACATTACTACTCTAACTGAAGTAAGATATATAGTTTAACAAGGATGTTTAGGTATTTTATTATTTTGTAGAATGGATTTGTTTTATTATAGAGTTATTAATCAAATAGTAACAAGTGCCATACAAGGGGTTTGTTGCGTTATAAAAAGAACTTTTGCTCATATAAAGGTTGTAACACAATGATCTGTATCAAGTGTTTTAGGTTTACAAGCTCTTATTGACCTTGTACTCACTAGGCAATGTCTATTTCCTTATAGTAATTATTAGTATCATTTGTACAACAATGATTTGTCATCAAAAGCAGAAACTTAGAAGTAGCCTTTTTCGCCATAGTCCTTGGTCTATGAGGAAGAAGGCTTTTGGGTCTTCATGAACAAAATCCTTCAGACGTCACGTCCAATTAGCGAAAAGAAAGTGTCGTGAATCAGGGTGCGAGGTGGCGGCTGGAGACTGCAAGTCTGCTGGGTACTCCATGGTCAAAGTTGGCCGCGGCAAAAAAAATTACGTGTACACCGCCGCCTCGTCGTTGGGTGTGTCCGTATCGATTCCATTGCGAATATCGCGAAGGCCAGCAAGCGGATTGCGTCAAACGTGCAACTAAAATAAGCCAACGAATCCACTTGCTAGTCGGTATGTCTCCAACGGTTGTCATAAATTTTTCCTCTGTGTATTACAATAATTTCTAACGCAGCGTGGCAGCAGCGTAACGCTATACGCGAACAGCCAATTCGCCAAGAAATGCCAGGAATTTTATCGTTATACTACAAATTAGTGGATACTTATTTTAGACGTTTCTGTTTCATCATTTTGTATCACGTAACATGCCGCTTTGTAAACTGCTGGAACAGGAACTCTTTTACGCACCTTGTAACCGATGAATACAAGTTTTTATCATTGCCACTCTACGTTATCTACATTAACACAGGATTTCAAACAACCTCATAGCATCTATAGACCTAGGGTCGATTCAATAAATTTATACATCAACTTATTCAAAATAAAATTGTTTGGTTTTGTGCACTTCGCTCAATGAAAAAGTATGAAACGAGAGACAAAATTGGATTACCGGTATAGAAATATCGAGGTATATTGTGATTTGTACAAAAGATTAAGTGGATGTTTCATGATTTGAAAATCCGCATGGACGTTAAAACTTGTAACTGGTCATTAAGAGCATATTTGACTCAAAACTTTTTTAAAGAAAAATATGAAAAATTGGTCCTAAGGCATCAGAGCTCTGAATCCGGCTCTGACGGATCCTTAAAAACGTTTTTTAAGATTTCCAATCGCAAAATCTGCCCCAGGCTTGTGAACACGTTATTTACCTCATTGTTCTCATTACAGTACTCTTCAAACTTGTGCTTCACGAACAATTGAATATTTCATTTATTGATTAAATTTTTCACGTTGGTGCACTTCCTCAGATGAATCTAGATCCACTTCTAATCATTATAAATTATTTCAATATCGATTTAAACTGCTATGTAAATAACCGTTATTAGCCGGACTTGATAGAGAGATGGTTTCTTTTTATCCAATACTCGGCCATTATATTTATGTTTACTATTTTTTACCCATTGCCGAGAGCTCGATAATTACAATGCGAAGATTATTTTAGAATGCGTTACTCCGGGCTAGCAAGAAATACCGGCTAATGAATTAATATCCAGCTTATTTCATGCGGAAGAATTACTATAATGAGATGTGTTTTGGAATTTTTTTCAACGGCCAATGTAGGACAATGTTTCTCTGCATTTCTTCCTCAAACTATATCAAGCGGAAAGAGTTTTTTAAGAATTAATTTGAAGTCATGACATAGAAAGTATGCGATAATTTGTCCACTTAAATCTGGACTGATTTTTAAACTTCTTTTTAAACAGATAATATTCCATCACCATCAACTCTTCAGTGGTCTTTGATTGCTTCTCTCTAGGGATCAAATGAATGTATCTGAAAAATACTTTATTGTAACAAAAACCAAATGAAGTCTTCTTCGTGAAATGCCATTTGTACCACCAGCAATATTAGACAAAACCCTATTGGACCCTAAGAATTTAAATGATATGTAGTTATTAGAAGCTAAAACAATAAAACCTTACAATTTATTAAAGTACTTATAAACCTATTAGATCACCGATCTCGCATATATTACGAATCCTACCGCACAACTAGCAAGATTTATCAGCAGATGTATTTATTAATTAATAATTACCCGCGTATCTGAGCGAAAATCTGCCTGAATAATTAGGTGCATCTCTTGAAGAAGGAAAAGATTCCATCTGCGTTTATAAAACACTTACTTTACGCGGACGAACATTTCATTAATATAAAATGGGGTACCCGCAATTATAACGGCCAAAGAAATTATCTCGCTGTAAGTGCCTAGCATCGCTTTGAACAGTTATAGCACCATTTCAGCCTATGGTTATCGGGGCAGACTTATTTTATTATGTTTTAATCAGCTTTTTAATAGAACGGCTCGGATTATAGTCGTCCCATGCCTTCCTACACTAAAAAAAAATAAGTCAATGATTATGCACCTGAAGTTGAATAGGTGACAAGTTCTATCATTTTGAGAATTACATTCTGTCTTCTGCAATCTTGATGATCTCTATAGAAAGCAATAAACCAATCAGAGCAATCACTAGGTGTGATGTGGAGAAGGATGCGCTCTAAATGGTTTATTGCTTTCCATTGAGGTCAGTAAAGTCGCAATTACCAAATAGACATGGTGTCTCTAAAATTTGGGGAACTTATATTTTAACACGTAACGTTGGAATGAGTTGTGAAATGTGATTAATTATTTTCGTGATGTGCTGGGTCTTGATAAATAGGTAACAGTACCTATGCATTGTTGAATTTTTTTATGGCATAGGTAGATTGCATCTAATTTTCTTTAATCAATCTTTAAACTTGGTACATAACAAATGAGTTTACACGAAATTAACTGCATTTTTCTCTTACTTCAGTACAGCCATTAATGATTGTTTTGCAAGAGCTTAATTAAACTTGCCATGAAATTAAATAATTAATGTTTCGAGTCGGTGTATTAGGCTAAAAATATTTTATGAATTCCGACTTTATTTATATATAATAATATATCTTCGGCCAAGGTAGAAATAATTACCGATCCGACGTATATATAAGAGGAATGTAAATTTCTAATTATGGTTATTTAGTGGAGATAGTGGCTCTAAATAACCTGTTCCGAGCTAACCTACTCCTCACAAATGCATCGATTTCAAATATGTATCACCGTATCTCGATACATTTCCATGTCGATAACTTTTTTTAACCACAAAAAAATAATGACCAACAGCGCTTCGCTATCTCTCTTTTCAACACTGACAAATTAAACCAATAACATTGTGGCACTCAAATGAAACTATTTATTAGCTTTTATTCTGAATTAATTGACCAAGCAACTCTCTTCCACCACTGGACTAACATTTCCCAATAAACTTTATTTCAAATACGTTAAACAGAGAGGAAGAATAGAAACAAATGTACACCATAAATTGTTAATTAAGAAAGTTTTTGGAGCTGTCCAAAGAATCACATCCTATGGATCAGTCCTTATTTGCTCTTTTCATCCCACAGTTTTCTGAATTAAAACTTAAATATTAAAAAGCAACCTTGTGACACCACCGTTCTTTAATTACTTCAAGCAACATAACAATTTATTTAGAGTTAGATTTTTCTATGCCTGATTATCAGGTGTTGCGTTTATATCCAAGGTTTTTTTGGTTTTGTTTTGTTTTGTTTCTATAAGCAATTATCATGTCAACTTGGGTGACGTGACAGATATAGATAATAATTTCTGCATGCTCACAATTGCAAAAGAAATTTTCCTACGCATGTGAAGTGAGCTAATCATAATCATAGACTATCCTTGATTGAAAAATGCCTTTAAGTAAACACCTTTAGATTGTTGAGGATCCATGTTATTAGCAAAACAATAATCTTTCTTCTGCACATCACAAACAAAACCTTACTGAACGCAAATGTGAGTTTGCACATTCTTATTGGTCAGACCTCCATAAATATTGCCAGTGGATGATTAACAAGGTACAAAAGGTCGAAAAAATTGATTGGGATAACGCGACCATGAAGTATTTCCCGATAAACAAAAAGCAATTTAAGAATTAATAGTAAAAACAATGTTCCCATAAAAAAAATCAATTTACCGGAAAGGAGCATTACGCAGCGGTATTCTTTATAAGAACCCTTCGTTCCAACCGCACAGAAACGTGTATTGTATGTGCATTTTAAAACAAAGCAGATAAAATTTCAGGTCGTTTTTTCGTGCGGCCGTTCCACGTCGGTGGAGGTTTTGTGATTAGAAATGTACAGTGTGAAATCCGAAAAGGAAGACCGCGTTTAATTGCCTTGCGAAATCCCTAATAAATACGTTTTAACCGCATCATCATTTCTCCAACGATAATCATCATCGGTTCATTTGGAGCACTCCAAACAAACGCACATAACCTTAATGTCGTTAACCGGATTTATGCGCCGCGTTTTAAGCATGTATGTATGGTTAATAGCCGCAACAATTAGATGCACTGTCACTGAAAACGGCCATTCGAACCAATCAGACGTCGCGCAGATCGCTCGTTAAAACATCGCAGGGTAAAAGGTCACCTCAATCGGAAAACCTAACACCCTTTTATAAATTAAAATGTTCCACAGCAGGTGAACGTATTTTGCGACAAACTCATTGTAATTTTTTCTGTGCAACTCATTGACAAGAGCTATATGACGCGATAAGATGTTGTGCCAGTTTTCCTATTCAATTTATGTAATAGAAATCTTGAAAGTACATTCCTACGTTTAATGGAATTTAGTTTTATTACTGTTCGCCTATTTTTCAGGTGGTTTCTTAAGCGCGCGTTTACTATATTTGTAGCTGTTCTGGCATAATTACTTATCTGTTGTTATATAAACGTGATTAATTATTTTTTTCAGTGCAGCGAGCGTATATTTTCAGGGCTAGGTGAAGATGGCTGTAACGACCTTTTTTGTTTGCGGATTAATTCGTTTTTGATTATTCTACAGATTCAATTTTGAAAACGGTACTTTTACTATTATTATTTAATTATTAACAGTTAATATACGAAGTATGCAATGAATTTACAATCAAATTTGAGGAAAAAGTTTGGTCGAGAGAAAACGTAGAACGATTTGTTTTGTTGTTGGGAGAAAATCCTGTGTTGAGTTTATACTGAATTCCCAATAAACAGTGGAAATCCGAATGAAGAAATAAATTTCATTCAGTCCCTGTAAATATAAATTGTACCTATAAGATACAATAAATACACATTTTAGTAATGATTAACGTGAACATCTTATTTTCTTCTAATAGATACACACAATGCCTGAAAAATTGAACTTTCCTTAGAAAGTTGTTATTCAGCTATTCTCAGCAGTCTAAACTTGTCAAAATTCGTTATTCTCAAATAGTTCAAAGCACTCTAGATTGATCTTTATGATGATGCATTTTCTATAATTTGTTAGATATTAAAAACAGAGATGTCGCCACGAGTGTTTATTCTGTCATAGGATGACAGAATATTTCATTCTGTAACACTTCACGGAATATTTGTCATTCCATAGATAAAAGTGATAATAGAACGGTCAAATTCCGTAATAGGAGTAGAAAAAATCATTTCCAAATGATGTTTTATAAATTTAAAACTGTAAGAAATTCGTTGATTTGTACTTTTAACTGTTTGTCGACAAAAATAAAAAAAATAAATTCCTGACTTGGCACTTATACTAAAATAGGTATTGTAGAGCACCTGACTAGATTAGTCGAGGAGCAGCCGGGCGTTTCTTCTGGCCGTATGTCATAGTCGAAACATCCAAAGCTAAAATTTTATTATGACAATTGTACAGGTTGGCCTTGTTTAATTCCTCGCATAAAAGTAATCTTGGTGTTTATGGCGTCGAATTAAAATGATGGCGGGTAAGCTGTAAAATATGACCGCGTATATTTCAGATTTTTCTGAGGATTATATATTCCAGTCTTCGAAGAGAAAACCTGTACCTAATTTAATGCATAAATTGAATACTTAAAAATGTATTACGATAATTATTGTTCTTCTGTGGATTATATAAAATCACATGGGAACTACTAGAATTCGCCTATCATCGGAAGGCAATAAACATTTAACAGCTCAATCTTAATGGCAATGATTTAAATCTTAGTGTTGACAAGTGGACAAAGGTAATACATATCAGACCGAAGAGATACGCAAAGTATAAAACTTGACAATATAGTTTATAGCTTTTATATTCGGACACGTACCCCTTTAATAGTTGAGGCAGTATATTCTCAATTGATTTATAGCTTGGGAGATAACTTTTTCAACGTTACGTAACACACTCTTTTGATATTTATGGGCTATAAATATTTTCCATATTTTATATGAACGATTTAACAATAAAGTTGTCGAATGCAAGGGAAATTGGATATAATTATTTTATTACGATGATTTTATTACCCCCCCCCCAAAAAAAATAACATGCAGGTAAATTTCGCTTGCTGCTGTATCAATATTATATCCAATATGAATCAAAGTGCAAATGATTTCTAGAAACCAAGTCGCCTTTATTAATGGTGTAGGTAATAGCTTTCACATCCTTTTGAATATTAATGGGTTTAATTAACGTACAAGTGTTTACGATACACCAACATAAAAATGCAATAATCTATTTTCATTTTCATTTGCTGCTACTTAAAAATACAAAGAAAAGAACTAGTTGAAACAACGAAAAAAATCAAAGGTTCCGCCATAATTCAATAACTTACGGCTTGGTGACATTAATA
The DNA here is from genome assembly GCA_921294245.1 of Brassicogethes aeneus. Classification (NCBI taxonomy): domain Eukaryota; kingdom Metazoa; phylum Arthropoda; class Insecta; order Coleoptera; family Nitidulidae; genus Brassicogethes; species Brassicogethes aeneus. The sequence goes on along the minus strand of OV121138.1, from coordinate 3,012,682 downwards.
ATGACTATATAAATTATTTTAATACCAGTCGCTAATACATAAATTATTATAATGCTGGTAAGTGTCAGGATAGTAGATGTTAATAACGTAATATGTGTTAACAATGACTATGTCTTACAAGGAAAAAATTGCCGCCTCATTCGTAAAGGAAATGCTTGTCTATCAGCAGCAGGAGCTTTGATTTTGTTAAAAAATCATTTGATTATAGGGAATTTTAAATGTATATTCAGGAAGTTGAAAAACGTAAAGTGGGATTTTCCAAATAAAACAAATCATCACTATTCAATCACCATAAAATAAATTTTCCAAACACAACAAAGAAGAATATACAAATGGTCCCAAGACGATACCTTGTGGTACCCCAAATAGGTAATGCTGTTACATTTAAGTTTGAATTGTTCCATCTCAAAACCCAAAGAAGCTAGAGACTTAACAATTAAACACGTTTGGATGTTAACCATTCTTAAATTATATTTCAAATGTTATAGTTGTAGGTCAAACACTTCCTGAGATGAAACCTAAATTTTGAAGGATTTTGATAATCTACAAGAACATCTATATACTTTTTTACACAGGACAAACATTTTTTATATAAATCACTTCAAGAGTTTTCACTTTCGCATTCTTGTGATAAATGGAACTGAAAGCAACAATACGGTGGAACTGATTAAACCTCGGCCTTTTATGTTGCTGGTTTCTGTTTTTACGTTTATGATCCTCTGGATTAATCTTTTGCTCGGTGCACAGGGCCCCAGTAATCAGAACAAACAAGGATAGCGCAAAAATACCAAATGAAAAACTGCTATGGTGAATCAAATTAAATGCGAGTAGCAATTGCACCTATTCGGTATGTTCCCTGTGCACAAAAAGCAGGGATTCCATTAAACAATGTATAAAGCGGTTTTGACCGAATAAAGCGATCGCATTTTTTTTTCGGTACCCTTATCGCAGGTCATTTACATATTGCGATGCGTATGATTCGATTTTAATTAATATTGATTATTGAGTTAATTAAATTAAGCCTTAGCCGAGATGAAAATTTGTCTCGCTTGAGTCAAATTGCACAGTCCTCTCAAAAATTTTATGAGTTGATTTGATTTTTATACCAATTTTTTCAGTTTTAGTTCAAAAGCTAGAGAACCTTGAAACTGGAGACTTTGGGATCGTAGGATGTTAAACATTTTTAATCGAATTTCAAATTTTATACTTGTATTGTAGGTCAAAAACTTTGTATAAACCTTAATTCTAAAGGATTTTGATCCATTTCAAGTTTGAAACGTTTTTTTAATGGAGAACCTTGTAACTTGAAATTTTAGGATGTTAAACATTCTTGAATTAAATTTCAAATTTTATAATTGTAGGTTAAAAACTTTTTAAGATATAGATAAAATCTTAATTCTGAAGTATTTTGATCAATTTAAAGTTTGATTTAAAAAACTGGAGAACCTATAAACTTGAGATTTTAGGATTTGTGTTTGTCCTATTGTGTAATAGTCCTTCGGAGGGGACTTTAAGCCCGCGGTCCGTTCCTACCTCTAACCCGCACAAGCCATTCAGTTGGCTTATGGGACTTCTTAAGAAGTAAGGGTGGAACTAAAAGAGCAATTTTGTATATAAACTTTGTATATAAACACTTTTTAATTGAATTCCAAATTTTATACTTGTAGGTCAAAAACTTTTTAAGATATAGATGAAATCTTAATTCTGAAGTATTTTGATCAATTTAAAGTTTGAACCGTTTGATATATATATAACTGGGGCATTCCACGTTACTCGGTAATTTTTGTCCCGCCCGTCACAATTAAAAATTGTTAGTAAAAACCGCAAATTATAAAATTAATATTTTATAATATTATTTTTATTGTGCTTATAACTTATTAAAAGCATAATAAAACAATATTTTAAAATAAATTTTATAACGTGTAGGTAGTTTTTACTCACAATTTTTAATTGTGACGGGCGGGACAAAAATCCCCGAGTAACGTGGAATGTCCCAACTATAGTTTGGACATTTCATGGTATTATAAATCAGAATACCTTAAAAGTATCTGAATTTTGCTCCCGTTTTAATAAACCAAAAAAACAGGTTTAATATATATTAATAATGAAATTACCTTTTAACTAACCTTTAAAAAGAAATTATCAAGATAACAATTTAACACTTCTTTAAAGTATAACCGTAAAAGAATCATAAAAGACAAAAACGTCTTAAATCGCTTTTTTATGATTATTCCGAGAAACAAAACTTATGGATCTCGTTTCGAGATACATTCTGGTTGATAAAAGTGGTTGTAAAAATTTAGTTTTCGGAAAATAAAAAGCTGGAATGTGAAAAGTTAACACAGTTAAATAATAAAATACCTATTTTTTTATAGTTTTGAGGTTTTCGAAAGCAAACCTTACCATTTTAATCATACACCAATATTCGGTCATCTATATCCAAAAATGTGTTTATAAGATTCTTAAAAATGGTTTAAACACTCAAACCGTTTATTTTTAACATTTTAAAAAGTGTTTATGATCTAAAATAAAACTTCTGACTATGTTACTGGGTCTACACAAAGGTTTGTAAAAATAAGGTCCTTTTTGAAAATTACAAGAAGTATGGTAACAAATATTTTTTACTGTGTAGGGTTGTTGGAAATATGAGTTTTCATCTGGATATCAATATGGATGTGGAGTTCCAAAACACCTTTTGATAATCAAGTTCTTTTGGTAAAATTGATTTGTTCTTCTTGTCTTCGATGGTGGCAATTGGTGGCCGCATGCGTCGCGTTTTCTTTCGTAGAAGTTGTCATCTGAGCGAGCAGATCTAACCTCATATAGCACACGTTGGACGTGTAAGCCGAGCGACTCATTAACATAGGATATACACTCTTGTCGAATGGGACTCGCTGCTATGGCCGGCCTCCAGATCAATTTATTGGAACTGCTAATGTTCGCTATCTGCTAACTCTCTGCGCTAGAGCTTCACTAAGCCTAATTAACAATTAAATTATAGCTTTTAACTATTCAGGCACGTTGTAGATGCGACAACAATACGTACAGCTTGCGCTCTGCTCGCTCCCTTCGACGGGATCGTGAAGGTCACGGTAACAAGCAACGAATAACTTGCACCGTGTGCTTCGTTATCGCGAAAAAATACACACTCTTTACCTTTCATTGCCTCTTCGCCTTCTCTCATAGACCCACCTCGAAATTAACTCCTCTCTGTTATTGTTCCCAGAAACGCTTCAACCACTTCTCGATTCATCTCAATTTTCTCACAGTCTTGCCCAATCGCATCTCAACACTCTGCCAAGCAATGTTTTGTCTAAACCTTTTCAACCAGAGTCTACACTGTTCAAAATTTCATGACCATTTTAACACCAAATTAACACCATACGTGGTCTATATCGATACAAACCAAAATGCTGTTAAATATGGTTCGTTGGTCCAGTGTAAATTCAAATACTAAAATAGTATAAATTTAACTTTCACACAGTATTAAAATAAATTTTACCTGGTGTAAATTGAACTCCTTTTCAGTGTTAAATATTATGTGTTTTTGGTCAAATTAAATCATACTACACAGACAAAAAAGGAAAAAAAAGGAAACAGGAAGTTCCTTGACGCATTACTAGTATATTAACAGTGGTATTATTCTAGAAAATTGAACCTTCAACTTGCGAGAGATAATGTTTTTAGTGCGTTCCACCAACTTAAAATACTTCAAGTATTAACAGCAGTTTCCACCTATTTAAGGTCTCTTTAGTAGTGTCACACCAAAGCAAAGGACTACCTGTGCCTATATACTCTTCATGTAAGTCAAAGAGGCAAGATTTAAGATCATCACGTGATCCACACCGCCTTTGCCACGATCGGTACACACTATGCAACCCGGAATGCACGGCAAATTGTTTTAATCGTTTTAACAGAGTGCTTTAGGTTGAAGTAACTCTTATTTTACAAACAACATATTTAGTAAACCGAACCATACAGCGGGTTGGTTTCTCTAAAGTTTTCTGGGTTAATTTAACCAATTTTAAAAAAGTAATATAACTATCTGGTTTAGTACCGTCAAACTAATCTTTGTTTATATTAACCTTCCCACAGTTGATTTAAATAAATACTTATGGGTCAACTAAATTAATATAGTTAAATGAACTATTCCTTTTTTCTGTGTAGGTGCACTTCTCAAATATTTCTAGATAAACACCGTTTTGGTGTTTGCTGTATATAACATTTTCATCTATAATTTATGGTGTTTATATTAACACCACTTGGTGTTGGATTTTGACATCATTTTAAGATTACTCTTTACACCACAGTGTATCCAAATTTCACTCACTTCTCGAAACCACGTATTAAATCTTCTGAAAAATGTTCTACCAATAGCTGTTTAGGCAAGAAAATAAAATTCGTGATAAATTATGTTTAGTACGTCGCCCCGGCACAGTAAAGTGCACAGTTCATTGGCTTTGCACGGTTCACAATTGATGAATTGCTTTGGAAAATTGAACGTCAAACCTTTTGCGCACTTTTATTTGCCATAATTAGTTTACGGCATTATCAGCGCGTGGGTGCACGTTAAATACCGTGATTTCGAGAAGAAAAGTCCTGAAATGATCATTTTTCTGTTTTGACTCATTATCATTTACCAGGAGGAATTCTCCGCCACTGTTTATTTTGGTGCGTCATGAATAATATTATAAATAAAATTACGATCAACTTCAGCTCCATAATCGCTTTACACTGTTATTCTGCATTCGACTATGCCGCTAACCTTTGTACGACAAGTTAATAAATTACTTGAGAGGGGTACATTTCCACATGATATTCGGCTCGGCTTATATTTGTGTATCACCTTTATTTATTTCATTCGACAAGACATGATTTCGCGAGGCACGCACGCTTACCAACCGATGATACAGGGGACTAATGAATCTGTTACCAACTTTGTAATACCAAATCAACATTCCAGTACTTTAATATCTTCCATTCTCACAAGGTTACATTATATTACTACAAGTTGGTACACAGTAAAAAAATATTTGTTAATTGCATAAATAAAACAGATTTTAGGTCCGCATAACTTTATGTTAAGTTTACAACCAACTGTAATCTGTTAACTAATTGAATAAGTAGTTTGTAATTTTAACAAACATTTTGTAGATTTAATAACAAAATCATATATTCGTACTTAGATTTGAGTCGGCGTAATTGTCCCCTAAAACCTAAATGTCTATCCCTCCCGTCCTCCTTTCATGACCCTACTGGGCGTATAGCATCGGCCCGGCGAATCCGGGAATGGCTATTAAAACTATTGGCATTTTGCTATCGAGACCCAATTAGGGGACAGTACATGACGCAATGGATAATCGCACCCAACAAATACAGATAAGCCATGCCATAATTCTATTTATCGAAAATGGCATTAATGGAAAAAATGTGCTCATCAGTATTTTAAACTGATTGCAAATTTATGGATACGAGTACCGATAAAACTTCGAATTGAATGTAAACAAAAAGTAATAAACAAGTTGTAACATTAATTGGACACCAAAGAGGTGTGTAATATTTAATCCACGTATATAGGTACATACGCAGTGCATTTGAAAAGCAGCGCATTAGTTTCCACAACATTTCACATGGAATTCGCAGTTTCTTAACGGCACCGAACGTGAAATTAACATAATCAAATTAAAAATTAAAAGTTTTTACTTTCCCGCCTCTAGCAACCAAATTCGCAGATTTATTGAAATGTTTATGGTCCTCCAGTCAATAACCTCATTAGAATAAAAAACTAGTTAATCTTATTTCTTATACCATCGTAAACTATTTTGTTTTTAGGCTGCATTAACATTAAAATAGTCATTTTTGAGATAAGAATGTTTAAAAATTCATTCTAAATGGTTTTTTAATATTTTATTTATTCGTATTATCTCGGTTATTTAAAAAAAAGATAAATTATTTAAATTGTAACAAAAATGAGTGGACACTATATGTTATGTATTTTTACATTCAATATATACAGGGACTTCGAAATTTGTAAGGCAGAACCATACATTTTCAAGAGATTTTTCTTAAAAAACTGTTGATGTTAGATCTTCCAAACAAGAGCACCTTTTTGTGTAAAATTAGATAAAATGCGTTTTGAACTATAAAAATAATTGTATAAAATAATTTGTCAAAATTTTAAATTTTGGACTACTGTTCTTGAACTCGATTCAACTGACAAAACTCCATTCATCGAAAATATCGAACTTAAGCCTCTCTTAACAAAAGCGTTGCAGCGTTACAGCCTGTTTCTATTAGCAAGATCTAGGCGTTTGAACCATGACTGTTGAAAAATTCCCATAACAATTGCTGTACAACCAGTAATTTATTGTTTTTTAATCGTCCTACATCCTTACTTTATGTTCTCTGTTTGGTGGAGAAGCTCCAAGTTTTAGAAACAAGCTACATTCTTTGTTAATGAGTTATATTTCATTATATTTTAACACGTATCCTCAGTGAAGTTATTAATAATAATAATAATAATAATAATAATAAATTGGGATTCAAGACAATTTTGCAGACTTTGCAAAGAAAATCAAGTAGCCATATCTAAGACTTTTGGGGAACACTTTTACTGATCATATAAAATGGAAATTCAGAATCATCAAGAACAAGAAAAAACTTGGTTGGCCCTAATATAGAGCTTTAGGGAACACCTTTATTCCTCATATAAAACTGATAAATATAGATTTTTAGATAGAAAGCAAAAACATATTGTTGGTTAAAATGACGCCATAATCCAACTAATATTCAATTATTGTATAAACATTTTATTTACAGTAGAATGAGGAGCGTAAATGGACTTAGCACATCGACAATAAGGATCTAATTTGGCTGACTCACAGCTTATAACTAGCTAGTTTTTCAACTGAAAGCCAATTTTATTTAACTGTGAGTGGAAGATTACGCGGTTTTTTTTTTCGACAAGTTAAAAGCAGTTTCTATCGGAAGAATGCTCCATTGAAAATTGCTGCTTTTTTAGAAACCCATTCATGTGCAAATCGGACATATCTATTTAGGTGTTTGATGGAGCAATTAAAATTTGAGTTGAGCTTAAAAATGTGGGAAGCTTCGGGCAAAATTAATTAAATTTATTGCATATTTTTGTTTATTGTAAATTTATTTAAATTAAATAAGCAAGTATTTTAATTAAATAATAATTATACCTAATACGTATATTGTTCATTTTAAAGCCATTCATTTTGTAGGAGTGATACAGAATAATAAAACGTTATTTATGTTTATTAAAATGCCATATAAACAGTGATTTTATTCTGCAACTATTAATATAATGGGTTTTCAGTTTTTTCTGCTAGTTTTTAATTAAATGAGGTATATTCCAATATTACCGATGATGTGTTGGTAACTGTAGTGGTAGCCATATTATTTCATTAACTTTTTATGTTCTCTAATATTATGTAGTTAACCTCAATAGTTATTATTAAACCTCTATTATACATTTAAATTTTAAATCGATTACTATCCATCTAATACGTATATCAATCTTCGGTTATAATAATCAATGTTATACTAAAACGGCCACCAAACACTTTTTCTAATTTTATTAGCATTGGAGAAAAGTAAAACTTCGACGTCTTAATGAACCGTAACCCGTGGAGAAAGAGACACTTTCTCAACGAAAAGCGTACAAATAAATAAAACAAAACATCTTTCTCTCAGTGTATAGATTCTGAAGACTGCAGCAAGTGAGCATGCTAAACTCCGCTAATAATAAATTGTGATATTAAAAAGCCATTTCATTAATGGGTATATACCGTCTTTGGTAATAGTACCAACCTACATGGAATAAATTTTAACTGGATACCTTCACAATCATTTAAAATACGGTAGAGGCTGACGCAAATTAATAGGTGTGAAAAATAATAAAATATCATAACGGCTCTTCCTTTATGATAAATGCAAGTATACATGCATTTATCATAAACGTATATGTTGGGTGTACACCAGGGATCCAACCTAGGACGTTCACTATCAAATAAAGACCATTATTAATAATTTGATCACACTCAATTTTTTTTTCAATTTTCGGATGTTTTGACGTTTTTGAGTATAGCTTGAAATCTAATTGATCGATTTGGTCAAACAAGCCCTGAAATTGAAGGTATTTGAGCCCTCTAAAACTTTCTTTTACATACTTTTGATATCGGATAAGTATTTTGACGCTAGCGATTTTAATTACTTAAAAAAATCGTTTTTATGGCAAAAATTTAGGTCGAAAATTTACATATCGTCCTGGGAAAGGTTTAAATCAAACAGATAACTCCAGTTTGATTTTTTTTCTGAAGCTGACATTTTTACAAAAAAAACAAGCTAATTTTGATAAAAATACATAGAAAAATGGTTATGAATTTTTTAGTGGAAGACCAAAATTCAGCTTTTTGACGATTTTTCTTTTATTTTTTCTTTTATTTTGTAATATGTTTATTCTTTAATGAAAACCTAAGTAAAGTGCATTATTGAATTTTTTTGAGTTATTACAACAAAATAAAACTTTCAATATCTTCAATGTTCAATATTTATTGTTCAATATTTAATATATAATTTCAATAAAATGAAGATAAAACGTAAAAATTCTCGAAAAACTGAATTTTGGTCTTCCACTGAAAAGTTCATAACTTCGCCATTTATCCATGGATTTTTATCAACAGCAGCTTATTTTTTTCCTTAAGTATAATCTATACGTAAAATAAATCAAACTGGACTTATCTTTTCGAGTTCTATCTTTCCCAGAAAGATATTTAAATTTTCGACCTTGATTTTTATTAAAAAAAAAGGACTTTTTCAACTTCATAAAATCGCCAGTATCGAACTACTGAGTCGATACCAAAACTATACCAGAGAGAGTTGTAGAGGGCTCAATTACCTTTGATTTAAGTGCTTGTTTGGTCAAATGGATCAATTAGAACTCGAAGTATACTCTAAAACGTCAAAACACCTTAGAAAATTAAAAAAAAACAATTGAAAATTAATTTCTCGAAAACGCTTCCTAAAAAAAATTGAAGTGTGATTTTTGCGTTTAGTGAGCCAAACTTTACAAGAAAATCATAGTGAGACATGGTGGGCAAAATGGCTGTAAACTAGTGTTATCAGTACTACTACAACACTTACTGATGAATTTCGTAACTTTAACATACTTTACTGTATCCCCTAATTTCAGTTTGAAAACCACCCAAGTAACATTTTTAGTTTTATTATGGTCTTCAAAAACGCTTTAAAACAAAATTTTGTTTTAAAGCGTTCTTGAAGACCATAATAAAACTAAAAGTGTTACTTGGGCAGTGATGGCATCTTTTTTCGGATACTTTGCACAGTAGTTAAATAGGTGTAAAATAAAATTAACAAACTACAAATCTGATTTTTATAACAGTGTAAGATGTTTTATTTTTGTCAAAATGTTCATCCTAAGGGGTGTCCGAAATTTGGCAACTCACGACCAGCGAAGAAAAATCTTCTTGGCGACAGGTACCCTGTAGATGTAAGAATTAAGAGTTCAGCATCTTTCGATTCCAATTAACCGAAATGGAGAACATATAAATTCGTTATCTGTGAGAGAAAATGAAAAAATCCGAGCCGAGGTGTCGCAATGATTGATCAAGGCCATTGAAGGCGGTCACGGCTCAATTTCGGTGCCGGGGTTCCTATCGCCGTAACGTTGTGTTGTTTATTTTATTATGCTGTGTATTTTTTCGACGTGTCGGCCGTTTTAGGGCCCCGCCGTTGCTGATACCGGCTCTCTCTCACCAAAGCGGCGGGCTGCTCTAAGTGCCTCCGCTTGTTTAGATAAGGGAATAAGTCTCTTACTTCCAACGACAGAATGGAATTTCTCGAGGCCCAAAGTTATTCTCACTTACGATCAGTTCACACGAGTCTAACGCCTCAGACCACCATCCAAATTTCAACAAAATATGTATCACATCCAAACTTATTGATTGATGTTTTAACAACCAATATACCTACTGCCATAAAGCTAAATAGGCCTTAAGGGTTTCTTAAGTAAATAGGGTTTTATAAGGGTATAAATGACATCCCATACTAAAGCGTAATAGGCGTTATGGTTTTAAAACTAGGTTTTGTTGTGTCTAATAAAGCTTTCTGTTCTTAGAACAATTAACTTTCGTGATAGCTACAATAAACCCAAACATCTTTTCAAAGATCACACTTTATCACAATAAAACTTTGATATAATATTTGGGTAAAAGCCAAGAGTTACATTTGTTACTTGGGGAAGAAATTTAAAGGCAGCAAAAACAGTACATAAAACTAAGAAACTTTATGGAAGGAAAAAAAAGTAGTGGTAGTGGTAACGGTGAAAGGTGGACAAAAATACTTGAAGAAGTAGAGAAGAAGGTATTTAAAATTTGCAAAAAGAGGTAAACGGAATTTATGCTACTGTAATAGGTACCGAAGTTAGCACACAATCGCAGAAGATCCCGTTGCGAGCTAGAGAGAGAATTCCTCGAGTCCAAATCTATCATATTTCACCTTAAATAATGGCCACGTCGTACCGCATAAATCTAAACGGAAAAGCTAACGTTCGTTTTCCCCATTTCCGTCATATATAGTCTCATTATGAATATAGCGACGTAAATCTGCCGATCCGGCGGCCGGAATGCCGACTGTCACATTTGAATTTTATTAATACGAGCCGGCCTTTTGAACACGCTTCATTTTACCCGGATTATCAATACTTACCGATGATAAATTATCGTCACTTGTTTCTTTCCCTTCTCAATGACGCGCCCCATCAAAATTGCGGCCGTCGCGCGAACCATGGGAAACACTTTATTGCCTATTCGATTTCATTTAATTCCCATTCATTAATTTTACAAACACAGGCGAACTCACATCCACATGCACTAACGACTGCAATCCGGCCATCCGAGAAGCACGGGTGTGCCACAAAGACCCAAACTAGGACCTACGCTCTTTCTCTTATGCATCGAAGACGCTGTTTGAAAAATATATATAAAATTTTCAGTTTTTTACTAAATAAAAACACAGTAAAAGGTCTACATAACTATATGTTCAGTTTACAACCAACTGTAACTAATTGAATAAGTAGTAGTCCTATACCTTAAATTATTTCCAATTAAAAAAAGCAGGCAAATTTAACGTGTTTCTATAAATTTCTTGTTTAGCTGCTTTATATAATAAAATTTCACAACCTTTGCATACAACTTTTGGTAATCGTTCATCTTCTACATCATATACTACTAAGCTTTGAACTTTTTCCAGAATCTTAAGATTGGAAATTTCCACATATTTTAGACATTTTTTCTTTTTATTAAGACAAAACAAACAAATTCTCTTGCGATTATCCGGATGGTTTTTATTAGCTTCATTGCACTATATACTGTAATCAATGCAAATATAATTATTTATATCTAATTTATAAATAAATCTGCGACAAATTAAAAAAAAAACGGTAAAATAACGCAACGGTATTTTCAATCACGATTTCGACATGTGACATGTGACAAGTGACATATGTCAATAGTTCACTAGTCTAATGAATTGCACATTTTATGTAACAAATATATTAAAAGCTGTTAGTCATTATTTGCAGTTCACTAATTAAAAATCTCAAAAAATTGATCAAAAATCATGAATATTTTTATAAAAATTGATTTTTATAAAAAAGTGCCAAGCGAATTGAGTTTATCTTGAAAAAAATTGTCTTGTAAGTGATTTTTTATCAAAATATGAAAAGGACTCGGATACGTCTGAACCTTTCAATTAAAAGTTATTCAGGGACACCTTGATATCAATAATTCAACCATAATTCTTATAACTTTCAAAAGGACCTTTTTTGTATTTGTTGGAAATTGAGAACTTAACTAAAAATAATTTATAAGAAACTTGTCATTAAAACAAACAAACTTATATCAACATGTATTAAACACATGTAAATCTGCAAAGCATGGGTGTGCCACAAAGATCCAAACTAGGACCAACGCTCTTTCTGCCAAACATAGAACACTGTCTAAGATAAATGCAAAATTATATAACACATTTTAATGAATGGAAAAGAGATGTAAACTGGGACCAAAGCAACTTGTTGTTTTCTTAACTATATGGAGCACATATATGCATAAATATTTCAATATAAATTAATTACAAATAATAAATAATGCAAAATAACCCGTAGCAAATTAAATAATAATACCTATAGTAAGCGGGCAGGCTACCTAAGCAAATTTTATAGCGTGTTACGGACAAAAGTTCCCCATGCCAAATGAGCTACCACTACACGCACTGCTAATAGGCGTTGCGCATTTCTCGGTCGCTCTTTTTCTATTGGCAACAATGACAAATTTCACGGCTCTCCATCTAACAACTATGAAATTGCATTTTATTTGTGGCTGTGTCGTTTTTGAGATATTGATTTACACTATAAAATTTCCCGCTGTAATTGGATCGATGTCCAGTAATTTTATTTCTAGTTACAAATTTAATTTTACAGCCAATTGTGTTTAGAACATTTCCCTCTACGTAAATAGAAATGATCCCTATAAAAACATTCTTCACAGCGATGGAGTAAGACGTGGTTTGATTGGTTTGTTGCTTTCCATAGAGATCATTTTCTATAGAAAGTAGATTATTGTTTTAGACGGAGCATAAATCAATATTTGACGCTGGAACTTAAAATTCTCGATAGCTCGTTTTATTGTATTTATACACATCAATTAATAATGTTGCTCGTGTTCTTTTTGTTCGACGTAAACTTAATCAAAAGATAGTATCGGCTAATCAGGGCTTTAAAAAATTTGTACAGTTAATAACCACTTTGCGTGGAATTACTGCCGTGTGGACGAAGTAGAGAGAGAAGCAATGGCCAGGATGTCTCGTATTGCAAATCGGGACAATAATAACTGCTTCCGGAACTTGATAATTAGTCGACGAAAAAAGGAAAATAAAATTTATAATGGGGCAATTGTAGGGAGGACCTTTTATGACCCACCATTGTTCCTGCTTCGCCATGGTTTATTTTTCCTGCTTAGCAATGCTCATTAGGTTCCACTTCCCAGTAATAACATGCAAATAATAAGTAAAATCACTTTTCAAACAGATTAATGAAATACTGTCCTTTTACCTTGTCACGGTACCGTCAGACATTCTTTTTCTGTCTTTTGGACCTCGTCAGTGCCGGGTAGCCATGTTGTGCATACAGCGACAGCGGTGAGCGATAGGCGCCATCTGCATTGGAAAAACCTTTACGTACGAAGTAAGTCAAATCGATTCCTTGAATAATTTCTCAAAACACACATTAAAATTAAGCATAGAGCCAATAAATGTCAAGCATTAACATAATGTGTTTTAAATTGGTCGGAAGAGGAATTTTATGGATAAGCGCTCATAGAATCGAAGTTATGCCAGTTGTAAAATAATAAAGCTTTTATTTCCTAGCATTTTTGTAGACAGGCGTTAAAGCTGCGCTTGCAGCAAAATGAATAGTACCGTTTATAATTATCTAATCGCGATGGTAAAATAGTTAAATTAACGACTTTTTCAATGTGAACTATTAAATTTTAAGTTTCCAGGTTTCGAGATTTCGGTAATAATTATTCTTAACGACGGACAGTGATTGGTTCATTAATGATCGACATTTTTATGCTGTAAATCTGAAAATTATTTATAACTAATTAGATAATGAAATGTTTATTGGCACTTACTTGTGTGCAGGGAAATTAAAGCATTTGCAGTTATTATCTAAAATTGTTTTTGCTAATTATCAATAAAAGGTTCCAAACGCCAAGTTATTCGCATAAAAACAAAACTACCTAACTGTTCATTGAACAGTGTTCGATTCCTTTTTCCTCAGAATTCCGATTTAAAAATAATAAAAACTATATAATGACATTAATATTACTGCAAGTAATTTTTAGAATAAAAAGGGTACAGAGAACCTCCTACAAATAACTGTTCGTAAATTAAATTTGTCATGTCTAAAAAGGCGTAGCGAAATATTGACAATAAAACATTTAATAGGATTGCAATTTCACACCATATGCATTACATGTTGAATTACGTTTGAATTGTGAGAGTAGTTTACAAATTCACGACTATCAGAAAAGAATCCGTCAAAATTCTTACACAGTAAAAAAATATTTGTTAATTTTAGCAAATATTAACCAGATTTTATGTGCATCCATGTCTACATTTACAACAAACTGTAATCTGTAATCCTATATCAATAATTCAACCATAATTCTTGTAATTTTCCAAAACGATAATATTAATAATAATTTATTTATTTCCAACAGGAATACGAGGTGTGTTCAGAAAATAACGGGAATTGTTAAATTTCACGGGTTCGGAGGGTCCGGTTGTCATAAAATTTTCTTTATTATGTTGGTATACATGCCCCCGAAGTATGATAAAAACTTTAGCTGTTTTCATTGTTTACTTTGTCTGTGGCAGCCGCTAAGGTTAGACGTGTTTTATGAGCTCGGCCATTTTTCGATTGTTAAAAGAAATGGATCAAAGAATTTGTATCCAATTTTGCTTAAAAAATTAAATAAATTCTGTGAAATGTTAACAAAGGCATATAGTGAGTCTGCTATAAGTAAAACAAGAGTTTACAAGTGGTATAAGATTTTCCAAAATGGTCGTGAAGACATTGAAGATGACGAACGCCCCGAACGCACAATCACATTAACAACCGATAAAAACATGAGAAAGAAAATGGTTGTAAACCATCAGAGAAGTCGCTGATGATGTTGGTATATCGATTGGCTCATCCCATGAAATTTTTTGGGTATGAAACGCGTGGCAGAAAAATTTGTTCTAAAATTGTTAAATTTTGAACAAAATTTTTGGCCAAAAACAATACTGTAATGATGACCCAGCCTCCATATTCGCCAGACATGCCTCTTTCTGACTTTTTCCTATTCCCAAAAATAAAGAGAACCTTAAAGGGCCGTCATTTTGCAAGCATAAATGACATTAAAAGCGCATCGCTGAAAGAACAAAAGGCTATGCCAAAGATCGAGTTTTAGAAATGTTTCGAGTATTGGAAGAAGAGCTGGCACATGTGCATAATGTCCAATGGGGACTATTTTGAAGGCGACAACATTAATGTAGACGAATAAATAAATATTTGTTTCAAAAAACGAAAATTCCCGATATTTTCTGAACACACCTTGTACACCCAATTACAGGAAATGTTATTAACAGTACAGTAAAATAAACAATGAACAACGTAGATAAATTAAAATCCGCCAAAAAAACATTCAATAATGTATGATAGGGGACTATTGTGAATGTCACTTATGCTATTAAACAAAGTACATATTCTAAATAAGCATTGCATTACATTAGTTCTTGGTGCAAGAAGATAAAAAGTAACAGAGTTTCTTGAGTTAAATCTTGGCACTAAGAATTTTAAAGAACTTCATAAAAATGGACAGTCTATTTTATTGTTACATAGATTATAAATAAAATTTAACGCAATTTTATTTCTGCGATCCTGCAAAGAATCCAGACTCTGGATTCTTTGCAGGATCGCAGAAATAAAATTGGATAAAACTGGAAATTGGATAAAATAAATTGGATAAAACTGGATTCCAGAGAGAGTCTATTTAATAAGAAATTATTGTCTATGCCTCTTTCGGGGTAAATTCGATCCTCGATACGCTGGACATGACATGCATAGAAATAATTTGTTAAAAATTGAAAAAATAATCTGTAACCTTTGAAATTAACAAAATGCTTACAAAATTGCCTATTACAAAAAATTTTATTACAGTGTAGTTGGGAAATTTTTTTGAAATTATCTGAAAGAGGAATTTTGATTTTGTAAAGAACTGTTATGAATGGCGTGTGTGTAATAAATATGGCGAACCGGGTGGACTAGGAGGAAGGCATGAGGCATTGTCGGCATTATATGTATGTGAGAACGGGGAAGTGGCATAGCAGCGCTGCACAACTATTCGAATAGATCTTCATTTGAGAGCGAGAGTGAAGAACGTGTAGGTAAAAGGGGAACGGAACACGGATAATACATATCTTTATGCTAAATATCTCGGATCGATCTGGCACGAAGTTGGCGTAAAAACACGTCCATTTGAAATTCAAAGTGCCACGGCCGTTTCCACCAGCAGCAGCAGCAAGCTGAACTCTCTGTGCGCGCAAAATCATAAACATGCACAATCTTGCCGGCTACTGTTTCAGCTTATCTTGACAATCGTGGATTCCTGCGTTATCGATGCCAGCGCCCGCTTGTGCTTCTCTCTTCTTGCCTGACGGTTAAGACGATGATGATCAACTGAGCTCGGGGTGATCGACGACGTTTCCAAAGCCAACTTATTCGCTCATTTGGAACACGCCACCCAACAATCGCGGCATTCGTTATTCCCATCTTATTGCTTTTTCCTAATTTTGCCCTTCTAAGGGAACAACGCATTACAACTTCTCTTCCAATAAACATGACACTTAATATTTGCTTTTCTTCTCCCACCTTTAAAACGCTCTGTATACATGTTTTCATAACACTAAGCGATCTTTTAAATACACATTCACAAGCTGTAACTTCATGGCGTTTTGGACAAGGGCTGAAGTTAGCAGCAGTGTCATGTCATGCAATCGTCAAATTACATCCCACCGCTGTCGAAGTACCTGTTTGCTTATATAAGACTCTAAGTATTTATTCCATCCATGCTAACTTGTTATTTTTGTTACAGGTAAGCACTCCTTCAAACTGCACAAACGTAGTAAGTAACAAACTTCACTTAAATTGATAAAATTAAACCTTATTTTTGGTGACTAAGAAGCAACCACGTCGGTGAAAAAATCTCGATTAAAAAAAACACACACAGAAACCCGATCATCGCGGTAATTCTGTCCTTGTAGCACTGTCGTCGTTAAATAATTGATGGTGGTCGGTTTTATCGTCTAAAATGTGTCGATGATCCATCATTTTTTTGTATCGCCCGATGCATCAATTATTTCGAATTTTGTTTTATAACAGATCGAGTTTATCAGCTTGCCAGGGTAGAAAATACAATGTATTTGGAGGTATAACAAAATTACCCTGGCTAACCAAATTGTGTTTAAAAATATGGAATCTTCAAAAAAGTCCGTTATCTTTTGTTTTAAGATTTTAAAGTTACTTTTAATTTTAAAAACATTTTCCTACATTATATGGTACAATTATGTGGTAGACTTTTTTTTAAATTGAGCCTAATCCTTATATAATTGGTTTCACCAAAAATACCACCAATTTGCAGTAATGACTCCAAATTTTCCCCCAAGGGTTTAAAATGTAACTGTGCAGGTGCGACCAGTAGATTAAACTGATATTTAAATTATTAGATGATGGTCGAACACATAATATTAAGTAATTACTTATATCCTGTAAATCAATTTATATGATTTTCGATTTTATCAATTTCGAATGTTATGAAAAAAATTAATAAACAAGGCTATATTTAAATCACTGTTACAGTAAGAAGATTATAGTAATTTCTTTAAAAAATTATTCATGACTAAAATTCACTCTGCCAATACCAACATTAAAACAAATTCTTCAGCAAAAATGTTTGTAAAAGTAATTTATTATTAACAGTACGATCATTTTTCTTGGTATAAATACGTGTGTACACGCCCACATTATTAAATTTAAGACAGCTCATTGTTAGGCGTTTAACAATAGTTTATTTATTATAACATTTATTTATTTTAATGCTGTACATTCTATTTTTCACTTTCAGTTTAGGTTTAATATTTAATAATAATTTGATAATAAAACATATAGTTAAAATTTGTCGTACTTGGTGTAATATGTACATCAATCTTTGAAAATTTTAGATGCAACTGTGTCATTTTAAATTCTTTATACTTTCTGTAACGTCCCAACGCTTGATTATTGGCCCCTAGGCATTTTTTATTTCTTCTCCCGTTTTGACAGGAACCTAATGTATCAACGCGTCAATTCACCGCATTCCGATACCTGCAGAGTCCCACAACTGTACCAAAGTTCACGTCACAACACAGCTTTCAGTTATGACGTGTTTTTATCTTACACATGAATTAATTTTCCAGTGTGAAATGTTCACAGCAGACCGCAAGACATAAATTTTGAATGTTCAATTTAAACACGGTGGAGACCAAAATTGGCCACCAAGAAGTCAGGAAGTTATTTCGACTCCAGAAAAAAGAAAAATAATAATACTTACAGACAATTTTGGACCAAAAATAGTTAGTTGTACAATCTCTTTAGTTACAATGTATTTAAGTTAACAATGTATCTTGCAGTTTTATAGTGAAATAATTTAATTGATCAGAAATGACTGCCATAAATTACACAATTACAACCCAGGTAATTACGGCAACAATAATTATGCATTAAGTACCTACCGTAGCTTTAATTAAATTATTTAATTAATGACAATAGATTTAAAGTTTTTTCAGTACAGTATAATCCTAAAACTAAACAACAATAATATTGATACAATAAATAATAAAATCAGTTCTTGTAGTCAGTCCTGTTATGTCGAAGTTTTCTTCATCTTCAAAATCAGTGCATTTCAATTTGATTGAAGTTACTTCTCGCGTTGTTATCCCCAATTAAGTATTGCTGTATTTCCTCCAAAGTCTTCCCCTTGGTCTCAGGCACGAACTTGATTATAAATATCAACCCTATGAAACAACATACGGAAAAACAGAAGAACGGTACGTACATCGAGCCGAACTCATCGATACTGATTTGGAAAAATTTGGAGCAAACTGTGCCCATGAGTACGGAAAAGGTGTCGGCTAAACAGAGAGCTTTCGCTTTTACCGTGGTCGGGAATAACTCGCTTAGCACGGTGACAGGTCCAAATGCAAGACCGATGCTGAATAGGATGTTGTAACACACTAGTGCGGTAATGGGGAGCCAATAGAAGGTTTCCGCGAAGCGCGGGAAAATTTCGTTCAAATAGAAATGCAGAGCAAGAAAGAACACCGATACACCGCAACCACATGCTGAGGTTATGAGTAGTTTGCGTTTACCAAAACGATCTACGATGAAAATTGTGGACAAGGCGACAGCTATAAGTTCTACGGAGGAGTAGATTATGACGGAGACGGAGGGGTCAATACTGCTTCCAGCTTTATCGAAAATGCTTTCGGTGTAGAACATGCAAGGGTTTTTGCCACTGAACTTATTCGTGCAACAAATTATGACAAAGATACATACGGCTTTTCTGTTGCTTGATTCCGTGAACAGATCCAAAATCCCAGCTTTCTTGGTTTGCTCCTGCCTTGTAACAGCTTTACATAGCGAATCCATTTCACCGGAGACGTTACTGGTACCACGTAGAATCTCCAGGGACCTTTTCGCTTCCTTATAGTTGTGTTTCTTGATGTAATAGTAGGGCGATTCGGGCATCATTACGAATGCCGAGAAGTGCATTAAAGGTATTAGTGCGGATATAAGACTTGATGTGAAGATGTCGGTGCAAGAACCTATAATGTTGATGAATAGAGTTCCAATTATTCCAGCCATTGCAATGGTGGATGTTAACAACCCCCTGATACTAGGGTCCGATATTTCTCCTACATACATCGGCAGTGCTGTATATAGAGCCCCCTCACAGGCTCCTATAATGAACCTATACGTAGTAATAACCCAGATGCTGTCAGCGAAAGCAATACCAATACAGCACAGAAACACCACCGGTGAACAAAGTAGGGTGGTGATCTTTCGGCCAATTTTGTCGGCTAATATTGCAGCTAGAATGGCACCAGGAGGCGCCCCTAGCAGAGGCGCCACGGCACACCACGATCCTTCATCGCTTGTTGTGGGGATGTGGGATGCATTCGATTGAAGTTTGGGGAGATACGGTGAGGTCCATCCCAAGTTTATCCCCGAACTGATGATTGAAAATGCGCCTGCAATATGGAGCGTTAGGATGTCAAACGAAGATAAAATGTTGTATTTACCTGCAAGTGTGGCTAGATATTGGAATAAATTCCCTTTATTGTAGAAAATACCGAACTGCATGACTGCACTGAAGACTGTTAAATGACTTTTGAAGCAACGCAAATGACTTTTGCTGGTTAATATAACCCCTGGGTATTAACTTAATAAAGTATGTTAATCCTAGAAGAGCTCTTAATACTTTAATTTGGTTACAATAAAGTTTGTTTGGACTAATCTATTTTTGGAATTTTAAACGGTAGATTAAATTTTGTCTGATTACCATTTACGTCAAATTTTGGGTAAATATTTGCTTTGCAAAATTCAATCTTCTTGTTTTCTACTTGTTTCCGTAACTTTTTGTAAACAAATATGGGTAGTACAGCCAACGTTTCCACAATAAATGAATCATACCGCATAAAGTTGTATATCATATTAAGATAGCCAACCTTGTAAACGTAAATTCCCTTCTATACGGCGTTATATTTTATTATAAACGACTCCAATGCGTTCCAATCTATTATAAATGCCAATAAAAATGTTGCCAGTTATTCATAGCCGTGTGCCTTGATAAATTTTATTCGACTCCGAGAGATGCTCAGCTCCGTTCACGATTGATGCGACAATTAATTGTCTTTCTCGGCCATGCTTAATTAAACTTAATGGTATGTGTACTGGAGCGCGCTTTTTTTGTTTTGTTTTCTGCATACTCTGCATTAAAAAAATGCATACCATTTAGAGTAATAGGCGATTTTTTACCTCACATTTTTAGCCGGTAAAACAGATTTCTAACACCAGTATTGGTTGCTCTATTATTGTGTAGATGTCGCTCTATATAAATATATATTTAAATGAATTAGTAATAAATTATATTATATATAATATAATATCTATCATAACAACTTTTTTACCATTCTGAGACATAAGTAATAAAAAGCTAGTATACTATATTTTTAGATCCCAGGTTAAATTATTAATAACCTTATTCAGGATAAAAACATCGATCTGAAAGATAAGAATCGGAATTCCTAATTACTTTTCTAATTAAGAATATATAGCAATTAAACAAAAAGCGCCCCACGATGAAAAAGCTTATAAACGTATTTACAAATTTTATATGGAATCATGTTTGGAATGCATAATGTTTGAAAAATGAATTATTAATTTCGCCTTGTTTCTTATTATGTTTTAGCAAATGTATATCATGAGTTAGCTGGTAAAAAATTGGTAAATCATCCGTAGCTAATAATCGTGTGGTTTAAAAAAAAATAGGGGCAGAAAAAGTATACGATTTTTTATTTACTACCTACGTGAAAAAATGCGTTTCAAAAATTATTTATTTAATTAATTTAGCATTTTTTATTATATTTGCTTTAGTTTATATTACGACATAATTTTATTAGATTACATTGCAGTTTTTTAAGTAACACGTAGTTTGTCTATTTGTTGTAGAGTTATCTCAAAAATACAAATTGTAAAACAATTATTATTTTGTTGTTTTATTTTAGATCTGTTTGAATATGGATTATTTTTACAATGTTTTTACATTTTTTTTATTTATATTTTTGTTTTCAGTAATTTTTTATTAAATTCTATCTCGATTTTTTTTGTTGACATTTTAAGGTTTTTATAATTAATATAAACAATGTTAAAAAAAATTAAAGTTCTTAAACGCATTGGAATATAAAAATCTATAAAACTAAAAAATACTTGATTGAAATTTAGTTTTCAAATTATTGAGCTTGTTTTTACATAAACCTTTTTATCTCCTTTATTTATGGCCGGATTAAAAAAATTCTTTGGAACAGTTTGGTTTATATAAAAACAACAGAACGTCGATAAATCAACAAAAACTCAGATGAAATAGTTATTTACCTAACAAGTGCGCAAAGTTACATTTTTCCGCACGCTACTGCAATTGCACGAATAATAAAGAAACGTTTAGTGTATTTTGACACAAACGTCAAATTTTAGGTTATCAATAGTTATTATTTTTTACCAAACATTTTTATAGAAACACCGGTTGTAGAAAAAATCCTGTGTGTAATTCGAGCGCAAAGTGACATTGCCGCTCTCGCGAGATAGCTTGCAATATATGCATTTTTTGTTTTCTGACTAAGTAAGGTTTTTACAATTCTCTTGAAAATTTCTTTAAGTAGAAATTTTACTATCTGTAACAAAACCACCTTACTGATAGGTACCTAGGTACCTAGGTACTTATTGATATTTGCCCTACTGATAACTCAGTAATTACTAATAGTTTTCCCATCCCTAGTACGGGGATCATAGTATAGTATAGTGTACTGGTGTACAGAGCTCTCGGGAGTGCTTCGACGCGTCTATTTTACATAAGATTGTTTAGCATGCGATTCGCCTCAGGCCGACTACTGTGCAGACACACCCCGTCGCCGATAAACGAGATATCTGCTGAAATGAGCGATTTCAAGACGAGGAACACCCGATCCGAAGCAACAACACGAGCAATCAACAAAGTTGAAAAGTTTTTACTCTTCCATACACCTTGCATTTCTTTAGTTGGTACTGATGAACCTGCGAACGCAATTAAAGAACTCGAGCGGTGTAATTGCTCAATAGCTCGAAAATTATCGAATTAGCTTCGAAACACTTTTTTCGGGGTCGTCGGGAATTCGCTGGTCTATTAAGCTCATTAGTCTTCGCCGCATTGCCGTGATTTCGGAGAAAAGACCTCGCGAACAAATTAAGACGTTTGCGCATGAAATCGCATAGCTGGTTTTTCGCATCCGTCTCCGTCTTTCTTGCACTCTCATCATTTTTCTATGGACTGTACCGTCTCTGGGACGCGCACATTCAAGTTTTTTGCCGCGAATAACAATTACCGGCTAGTAAACGACTCGCCAACGTTTATAGAGGATCGGCAAAAAACCCATCCATTTTAGATTGGTACGGCACTACCTCGCTAGAAACCGTTCAGCAGTACCGGCTTCGAAAATCGAAAATATAAATGTTGACCTATAGGTATACGAAATTTTGACGTTCACCAATGATCCATTTATGAACGCAGAGGCGTAATTGCGTAAGCGAGTGTTAAACAAATTATATGCAAGTCTTTCCACACACATCCATCATAGGCGGTCTTCCTCCTAGACCCCCGCCAAACCCGTCCCTGCCTTTTGTGTTCAGTTCCTTGCTCGCCAACCAGATAAGATAACCATTAAGGATAATAGAGGAGAGGATTTAAATTAAACAGTTAAACACCAGTCGTCAGTACGTGATCTCAATGAAATTAATTTTTATAACGAAACCTTGTTTCACGATATCGACTGGCAATGCTATTTTTCTATATACAGCATTCTACCATGCTGTCTTACACGCTTTTTAAATAAGCCAATTTCCACAACAGATCTTTATTACAACATCGCTATACTGGGTTTTTCTTTCATAGCACAAAATTGTTCAGCGAATATTCAAATCCGCATTCAAAACCATAAATCACTCAACTTAATAATGCCATCTTCAACTGAGTAAAACCTTTATCTAATACTGTCAATCAGGAAGAATTTTTATTAAAAACCATGAATGCAAAATTAACATTAACGTTAGAGCGTAGGTTAAGTAAGTCATTAAGTCGCCAGCTAACAGAACTTTAAGCTAGGAAACGCTAGCATCTCACCTCTGTCATAGTTGTGTAAAATATTTTTAAAAATAAAAGAAAAAGTTGCTATAAAGTAATTTTTGGAAAATAAATTATCTGACTGATTATATCACCATTAGGGTGGTTCTTACTTGACCGATGTCGAAATTTTAATCGTGCCGCCCCCTTATTTGTTTTTAAAAAATATAAAAAATATGTATGCCAAATTTGAATGTCCTGTAACAACGAGGAGTTTTCCAGATAGAGGATTTTTGCCTTTAATGTATTAATTTTTTAAAATTACTATTTATCTATGAAAAAGTATAATTTTTTGAGAAAATGTGAAGAATATAAGTTACTTTAAAACAAAAAAAAAGAAATTATGTATTTGTATCCTAAGGTCTTTTTTACTTCGCTGGATTATTACTTACAGTTTTTCATATAGGGGATTTTTGCTTTAAAACGCAATAATTTTATAAAATCAGTAATAATTAATGAACAATTCTAATTTTTTGAGGAAATAAAGGGAAAATATGGTACTTTTAAACAAAAAAAAAAGAATTCATGATGTCCATAGTAAGGTATTTTTTACTTCATTCAATTATTACTATTATTGTTATTTTATTGAAAATGTCATAAAAAACAAAATATCAGTGATAATTTGCATTTAATGCTTAATTAGTGTATTTCGAAACGTAATTTTGTACTTTTCTAATGTTGGTGCTACCTAAATGTCTTTTAGGCAATCTTAAATTATTTGTTTCTGGATAATGATATGTTATGAATTTTTTTGTTTTTTTTGTATTATTTGGTTTTTTATTACCTTTAGGTATATTGTACTGTTGTATGCAAATAAAGTATCTTGTTTTTTTCTTATATTCATTATACTTATAAGGTATTTTATGTAAATGCTAATTAGTTAGTCTCATTACTTCATTATTATCATGTATTATATTTTTTTGTGACGAGTGTAAATACGTATTGTATGTAAACACGAATAAAGCATTAAAAGATATTTAGGAAGCACCAACATTAGAAAAGTACAAAATTACAATTATGTAAATAATGAAATTGATTTTTGGATTGTTTTCGAACAATTTATTTTTAAAGAAAGTAACATAGTTAAAATGGCAAAAAAATAAACAAAATAAAACACAGATAATTAGGTTTTTGGTATTTTAAAAATTGTTTACAACAGTCTTTTTTTGCGCCGGGAAATGCTTTTCGAAACTAAAAAAAAAACTAAATTGTTCGAAAACAATCTAAAAATCAATTTCATTATTTACATAATTGTAATTTTGTACTTTTCTAATGTTGGTGCTCCCTAAATATCTTTTAGGTAATCTTAAATAATTACGTTTCAAAGCACACTAATTATGCATTAAATGCTAATATTTTGTTTTTTTATGTCATTTCCAATAAAATAACAATAATATTAATAATTGACCGAAGTAAAAGCGACCTTACGATGGACATACATGAATTCTTTTTTTTTTGTTTAAAACTACCATATTTTTCCTTCATTTCGTCAAAAAATTAGAATTGTTCATTAATTATGAATGATTTTATAAAATTATTGCGTTTTAAAGCAAAAATCCCCTATATGAAAAACTGTAAGTAATAATCCAGCAAAGTAAAAAAGACCTTAGGATACAAATACATGATTTCTTTTTTTTTTGTTTTAAAGTAACTTATATCCTCTACATTTTCTCAAAAAAATTACAGTTTGTTCTGATTTATTTTACCTTGATGTTTTTCTATCAACTCTTGCTGGAGGGGGTAACATCTCACCACTGCTGTCTTATTACTTGAGTATTTATACCAGGACTTCAGTGAAAGAAAATAGCATCCCAAGGGATGTTCCGTGCATAGATGCGCCTACAAAGAGCAAATGCGTTTGTTCAGTTATTTGCTTTGAGAGCATTTTTTCTATGTCCGATTTGAATGCTGCAGGCCGCGGACAGTTTAGGAATTTATGCGACACTCCAGCGCGGCTTAAAATTATTACGTCTTCTTCGAGCGTGTGAAAGGAACAACCGGCTCGGCCCGAACCGGCCGTTCTGTTTGCAAATTTTCCCCGTTTTGAGTATCGGCGCATCTTCTCTCCAAGCCACCACACACAATTTGAATACAATTTTGGCCGGTGGAAATTATGCGAACTCCTGCTACCGAACTGCTGCCGCTGCATGCTTATCCTGCTGGGAGAATGTTCCAGTGTCATTTTTGAATATTGAAGAAAGAAAAATCGTTATTTTCAAAGAATTGTTATTTCAAAATAAAAAATATTCACCCACAAAAACTACACGCACCTGGAATGTATGTACATACAGCATACCTTACTAAATTACGTGGTAATTTTTTTGCTTTCATGTTCTTTTAATAAAGCAATTAATTGAAGTTATTTTCCATTTAAGGATGTATAAGAAGTGAATAATTAAAACATAAAATAAAAAGAATAAAAAACAATGAACTAGTTTTTACGATGGTAATTCTTGACGAGAATAAGCCATATGCAACAATTAAATTTTAATCGTTACGTAAAATCAGCTTTTTATTATAAATTATCTCTGTATTATAATTGTCGGGTAATATCTAATTATTTTATTCATAGTATTATACTTAATGTCTTATAAAAACGTGGAAATTTATTCGTATTTAGACAAAATTAGCCGCCACTGCCATAAAGTCGTTTTTCGAACCTTGAGATTTTTTGTTTGATTTATTTTTTGATTAATTTATGAGCATAACATTTCGGTTTATTTACCAGAGTCTCAGAAAAATATAAAACGCTTAAAATAAAGCCGTATAAGACCTGTTTGTTTTGGGATTTAATTTATTTGTTTATTACTTAATTAAATTTTTATATTATGTTTTATAAATCTTTTTATCGCTGTCATAAATTTCGTTTGTGAATTGTTTTAAGGGTATTACAGAGATTTTTCACACGACAAAAAAATTATCAACATATTACTTTGTTTCGTTAGGTAAATATTTTTAGTTCTATTTTAAATGCTAAATATACAAGCTATTTGTTGTTTACTAGTTTACGCAAATAAGAGTTTTTTTAGAGTAATAAAATTTGGATATTGTCAACTATTATAATATGTGTCGGTAACAAATCGCGCATTAGTCACAACACCTAAAATTTTAATGGGCATAAAAATAGTCAAATTTTATACATTAGTTTTCATCATATTATATAATTTCACGTAGATCGTGTGCGAGGCAATTAATAGGCTTATATTGGTTTTTAAGGCTTCAAAATTTGAACAATTAACCTAAAATTTTGATAATAAAAATAATAAAAACATTGATAAAGTAGGTATTTTATTGTTTCGACCTTGATAAAAGTCCATGTCACTAATGTATAAATATATACCTACATAACACTATTTTTTAAGTTTCACTTCTTTATTTTCATTTTGACCATTGTTTAGATTTAATCATTTTTGAAAAAGCTGTGTTAGCAAAACAATTGTTAAAATTAAAATAAATACGTGAAAGTTAAAAAAAAAAATAGAGCAAACCACATACCTATAGTTATTGGACACTTAAGGATTATTATTTATTTAAAATTTATATATGCCGTTGTTTTAAAGATTTTAGTTTTTTTCTTATAAATATATAAAAAGGATAGTTTGTTTGTTTAAACTTTATTTACGTTTACTTAAAAATAAGAATATTTGAATTTTTAATAATAGTTTTATAAAAACATGCAAAAAAGTATAGTAATTGGACACATGGACCATAGTTATTGGACATACAATATTTATATAAACATAACAACTTTACATTAAATAACATATATTGTTAAATATTTAAAGATAAATTGCGGTTTTGTAAATATAATATAATTCATATATTTCTTTCTCGGATTCCTCATTCCTTTTCTGGATTCTGAAGGTAACTACTAATTCCTTGGTCTGAATTCTGAAATAGTTCGTTGCAAATATCATTAAGTGTGGTATCTTTAGTTTGTGTATGTTAAAAGTATTTTCCGAATTTATTAATTTTGTTGCCATTAGTTTTTTATGTTCTTTATCATGCACTGTTATTCTGCAAGATGTCCTGTGACGAAAAATCACTATATTACTTACTCTCTAAAAATGAATTATTCAAAAATGTCATAGCGAAAAAGCAGCCACTAATAATTCTGGTCAGCAGCAATTTGTATCCAGGACATTTAGCAGTCAATTCCTATGAAATATTATTCGCTGAATCCGAAAATGTCGTCAAAAGTTATAAAAGTAGAACACTTTTTAAAATATACATATCTTACATATAATATGGAATTTACTATATCTCAAAAACTGCTGAACTTTTATGGATTTTGACGGTCTTTTCGGATTCAGGGGTCAATTTTACATAAGAATTGGATGGTAAATGTCCGGGATACAAATAGAGTATGATATTGGACATATGTCCAATAATATAAATTTACATTTTTTACCTACCAGTAATTGGACACTGGCCATTTTACTGTTTGTTTTCAGAATTAAAATTAAAACGCATTAAAGTGACAATGTTTAAACCATGAGGAACACATTTATACCACACACTAATCTGTACACTTTTTGTAAATATTTTTTATTGTAATTTAAACACAGCCCTGCTCTTAACAAAAAAACAAAAATCTTACCACAAAAGTAACGTGCGAACTTTTTTGTCCTATATTGGACCCAAAAGAAAGTAGTTCTATATTATATTTATAATTGTATACATCGTCATCTAATGATTTGATTTTAAGGTAACTATTTATTGAACTCTTGTTTTTGCAGTATTAATGTTAATTGTCCAATAACTATAAAGTGTTCGATAACTGCATTCTTTACCCTAAGTACTTTTGTATTTATACAGGGTGTCCCAGAACTCACGCCACAGAGGCAAGGGAAACGTGCTGAAAGTTATGCGAAACACATTCTTAAAATTTAAAATTCTTTAAACATATTAATATCTATAATAATTATAATTACAATATATAAACGATTTCCTAGATTTCATAGAATTTTTTAATTTTATTTCAACAAAAATTCTTCGTGGAATGCATTAGACTAATCCCTTTTAGGTAAAACGCATTTACTTACAGAAACTTATTGTCTTTTATTCCGGAATACCCATTTTTCTTTTTATTTTATTGAATCCATGCACAAGCAGCGTGGCTTATTTAAAATGGACATTAACTCCGCTTACAATTTGCAATTGTTTTAGTAGCATTGTCCCTGCAAGTTTAGAATACAGATAGAAGTGTTAAAGAATAAAGAAACACCTTCCATTGTATTCCATTTGCTGCCCACAATCGCAGTTTTGCCGATATAAAAAAATACAATACTACGCCAAAGTCCCTCTTTAAGTACAGGGCGTTCTTTTATAGCATTACATTTATTAGAAAATAATACGTACTTTCGAAAATGTAAATCTCGTTTCAAGAGATCCTTTATTGCCAGGGTAAAGGCCCCAATAGTGCGCACTCCAAAAACAATATTTGTACATTTACTAAAAACAATTGTTAAATTTAATAATTAATAGATTGTAAGTAACTGTCATTTATTTAAATTATGTACTATGCTCCACACCTCAAAGTCCCACCACGTGACCACGTACGGAACGCAGTCTTTTGAAAATTTGGCATTTAAGGCTTTTCAGGTTATGTATCTGTCAAAGTATAGTCAAGGAAAGAAATAATATTATGTTTAGGCGTTAAAAATGTATAAATCTTTATAACATTACAATAACAATGGATGGTTTTAGAATTTAAGAATATAAATACTGCATTTAATGAAATTCTAAAGTGTATGCTGCCAAATAAGTAATATTTTTGTGCATTTGGTCCAAATATCTGGTTTTCTCCATAAAATAATTTAAACTAAACAGCATTTATTAAAAAAAATCTAGCTTCTCTATTATGGAATAAGAATATCTGTTTTAAAGGTAGGTTAATATATTATAACAAAAATATCATCTAATTTTGTAATTTTAAGGTTAGAAAAATTTATTTTGACCAAAATAAATAAGTATTTTGGAATATTTAAAAGACTGTATAATATGGTATTTAAAAATGTGGTAGTTTTTCTTATCCAGCTTAAAGTGTACCCACATAAAGTTTTGTCAATACAAATAGTTAAAAAGCTTCGACTGAACTTGATCTACATCGAAAAATCATTATAACTTTAAAAATTTTAATAAATCACATGTCATGGGAGTATTCAGAATTTTCACATTGCAAGTTTCTCTAAAAATTGTTTATTTTCTTATAATCTAACTTAAAGTAGGTATGCACAAGTTTTGTCATTAGAAGTATAAAAGCTTCAATTTAATTTTAACCATATTCAACAATTATTTAGTATACCTATATTTATTTATGACCATATTAACACACTCTTTCAAATAATCCACTTATTTATTTTGGTCAAAATAGATTTTTCTAACCTTAAAATACAAAATTAGATGATATTTTTCGTTCTAATACATTAACCCACCTTTGATACAGATATTTTATTTCATAATAGAGAAGTTAGATTTTTTTAATAAATGCTGTTTAGTTAAAACTATTTTTTTGGAGATATGTAGACCAAATGCACAAGAATATTAATTATTTGGCACCATACACTTTAGAGTTTCATTAAATGCAGTATTTATATTCCTAAATTTTTAAACCAACCATTGTTATTGTGATACTATAAAGATTTATTAACTTTTAACGCTTAAACATAAGCGGTAACATTATAAATATTATTTCTTTCATTGACTATACTTTGACAGATACATAACCTGAAAAGCCTTAAATGCCAAATTTTCAAAAGACTGCGTTCCGTACGTGGTCACGTGGTGGGACTTTGAGGTGTGGAGCATAGTACTTCAATGTATTTAAGTGAACAAAATGAAATAATCACATGTTTACCGGGGATTAACATCTTTATTATTAAGGAAGTTTTCTAGACTGTTTTTACTGGTAAGGCTTAATTTTAATGGTCCCATTTTTTCGAAAAAAATTCCTCTATTAGCAGTGGCATTATTAACCTAAAACGTAAACAAAACCCAGCATTTATAAAGTAAACATCGTCGAATCTTATCTTTTCACTCGTCAAATGCATTGTTTTGCAGAAAAAAACAATCGCTTTGAGGATTTTCACTAAAGGCTGCCATTTACATTCGATAACAAGCGTTTGATGTATATTTAAATCGAGTGGCTTTTTTTCGTCCTGGCCGCGCGAACGCTACCGTGGATATCGAAATGCGCAGGGCCGAACTTAAGTTTTTTAATATTTTATTTTTTTTTATAATTTTTTAACCTACGTTGATTTTTAATAATTATTTAATACTTTTTTAGGAATTTTCTGATGATTTATGTTCTATTTTTGTCAATTTTATATACAGGGTGTAAAAAATTAATCCGGCAAAAGTATGAAACAAATTCATTGCAAAAATCACCTTTTTTTTCAAAAAAAAATCCTTGAATTAGTAGATTTATATTTAAAAAAGTTTTGACCCAGCCGGGGATTGAACTCAGGTCTGTCACTTGTCAAGCTTGTCAAGCTGTTGTCATAACCTATGTGGCTATCAGTCAATCTTATAAAAATCAATTTTATTTGTCAATAAATTTGGTTCATAATATTTTAAAGTTGAATATATTATTTGTGTTGCTGTTTTAAGGAAAACTGTTTGCATCTTTGTTTGTTTTTATGGGCCATTTAACAATAGAGCCTATATGCATTTAATTCAAATAATACTTTGTTGTTGGCCGCAAACGATTAAAGAAATTAGTTAATTTTAACTCTCAGAAATAGTCAAAGATGGTGACTAATCTTAAATTAGTCAAACTTTAACCATTTACGTAGTAAAAAATAACTATTTAAAAGTAAAAACAATTATTTTATTATTAAAAAATGCTGGTACTACTTCAAATAGTAGAATGTTGACTATTTCATTTTAAGAGAGTACTAGATGGAAAAACTTTTAGTTAACCTTTCATCTGTCTCTCAAGCTTTTTCTAAATATTTCTAAATATTTAAATATGGGCCATTTAACGGAAACACTAGAACAATACAAGAAGTTTATTTATTAAATGCAAAGTATCCAGCTCGACCTATTTATTACTCGTGGTACGGTTAGTAAAATTGAACGGAAATTCAGAGAAACTGGACATGTCAAAGATGTTTCAAAACCTGGCCAGGGAAAATCCTCATTGGGTAGTAGGGGCAAATTTCCAATACAATACAATATAGTGAGATAATATAAAGATCGTGTTTGCGTGTTGCGACAAAAAGTCGACTACCATTTTGTATTATCTCGCCGAATAACTCCATACATTTTGAGAAATGCTGAAAATTCAAGTCAGCCAACGTTCAGTATTGCGTCTTATGAAGAAAGAAAAGTACCATCCATACAAAATGAGACTAGTGCAGGAACTTAACGAAGATGATCCGGACCGTAGACAACAATTTTGTGAAACATGTTGAATTTATGTAACAATAATCCATACTTCTGTTTGAACGGTACCTACAGTCAACCGTCAAAGTTGTAGGTACTGGAGATGAGAAAATCCTCATTGGATCCCAATACCGGCAAAAAGTGAATGTCTGGGCAGGAATGGTGGAAAATAGGATCACAGGTACTTTGTTCTTTGACGAGAATATGACAGGACAAACGTATTTGGAATTTTTGCAAAACTCTCTAATGTTTCCCAATAAGAATGGAGGTGTTCAAGGAATTTATTTTTACGACACCTTCGCATTTTCCAGGCGCCATCTACATTAGAGAAATCTCAAAATTGGTTAGTGTTTTATTGGACACATTGCGTGCCACGTCTGTCATATATGCAAGAAACAATATTCACTACCAGGCCGCGTCTTGCAGATATGCTTGACGCTACACGCTTTATCTTATGGGTTATAAATTTGTGGCCTGCCAGGAACATTTTGGTATATTTGGTTCGAGCAAATTCGGAAAATTACTATTTTTTTTCGATGATTTATACGAGACATCATGCATGGTTTAAGGTTTATTATTATAGGATACTTTCCAAATATACACGGGGCTTAGCTGTGGGCCGGGCGAGGGCCCTCCGAGGCCGGGCCTGCGAAAATTCGACGCGGACGACGAGTTTGGGTTGTTGACCCGTCAGATGGCGCTGATACACCTCAGCGTGGGCTTCTCGATGTCGCGTTCTGCTAATATATCTCCTCCGTGTCGTTTGTTGTCCATTAAGGTAACGGGACAGGGCGGCCCGAATGCCCAGCGCACGGCAGACTCGCACACAAGCCGCACTCCATGTTTCTTCTATTATTTTATCTCGGGGTTCGCTGCCAAACTAACGCTTCGCGGCTCGGTGTGTGCGGAATTAGTTCGCGTTCCGTTCTTTGCCGCCATGCCGCCGCCTGAATGAGAATAAATTTTGCGTCGGCATTGTTCTTCTTTATTTACACTTTGTTTCCATTTCCACGGCCATTGTTTCCGACGACAGGCATCTATTCAAATGGAGTCCATCGACGCTCGGCGGGCTGGGCCCAATAGTCCAAAAAAGTCAACTTTATCTGATCAAAAGAATAATACACCAATGTAAAGAAAAACCTTTATTTGAGATTCCGAAAGAAAAAGTTAAAAAACACTAATTAGAGTTCACACTAAATAGTAAGCAAGTATGATTTAACACTAAAGCACTGAGGATAAAGTAATTTTACACTGTATCCTGGGTAAAATCCCACTTTTGTTCAGTGTAAATTTGGAAAAGTTCTAATTTTGGAAAGGTATTTTTACTCTTCTAGTGTAACACTATTATTTGAGTAAAACCTATTGGTGGTAATGAATAAAACGAAAAGGTAAATGAAGAAAAACATTTATTTGGAACAAAAATCTATGACAATTATCAAAATCGGTGCCTTTTAAAATATAATCTTATATTTGAGTCGTATGGCTGGCTTAAGCAAAATGGTTCCTTGAAACGTAAAAGTTTTAGATCAATGCAATGTTTTACTGGCTGTCAACTTGTAAGCAATGAATTATATTGAAAATTCATCAGTAATCCATGTTTCTGTCATAAAAAATCGGTAATCCCATTGGTAGAGAGGCGTCAGGCGGCTGTATGTCGGGTATTTACCACACGTTTACAAATTTTCCATAATATTAATAAAAATGTAGGTATAGATTAATATAACAACCATTACGCTTGAAAATAAAAAGTAAATTAAGTGTGTATGTATTTATATTATTAATGTTACAAGTACCCGACCTACTGCCGTAAATTATTGATATATAATATAGGTCGGGTATGGACATCCTTTTAACATATTGGTATTTATTGAGTATTAAGGCCTAAAGAAAAAGGAAGTATAATACTTACCAAAAAATAAGAATGTCCCCTTATGGATTCACCGTAATTAAAATCTAACTGAACAAAAATGCCACACTTCCACAACGCGGTATCTCCGGATATGCACTGCGTAGGTAGATAGGTACCAACCAAACATTTTAAAACGAATTTCGGTTATTACCAGTTTTTTCAGTCTATTTTGGCACTATTGGTGTAATTTAACTTTAATTGTGATACAATGTGCACTAGTAGTGTAAAGAAAAAAGAGCTCTTAGTAACATCAAATGTTCAAAACTTTTTAAACTTTGACCTAAGATATCTTTTGAATGAATAGGTTTACGAAAAAAACATAAAATACTTTTTTTGTAGAGCATTTATTTTTGAATAAAATGAAATGTATTATATAATTATAATAATAATATTTACTCTTGGCGTCACGTTAAATGGTATTTCCCCAAATTAAATACATTTGGTTAGCATTGGCAACGGTGTGATGATGACGAGTCGCATTAGAGAAAGACACATAGCTGATGGGCAAGATGGATGAACTCCCATTGTAATTACTGTTAGTAGAAGTCCAGTTTTTGTGGCAGCGCTCATCCTCCTTATGATACAAAATTTTTCGTTTTTGGTTGCCGAGCGAAATTAGCCGCGCTCTCGAAGAAGAAGAAGACGAAAGACTCCATCGTCTCTCGTCGTTTGTTTTGCGTCTAGGATGGTGCGATGTTATTTGGTTGGAAAAAATTAATGAATTAAGTTGTGTGGTTGATTAACGATTCGGAGATATGTTATTGTTTTTGACGCGCTGCATTCGTTTTAAATAAATTATATTGTGTCGGGTTTTTAAGGTGGCGCAATCAAGATAATTTTTCTTCATAGAATTTAAATTAACTTTGATAATCATATAGTTATTTATATTATATTATGAAAACATTTCAATCTTTGATTTTTAGTTAAATTTTGTGTAGATATTTATAAATTTAAATAAACATTATTTAAGTGGAAGTTAACTTTTTAAGCTGCTTTCAAAAATGCAATCAGAATGTATCTTCTATTGTTTTTGAAATCAGCTTATCAAGTTACCGCTGGAAACAATTTTTTACTTTAATAACCTAAGGAGTAAAAAATGGCAAAAAAATTTAAAAATCAAAATTGTGGTTTTATTTATTTTTTGAGAGCTAATATGGACAATATGAACAAAATGGAACCAATATATATAAATGGATAGGGTATAATATATTATCATACAGAAAAATTGTAAAAAAAAGAATGTAATAAAAAAAAGCTTTCCTAAAAAATGTATGTTGCCTCCAACATCCCACACAAAATTATACAGGGTT
The DNA here is from genome assembly GCA_921294245.1 of Brassicogethes aeneus. NCBI lineage: Eukaryota > Metazoa > Arthropoda > Insecta > Coleoptera > Nitidulidae > Brassicogethes > Brassicogethes aeneus. Next base: position 2,977,460 of record OV121138.1, on the reverse strand, counting down.
ATCCAGTATTATTTGTTGCTGTTATTAACTTTTCAAATTGATTATAAATTGTCACCCATGCTTCTGCAATAAATCACGGGTCATATTGTTTACAACTAACACAAAAACGTTTTTTTACGAAACCCAAGTTTAATTTAATGGTATTTACGAGCAACAATTGCTTTTTCTTTGTTCCACCATTGATAATATTTTTTTCCTTGTAAATCAAAGAATTTCTATTGTGAACTTCATTGCCATTTTACGATGACACTTTTAATTGTTAGAAGTAATTAAAACCTATAAACGTGGAAGAAGAAAAAATAAAATAAACGTCAATTTTTGTTATAAGCGTGGAAAATCACGCCGCACGACCTGTTAATTAAATTTAACACGTTGATAACTTTTGGTTTTGTTTTCAGGTTTCCGCTACTGATCCCGACTGCGGCATAAATGCTATGGTCAACTACACTCTAGGAGACGGATTTGGAAAAATTAAGGAGTTTCAGGTCAAGTCGGACACCGGAGAAATTTGCATCAAGTCTGATTTAGATTACGAAACGAGAAACACCTATGAATTTCCAGTTATAGCAGCTGATAGAGGTAAGATTATAGTTTAGAGAAAATACAGACCATATACAGTAAAAAAAAATCAACTATAAGCAACACTAATTAGAGTTCACCCAGGTCCACACTAAATAGTGTTGGTTTATAACACTACAATTAGTTAATTTGTAGTGTAATTTTCCCCAAGTAAGCAAGTATGATTTAACACTATAGCACTGAGGATAAAGTAATTTTACACTGCATTAAAAAGTGTTAATTTACCTAAAATCGTGTACTTCTACACTTCCTGGCTAAAATCCCACTTTTGTTTAGTGTAAATTAACACCACTTTGGGAAAGTTCTAATTTTAAAAAGGTACTTTTACTCTTTTAGTGCAAACTTCTAGTGTAAATTAACACTATTATTTGAGTAAAACCTATTGGTGGTAGTGAATAAAACGAAAAGGTAAATAAAGAGAAACATTTATTTGGAACAAAAATCTATGACAATTATGAAAATCGGTGCCTTTTAAAATATAATTTTATATTTGAGTCGTATGGCTGGCTTAAGCAAAATGGTTCCTTAAAACGTTAAAGTTTTAGATAAATGCAATGTTTTACTGGCTGTCAACTTGTAAGCAATGAATTATCTTGAGAATTCATCAGTAATCCATTTTTCTGTTATAAAAAATGGGTGATCCCATTGGTAGAGAGGCGTCAGGCGGCTGTATGTCGGGGATTTACCACACGTGTACAAATTTTCCATAATATTAATAAAAATGTAGGTATACCTATATATAGGTTAATATAACAACCATAACGCTATTTTGCCACTATTTGTGTAATTTAACTTTAATTGTGATACAATGTGCACTAGTAGTGTACATTTTGTCACTATTTAACATATTAAGGGGTAATAAACACTCGCATTAAGTTTTTCTACCCTTTTGATTTATTTTAATAATAAATAGTGTAAATGTACCAATGAATAATGTTCATATTCTTTAAATGTGTTTAATAAAGTTAATAAGCACTAAATGCTACCTAGTGTATTTTGTAGTGTAACTTTTACACTTACAAATCAACTCTATATTTTTACCCCTACACTAACAAATTTACACGGGCAAAATTTTTTACTGTGTAAAATGCTTAAAACAAATGCGATATAAAGAAAAATAAATAACTCTCGCGTGCAGAAAATATTTGAAACTATTAAAAGTCGCGTACGGAGAAGTATTTTGCATAAACCCGATCCGTTTGATAAATGGCGGATACCGGTTCGCATCGTCGAAGATAAATCATTTAAGTCCGCAGAATTCTGAAATTGAAAATTCCAAATTGAAATATTGCATCGCAGTGCTTTACCGTAACACACAGCTACGTACAAACGTAACCTACGTAACATCGAGATGATAAAGGCCTTTGTAAAGTTCGAACATTCATGTATGAAGGTTCAAACTCCACAAAGGAATTATAGTTCAACATTTGGAGAAATATATATTTTTTTTATAATAATTTATTGATGACCTCAAAACAGTTTACAAAACTGGCACCGAGGCCTAAAAAATTAACAAGATATTATTAACATAAATAAAGTTATTCCAAAATAAATAAACAAAATAAGTAAACAAATATTTTTTTCAGTCCCTAACACTTGATCAGCTATCTTCTGTTTTCTATTAAATAGTTCTTAATGTTAAAACAGTCTTTTTGGACTTCCTTGAAATATTTCTTGTGGGATTTTATTATATTCTTATATACTTCTGTAAATTGGTGAGTCCTGTCCTTTTTTGGTTCTGGCGTATGTTGTTCTCAATTCATGTTTTGTTCTTGTATTGTATGGGTAAATTTGTCTATTTTCATGCATATAATTCTTGAAAGTACCTCGTAATAAGGGTTGTAAGATTGTTGCTAATGACAGTGGGTTAATTATGTCTAAATAAATTTCATATTCATATGTGAATAAATTTAAATCGAGACCATCATTGAAAAATAATCGTAATTTCCGCATAGGGTTCGTTGTGTTTCTCTGATTGAAGTCTTTTTTCTCGCAATCATTTTCCGATGTATACCTACTGTAGTGCCAAGGCCGAGACGCAAAGGTTAACTGCCAACTTGCCAGTTAACCCATTTTTTTCCCTCTGACAAAAACAATAGCGTCTCTTTGTTAATGGCGCGTTTCACAAGTCGTTAACATTCGCACGGTGGTTTGAAATGCTACTTTTCTGGTCAAAACTAATTTGTGACCTTAATAATTCACCTAAAGCCTTTTTATTCAGAAATAAATGCTCTACAAAAAAGTATTTTATGTTTTTTCCGTAAACCTATCCATTCAAAGTTTGCAAAGTTTCGAACATTTTTTTTCAAAATTTTATAAATCGCAGAATAGTTAGAATTTTGAAATGAGTAGTGCATATTTTTGTTGAAAATGAATTGATCTACAAAAAAGTTTTCTTTTGTTTTGTTTAATACAAAGTATATCCCGCATGGTCTAGTGGTTAGGATACCAAGCTCTTAATATGGCAAGGGTTTTTTAATACTTTTCCCCTAAATAATTCATTGGTATAAATGTTGTAATGTAATTATTTATATGACAAATAAATGTTTTAAATGTCTCATCCAAGAGGCTTGGATACCGGAATATTTTTAAAAACTGAATATTTTGAAATTTCAGAACAAAATGTGAAATAGTTAAAAGCCTATTTTAATTAATAAGAAAGAACACAAATTTATAAAAATATTTAAAAAATCGAAGTAAAATTAAATTTTTTTTACAGTAACTAGTTATTAAAAAAAGGTAAAGTATAAGCTGAACTTTAGTTGCGATTATGTTTAAAACGCTTACATTTATCAAAAAAAAACTAAAGAAACCTTTTTTATAGAACAGTTAATTTTCAATTAAGTTCAAACTACTTATTTTAAAATACCAACTATTCTGGGAGTGAGAACATTTTGAAAAAAAAATATATTTTTTTCAAAATCTATAAAATTTTGTTCCAAGATATCTTCTGAATGTCTTGGTTTACGAAAAAATTATAGGATACCTTTTTTATAGAGCATTCGATTCCCGATCAAAATGTTTAGTGGGCTTAACTTTATATTTATTTGTTAGTGAGATACAAAATGTTTTTCAACGGACTAATGTTATAACATTGTATACAATGGAAAATTGTAATGATCTTACTCTTAATGTTCATGACAAAATTTATTATTAAATGATTTTTTCTACTCCCATGTGAAAATTATTTTATTATCTCAATACAAAAATACAAAAGTATTAAATAGTTTCTCAACGCCAATATTTGAAAAGTTTATATGAACATTGTACTGACCTTTTAATTTGGCCGGCAGTAAACTATAACTTAAAAAATAAGTATAATTATTAAAATAATTTTACAAAACATATAATATCGTATTACATGCATCTTTAATTTTGACCATATGTTTTTTTTTATATTTTTGTTATGTTAGGAAGTAACAGCGCCTTAAAGGCAGGGAAAATTCTGTTCAAATAAAAAATATGAATTTTTCCGCATTGCTTTACTTTAAACAGCTGTATCTTTTTTAAATAAAATGTTTTTTAACTTTTTCTTTGGGAATCTTTCGAATTACGGGTTTTTCTTTGCATTGGTGTATTATTTTTTTGATCAGATAAAGTTGACTTTTTGGACTTTTGCCCACCGTGCCGTGCAACAACGTCGAGCACTCGCGATTCGAAAGGAAACAAATAAATGTCATTACGGTCGAACAATATCTTTGAGTAACTGTTTAGACTGCGTCCGGATGATTTATCGGCGTAAAAGTCCGGCGATATTTGCATGCCACGGTCCATAAATCAAAGGCAGAGCGCGGAGTGGTTAATTTTAGAGCGCTTCTTGTAGGCCTCGAAAAGAACAATCGATTTTTCGTTGTAACATTACGTAATTGGTCGGTGTGTATGGGCGAGCCGAACGTGCCAATATTGCAAACAAATGTCATTTTAATGCCAAGTTTTTGTTCTGCACACCAAGTTTACGAATGCATATACGTATATTTGTAATTCCACTTTGATTTTTATTATATTGTTTCATATTCGTGGTCTCTTAGAATGGGGAACGAAAAATAAATCGATATGAAATTTCTATAATATTTTGAACAAACTACCACTTTTGGTTTAACCGGAAGTGACATCGACTTTGTTATTTCAAATAGAAATTTTTAAATTTTGAATAAAATTACTATACCATGTCCTAAAGTGAATGTTTTTTTTTTAATTTGAGAAATGTGCATCAATCAAAAGTAGCCTATATGTTTTTTGATATTAGGTTTGCGAATATGGGGGTGACATTTTTGAAATCTTAAAAAATGTTTTAAAAGATTCCTTGTCAATTCTTTAACATTTTTTAACAAATTACCTGATGAAGCCAGGGCAAATTAAACTAACATGAAAAGTTTATAGTCTTTTTATTTTAAATGTAACAGGTTGTTGTAAAAAATTTGTTGACTTAGTTTTTTGTAAACAAAATTACTGATAAAAAATAGCAGTCAGTGACTAATAAAAAAATAAAAAAGCCAAACATTTTTAAAATTTAAAAGTAACACAAACAGTATTTGATAATTTTCAAAAAAGATTAAATTTCCCAACACTTTCAAAATTAAAAAATTTTCAAATTCTTGAAAATTTAAAATTTTCCATAATTCCAAATTTTACAATTTTTTATAGATTTAAAAATATTTTACAATTTTTAAAATAAACTAATTTTTGAAATTATATATTATAAAAAAATAGACAAGCCAAACATTTTTAATTTAAATTTAATTTAAAAGCAACACAAACAGTATTTAATAATTTTCAAAAAAAAAAAATACCAACATTTTCAAAATTACGAAAATTT